>JAAALK010000080.1:33227217-33478042 GCA_019279435.1 Zizania palustris
CTATGCCACTTTCCACAGCTCAGAAGTTGAATGAGCAACAAGACAATGAGAAGAACCAGATGACTCTGAAAAAATCAGCTCCAAAAACTCTCCCAACCCTAAAGATCTTACACACCACAACGCCATCAGAATTGAGCACTTGCGAAGTATCGCGATGAAATCGCACTTCGAAGCCCTCATCAAGCAACTGAGATACAGACAGCAAATTGTATCCCAGGTTCTCAACCAAAGCAACATATTTGAGAGTGAAGTTCGAATTAATTCTTACCACACCTTTACCTTTCACTCTACTCCTTCGATTGTTTCCGAAGGTGATATGTTCCCTTTGCTTGGTTGTAGTGAGGTTGGAGAACCATGCTGCATCTCCGGTCATGTGGCGCGAACACCGGAGTCCATGATCCACGTGCCCTCCAAGCCTCAATCTGTCGCCTACACACGATAAGAATATCTCGATCGCTCAGTGCTGGGGTGAGTGGAATAATGACGAGGCATCCAGCACTGAGTGACCCGAGTAGTAGGCACAGTAAAAGCAGACGGTCTACGCACATAATAATCAGAATGATGCAAAGTGCGAGGTCTACCTACATGCTGTGAACCAACAACATGTCGAGGTCTCCTACTCTGACGAGGTACAAATCTGCTAGCCCGAGGTCTACCACCATATGGAACATGGTGAACACCTCGAGGAGCAAAACCTCTCCGAGAAGCACGAGGAGCCTCAAAAGCAGGACGATAGTACAACTCAGACTCATGCATACCTAAAGATGGGTAATGCATGTCCTGGTAACTCATCGCCTGAGAGCGTCGCTCATCCTTGATGCGACGAAAACAGAACCCAACCAAATGACCCGCCCGCTGACAATAGGAACAATGAAACACTCTCCTGGGGGCACTCTCATGGGTCACAGGAGCAACTCTCATAGGCTCCTTGGGTTTCTTCTGAGTGGTTTTCTTAGGAGGATTTTTCTTGGCAGGAGGAGTGGTTTTCTTTGGTGGATGGGTAGGCTTTTTGGCTGATGGGGTGTCCAACAGAGCTCTCTCTTACTCTAGGGTAGTGGGAGAGGTAAAAACAGTTTTGGTCTTACTGTCTGAAGGTATCCTCTCAAAACCCAAACCTAGAGCTACCCCTGCTCTGTCAGCACACAACTTGGTCTTAGCCAAGAGCAAATCCATCCTGCCCTTTCCCTCAGTGCATTTATTAACCACGGAAAGGAGGTATTCATTTTCTGACATGAGGTTCTCAGCTCGCTCTCTCACAGTGCCTAGCTGGTCCTTAAGGGTAATGCACGTGTCACACACAGGCTGCACATCCTTAGAACTACCGGCCCTTTCCAATCTAGCCTCCAAATCATGAACATGCTTATCACGTAAATTAATGCTTTCGCGTAATAAAGAGCAGTTCATGCAATCAATAACATCATGAGGTCTAGAATCCACCTCCAAAAGCTGCTTCTGTGCAGTCTCAAGCTCAGAAAGAGTTGAGCATGAACAGAACGCAACTCAGCAAGCTCACTCATGACAACAGAACAGGATTCACATTCGGCATCATTAAACTTAGACTTAAGCATGGCATATTCAGTAGAAACATTTTCTAGCCTAAGTCTAAGGTCTTTTCTTTCTCTAGCGGCTTGCACAAGTAATCTATCCTGACCTAGAACTACTTCATTCAGCTCATCTAATTTAATTAGTAGCTGGTCAGATGATAGGTTTACCTCAAATGAGTCAAGCTCATCGCCGCTGTGATCGCTGTCGGCCATGAAGCAAAGGCCGGTGAAGTCACGTCCCTTCTTGTCCTTCTTGTCCTCCTTCCGTGGGGACTCCTCCTCCTCAGAGCTCGACTCCTCAGTTGAGGATGTGTCGATGTCGCTGAGAGCAGCAACAAAGGCTCTGGAAGCGGCCTTGGCTACTTTCTTAGCCATCTTGCCGCGCTTACCCTTCACAAAAGGCTTCCTCTCCTTTTTGTGGTATTTGGGGCGCTCACTCTCATCTCTCTTTTTGAGCTTAGGGCAATTAGCCTTGATGTGAGAAGTGTCACCGCATTCAAAACAACCACCAAAACCACTTCTCCTCTGATCCCGTCTCTCATGATGAAAATGGGTGAACCTCCGGGCAATGAGAGCAAGCTCATCATCAGCTAGAGTGTCCACCTGCTCCTTTGTGACGGAGACCAGGGAGGACAAAGCAAAACCATCTGCAAAAACACAAGTACCAGATGTGCTTGGTTCTGCAGTGGTGCCACGGCTAGTGCTAGAAACCAATGCCAATGGCTGTGGCAAAGAGCTTCTGTGCACAGCAAGAGATGCCTTAGCAATCTCTGTGGACTTTAGCTTGCTAAAGAGTTCATCACAGGTCAAAGTGTCATAACCTGTGGACTCCTCAATGCTGGATATCTTTACTTCCCATATGCTACGGTCAAGAGCATAGAGAAGCTTGATAGCCCTATCATGATCACTGTAAGCAAGCGTCCCGTTGGACCGCAAGTTACTCACTATAGCATCAAAGCGCGAAAACATGGCATCTATAGATTCACCAGGTGCCTGCACAAACAGCTGGTACTGTTGATTGTAGGTGCTTTGGCGCCTGGCCTTGATCTGAGTAGAGCCCTCATGAAAGACAGTGAGCGTTGTCCAAATCTCCCTAGTAGTCCTAAGGTGTTGCACCCTATCGAACTCACTTCTACTCAAACCGATGAACATTATATTTCTTGCCTTGGAGTTGGCATTATACTGATCCTTCTCAGTCTGAGAGGTGCGAGTCTCAAGGATGGAGTATTGCGAGTCCACAATCTCCCAAATTGCATTTCCTTGGCTTAACAAGTAAGCCTCCATGCGCACCTTCCAGTATGCGAAATCTGTCCCATCGAACAGAGGAATTTTACTGCCTCTATCCATGTCGCCAACAGATCACAAAACCAGTTAAGGTCAACTGGTGATCTTAACCTGCTCTGATACCAATTGTTGGACCAGAAACGGCGACCAGAGGGGGGTGAATGGGAGCTTTTAAAATTTTGGGCTAAAAACTTAGCCTTCGGTTCAGTTCTGTCTTCTGCGGAACAGGCTTCGAACACTACCTTCGAAGGTCTGGTTCGGAGGTACTTCGACAGCTCCGAACACAGGCTTCGCAGGAGCAAAAGTTCGAAGCCAAGAAGACTTCGCTCCACTTACAACCCTCGAAAATCTACTCTGCTTAGTCAGTGCAGGCTCCGCACACAGGGTGCTTCGAGTAGGCTTCGCACTTCACCCTTCGCAAGAGTGGACAGCCCTCTAGGACTTCGACCAAGTACTTGGCAGCAGCAACTGGTGCTGAGCTTCGTACACAAAGGTCTAAACGCGCACTACTAGACTTCGCTAGGGGCTTCGACACAAGAAGCAAAACGGGCTACAATCAGGGCTTCGCTAGTAAGCAGCGAGGTCTTGCCTCCTGTTACACAGAGCGAACGCACACTGACAAAACACACTTCGCACAAAAACAACCTTCGCCTCAACAGGCTTCGGTGCACTACAACAGGCGAGGTATGTAACGCGAGCTCAAGCAAAAAGCACAGGAAGCAGGGCTTCGCCGCTTGAACAAGGAACACAAAATAGATTGAACTCTGGATGAAATACAACGAAGTATGTGGCTACAGGAGCTCAACAGTAAATGCTCAAAGTGTTAAATGTTACCTACCGAGCCCCCATATTTATAGCCCACAGTTCACCCAAAGGAAATGACTACATTACCCCTAGGGTTTACAAAAGATTTGACTCTACAGAACTAAGGGGTACAAAAGGTAGTCCACCTTTATTCTGGAGGCTTCTCTGTCAGCTTTGCAGAGGGGACAGTGTCAGCCTTTTACAGAACAGACAGTGTCAGCCTTTGCAGTCTTTGACCTTCTGGAATCCTCCCTTCGCACGCGAGGGTGCGGTAGCTTCGGTGAGAAGCCTGAAGCCAGAAGGCCTTCGCTTCACCGAAGTTGGCCTCCGATACAGTGACGGTTTTGAGCCGAAGCCATCAAAGCTCCTTGGGCCTTCGCACCAACACCTCCGGAGTGGACCACCACGGCTTCGCAGCTTCACCCAGCTCGAGCTCCGTCAGTCCGTGTACCGAAGCCATGCAGGCCGAAACACCTCAAGTCAACCTTGCTCCGGAGCTAGCCTCGCTCCGAAGCCTTCCTCACTCCGAAGCCCCACCTTCGGAGTACCACCCTTCGAAGTTCCTCCTTCGTCCAAGGCCTCCGCATGAAGCATTCCATGAGCCCTTCGTCGCAGTGTCTCTCCCCGAGCACACTCCTCGACGAGCCTCACCCGGACCATGCCTTCGATGCGCCTCGACTTCTGAGACCTTCATCAGGTACCTTCGAATGTCTCCCTCCGGAGCACACTTCGAACCTTTGCCTCCGCAGAGGACTTGATCCAACCAACTCCGAAGTCACTCCATCCGGAGTACCTTCGAAGTGCCTCGCCTCCGAGGACTTTGTCTCGGAGTACCTTCACCCGGAGCCACGCTCCGCACTCTCTGCCTTCACCTGGCACGCCTCGACCCGAGGACCGACCCAGACCACCTTCGGAGCCACCGTGACGGAGCTCCCCGCTCCCCTGGCATCAAGCCTCCCGCTTGACCCAGGTTCACCTACTGCGAGCCTTGTCCGTCGCCTCCGAAGTCCCTGCGCACCACAAACAAGCAAACAAGTGTATCCAGTACTCCGGAGACCTCTCCGGGTTAGTAACCTCCGGCACACACTCTGGTGTACCGCCCAAAATACCGAAGCCCCTTCGGTACACACCCAGTCAACGTGTACTGTCGGACCCCTCCGACAGGCACACTCCGCTGCAACAGCTGCAGCAAGCAAACACCGAACATTCTTCGGTAAGACCACCTCCGAACACCCTTCGGAGGTCCAACCTCTGAAACCCCTCCGGAGGTACCCTCCTCCAAACACCTTCGGAGGTACAGCCTCCGAACACCCTTCGGAGGTACCCTTCGAACAGAGGGTAAAAAGCCTGTCAATCACTCATCACAAAACACTGAAACCAACCCTTGGTTTCTCAGAGAGCATATCACACTTGGTACAGAGGGTATTGGCAGATGAGAGCCGATTCCACGAAGCAAGAAGGGATAAATATCAAAAGAAAGTTGCTTATACTTAGGTATACCCCTCGGAATCCGACGAGTATAGCGAGTCCGATGTAGAAGTCGGACTAGCCGAATGGTCTAGAAATAAGAAGCGTATCACATGTCCTTGGGTGAAAGCATCTGATAAGGAGGAGAAATATGATTTTGACATTAGTAAAGCTGACAAGATATTCGACTTACTACTCAAGGAGAAATAGATCTAGTTGCCACCTAATCATGTGATACCGTCCATCAACGAGCTGAAGAAAAAGAAGTATTGTAAGTGGCACAATTCCCCATCACACCATACTAATGAATTCAAAGTTTTCAGATAGTAGATTCAGTCAGTCATGTATCAAGGCCATATCAAGTTTGATGATTGGAAGAAACCGATGAACATCGACGGACATCCTTTCCCGGTCAACATGGTGCATGCGCACCATGCCAGCAATCGAAGCATTGAGAGATACAGGCGCACCAGCAAGGGTTAGATCTCATCATCTAACCAGACTGACAAATACAAAAAAAGTCAAGGGATGATGTAGGCAGTGAGGATGATTATTAGTAGTCACGGTTCAACCCCCACTGGAATTGTGAATTTTTTTAGGTTTTGCTGGAATAAAGGATTAAGCCAACCATCACTGGATAATTATCCTAATTGTGGCGACGATAGAAGTAGATGGAGGAATGATTATTGCTCCAATAGCAATAGGGGAGAGTCACCCGATCAGGGAAGGACTTGTTTTTGTCAAAGGCTTCCACCACTAAGGCCATCGGTACTTGAGAGGTCCGGCCCCATCAATGCCAAAGAGAGTGACCGATCGGCTTATGACAGTACCACTACGGAAATCCATAATGGTGCCCCACTAGAATCTTCATGAAGAATCAGAAGAGAAGGGTGCAATGGTTTCGACAAAAAGAGATGAGGGAACTAGATCGTGAGGTTAAGGCTGATCGGCCAAGGATCAAGAGCGAATGACAAATTAAAGAGAAGGCCAATCACGATGACCGGAGAGACGCAGGGGTAAACATGATGTTCTTTCTTCTTGCAGAATATTGGGCCACTCTCTATAATAATGATGAACAAGCCGAGGCGATGGCTCAGTGGGTGCTAGCGCCCCAACTGACGACATTCGACAAACTAGATGAGTGCGATCTCGTATGCCTCTGCAATTGGATCCATCATGTTTGCCTGCTATGTACACGCCCGGATGTGTCATATGCTCTAAGTATTATGATCAGGTACCAATCGAACCCGGGTGAAAGTCACTGGGCTGTAGTAAAGAGTATCCTCAAGTATTTGAGAAGGACTAAGGAAATGTTCTTAGTATACGGTGGTGAAGAGGAGCTCGTTGTAAGTAGTTACATGGATGCTAGATTTCAGACCAATAAATATGATTATCGATTGTAATCTGGCTTTGTGTTCTACCTAAATGGAGGCGCAGTGAGTTGGAAGAGTTCCAAGAAAGAGACGGTGGCCGATTCTACGACAGAAGCTGAGTATATCGCTGCTTCAGAAGCTGCGAAGGAGGCTGTTTTGATCAAAAAGTTTGTTTCTGAGTTGGGTGTTGTTCCTAGTGTGTCCAGTCCAGTGGACCTCTATTGTGATAATAGTGGAGCCATTGCGCAAGCCAAGGAGCCTAGATCGCATCAGAAATACAAACATATACTTCAGCGATATCACCTGATCCGCGAGATCATTGAGAGAGATTATGTGAAGATTTGCGAGGTGCACACGGATTTGAACATGTTAGATTTGTTGATGAAGCCTCTTCCATAGCCTAAGCATAAGGCACATATGCGCTCCATGGGTATTAGATACTTGCGTGAGTGAGTCGTTTGTTTGTGGAAGATGCTAGTAGAGTCTATGCTAATGTGTGAAGATAATTGTTATCGTGTTCCTTGAATAAATATTATTTGCATTTAATTAATGAATATGACTTGTTATGTGAAACTATTTGCTGTATGATGATGTTATTCAAAAGGGTCCGTAATCTTGTCATCATTTGGGACAGTGATGATATATGGATTAGCACATCCGACTGATTGATGATTGTGTTTCACAAATCATAGGCATAAAGATGTCAAACCAATGGTGTGGACACATGTTGGTGAACATGGTGTTTGATAAACCCACTTGAGATACTGTTGGGATTGTTATTGTAATGTGCCAATAGTTGTCATCTCAAATGGTCTACCTGCAGAGTCCTTGGACCTAAGATCATCATTTGATTACCGAATGCATAGTGACACACTTAGATGCTTCCTAACGCTATTCCGTAACAAGGTAGTAATAAGGGTTGTTTTCAGGTGTGTTGTGAAACATGTCTTGGGATATGAGCGGTCAAGATGGAATTTACCCCTCCTAATAACGGGAGAGTCATCTCTGGGCCTCTCGAGGTATTGGATTGGAAAAGTGCATGGCCATGCCCCTATGACTAAAGAGTTAGTCATGATTTGAATCTGATACTTGATCGAGTGAAATGTCAAGTTAACTAACAATAATGGCGTGTGGTAAAGGGACTAGTGCTTGAGTATATCAAGGTTCATGAAAATTTGATTTTGTACGCTTTCGAGGGTCAATATGAGCTGCTATGTACCGCTATTGATCAGTGAGTCTGTAACGCCCTGAATTTCATCAGGCGTTAAAAATAAAATAAAGTAATTAATAAATGAATTTCAAGAAAAGGATTCAGTATAAATCAATAAATAAGAAATCTAAAATACGAGCTTAAAAATTTCATTTAAAAATAAATCGCATCTAGTGTATTTTTCCCAAAATTTTCCTAGCCTTAAATTGTGTTCCAAAAATTTTCCAGGATTTTTGGTGCAAATGAATTAATTAAGATATAATCAATATCATTTCATCGCAAAACTCTAACACTAATTATTAAAATATATTTCAACATGAATGTTGTGTGAATAAAATATATGATAAATCATTTCAATTAAAAATAATATAAAACAAAATAAAATTCTGCTAGAGAAATTTCAAGTAAATTTCTCCCGCCTCAAATAAATTTAGGTTTTTATTAAGGATTTTTGTAACTAGAATAGTAATCCATAATATTTCAATGAATAACTTTAATAAAAAAGTAATTAAATCACTCTATTTCCAATATAATTTGAATCATCATTTCCGACTATCTATATCTTTTCCCGATCAAAAATCAGGAGGAATCAACATTCTATTTTCGTTCGTGAAATTAAAATTCCATTTTAACCACGTGTTTAAATTCCATTAAAAATCACTTTAAAAATTATTTTTATATTCCCAAAAATGAATTAAAAACCTTGTTTTGGTGTTCATGTTCGGAATTTCTAATTTCAATGCGAATACAAAATTAATTTATTTTCCAAACCACCGTTTATTCGCGCGATATTTCTTTGAAATCCAAAATTTCTAAATTTATTTTAAATTTCAAACTTTCCAAAAACTTTTCACTTTTTCTTAAAAATCCAATTTTGAATTTCAGAAAAAATAATATTTTCATATTTTTTCCTCCTTTCTTTTTCTTTTTTTCTCTTTCCTTTTTTTATCTTTCCTCCTTTTCTCTTTCCCTTCTCTCTTTCTCTTTCCTTTTTTCCACGCTGTGTGCGCATGGCAAGGCATGACAAGGCATCTTCTCTTTCCTTCTTTTCTTTTCTCTTTCTTCCTTTCCTTTTTCTCTTCTCTTTCTTCCTTTCTTTTCTTTCCTTCTCTCTTTTCCCTTCCTTCTCCTACGGGCACCCTCCTCCTTCCTTTTTTTTCCCCTTCCTTCTTCTCCTTCTATTTCCTTTCTTCCTCTTTCCTTCTACACATGCCTTTCCATCTTATGTTCGTAGCTTCCATTTTTCCAGGCGCCTCCTCCCTCTATAAAAGCCATGCCATCTTCCCTCTTCTCCTCCACAAGCCCACACCTCTCCCACTTCCTTCATCGCAGCTACTCTCCTCTTCCCTACTACCTCCACTGAGCGTCATTGCCACCATGCCACACCGCTCCTCCAGCAAGCCACCATCTGTTGTACAGCGCCAAGCCGATACTTCGCATCATCGTCTCTTGTTCCCTCCCGGTGAGGACACATTATCTTTTGATTCACTTGCTCCTAAAAATTAAATTGTTCCATGTTTAATTATTGCATCATAATTGTTTCTATTCCACTGTGTCATCTTGTTCATCGATACGTTTCAACTATTAATTAATATTGATCCTAAAATATCATTATCAAAACTCGATGATCCCGTTTTGATCTATTTTAATCTTAGCCATAGGATTTTCATTAAATCTCGGCCGTCCATCGCCATTCAATTAATTTGTTATATCATTTTATTCCAGTACGTTCATTATCGTATTGTTATATCTATTTGTTTAAATTTGTTTATTACTTCATCAAAGATTATATCAATCATCATCAATTAAATAATTACTATCTCGATTTATCATACCCATGTATGTTGGGGGAATAAGTTTCCCTTGAACAGGGGCCAAATGACGTCAGCCTCCGACAGTCTTCGGCCCGGAGCCCAACACTATCGAAGCCTGTTCCTTTCTGAAGAAATTATTTCCAAGTCCCAAGGTTCACTTCGAGGCCCTCTGGAGCGAGGCCTCCGAACCCCTTTGGAGCCCTCCGGAGCGAAGCGTTAAGATCCCTTGAAGATTGCTAGATGTTAAGTCTCAGGCTAACTTCGAAGTTAGCCTCCGGCCCTTGTTCGGAGTTAGCCTTCGAGCCTTGTTCGGAGTTAACATTCACGCTCCCTTCGGAGCTCCTTAGAGCCAGCCTCCGAGGCCTCAGTTCAGAGGCACAGTTCGGAGGCCTAGTTCGGAGCCCCAGTTCGGAGCCCCAGTTTAGAGGCCCAGTTCGGAGGTCCAGTTCGGAGCCCCGGTTCGGAGCCTCGGTTCCGAGACCCCAGTTCGGATCCTCGGTTCAAAGACCTCGGTTCGGAGCCCCGGTTCTGAGACCTCGGTTCGGAGCCCCGGTTCCGAGACCTCGGTTTGGAGCCCCGGTTCGGAGGCCCAGTTCAGAGCCTCAGTTCAGAGGCCCAGTTCGGAGGCCCAGTTCGGAGCCCCAGTTCGGAGGTCCAGTTCGGAGCCCCGGTTTGGAGCCCCGATTTCGAGACCCCAGTTCGGAGCCCCGGTTCCGAGACCCCGGTTCGGAGCCCCTGTTCGGAGCCCCAGTTCGGAGCATACTTCGAAGCCCACTTCGGAGTGCACTTCGAAGCCTCCCTTGCAGCCTCTGCCAGAAGAGCTCCGGCCCTACTCCGAACCCATAAGATATTTACGCCCCGCTACAGTGTAGAAGTCATACCAGGGGCCCCTTTGCCCATAGTCTGTCGTTTAGCTAGTCAAGATGTGATGTTACCTGACATGTCTGTAAAGCTGTAAAGCACTTTTGTACAGTAGCTAGCTCCTTTTCCCCTTTTTTGCCCCTATGAGACTAGGACTTATAGAGGGCATTCTGGTCTTTCCCTTTGGCCCGCGTGCCTATAAAAGCAGGGCCAAGCCCTTGTAATGGGACACAATCTCTAGAGGGCCATGAAACTCTAGAGTTCATTACACCACACCAAGGCATACCATGTCAAATCCACCACAAACTGGATGTAGGGCTATTATCCCCTAGGGGAGGCCCGAACCAGTATAAATCCTTTCTCCCTCTGAGAGAACCCTTCGAGGTTCATTTTACACACCATATACACACATACAAAACCTGTGCTGTAGCTAACACACTTGCTACAACAATGTATTTGTGATAATTAATTCCAATCTATAAATCCGGCGATTTCGTTCCAATTTATTTAACCTAATGGTTCCATTCTGATCTAATTTATTTCATCGTTATTCATGATCTAAATTCATGTTGAGCTATTTTCATTGATTTATCCCCCATTGACTTCTATTTGTGTTGTACCCGTGTTTCGCGTCCAACTAACCTTGAAAATAGTTCTCTTTATCTCTAAAGCATCCGATGTTCCACTTCATTCCCATGTGTTCCATTCCGGATGTCACATTTTTCATGAGGCGTAATTCATCATTATTCCATTTCTCATAACAGAGTTAATATCCATCGTCATTCATCGTCGATCATTATGGTTGAATACCACCTTGCCCTCCTTTATTTTAATCTAATCCATCGATTATGTTTGAATTGATATATGGTAGTCGGACCTACGGCGATCGTCGATTGTTCGTAGTCATTCATTGCCATGTATCATCGAATCTCGTCGATTTAATTTAAACCCTTCGACATGGTCGCTAAGGCTCAATCGGTTAAGCCTTTACACGTCCTTTAGTCGATCGTCTATTTATCCTAAATCGAATGGACTAGGTTGTCCAACGGTCGCAACCTACTCAAATCCTTTGAATAAATCTATTTGTACCCTTTTGTTTCTAATCAATCAACATATTCAATTCAACCCATTCTTATTTTCAATTTAATCATAACCCATCGATCTACCCTTGTCTTAACTCAAATTTAATCATTCTATTTCATTCTATCTAAGTGAATGTGTTGATCACATGTCGACCCTCTCATTTAATCCGAAGGAATAATCTTGAGATTATTTCCTTTCTTTTTAGAGTTCTATCATGAATCTGGACTTCTAAAATTCATATCTTTTCCATTTGAACTCAAAATTTCATCATTCAAAATCTAGAAAATCCCTCCTTTAATTATATACAACTTTAACCAATTTAATTGAAATGTTTGTAATGTTTATTTTATTTATTTTAATTGTTTATTGTTCTCGTTTCCCGTACCGAGAGGACTACAAGACCGTCGAGGAGCCGGAGTATTACCCCGAGGTTCCACCATCGCCATTTGCTGAGCAAGGCAAGTCACAACCCCTATTTTTATCATCATTGAGCCCATGTTTTAATAAATTATCGCTATAACTCATAGGATAATATTGCATCAGTCTAATCTCAAGTCTTACACTATATTTATTAGATCTCCGACCGTGTGTGTAAACCCAAGCCATGCTTATTGTGCCTAAACTCCTTGTCACTCTATAATAATATATTAGCTAGTGTCCAATGTACCGACACAACTGCTATAGGATAGAAAGAATGAGTCGTAGATAGATGGATTCCACTATATGTATTTCCCTGTTATTCTCGTCTCTGGACTCTGTTGGAGTTGGCTATGTTATAAGTATGGTGGGTTCCGGGTGCAAGCTAGGGCATTGGTTGGTCGCACCCGGGGCACTATAAGGACCGGTCTAAGGGATCTATTGCAAAGCACTTCCGTACTAACCACAAGTCTAATGGTTAAGTCCTAATCGAAAGTATGGAACAAACCGACTCGATGCACCATAGTGGAGGGGCAAGGGGCAACTTGCGGGTGACTTGTACCGACATGGCTCAAGGGGGGGTATGGTGTTGGCTCGACACGTCGGGGCACCATATGAAACCCATAAGAGGGTGCTGTCGGGTCGGAGCATCCCATATGGAAGGTTATGCACGAGTTCCCGTGGTATGGGTCATCTCGTTACACTTTGGTGTATGGGATGAATGCGTGCCTTGTGGGTACAGTGGTACACCTATGATCAGAGTTTTAAATCTTTTCAAAAAGTCGAGCCCACGGTCAAGGGTGGGTTGTATGACTTCTCGCAGTTAGTTTACAATTGCTTGAATGGTTGAGTTATTCATGGCATGTAAGGACTGTTGAGCGAGGGTGGGCTGACTGTATCCCTCGAGTTAGAAGATGATGCATACTCATGTTTACATTTCTGTATTAACAACTTGATCACATTTAATTGCTTTACAAATATGATTTTCCGCAAAATTAGCCACTACCTTCCTTGTTATTACTCTGCATTATATTTGCATCCGGTGGCTTGCTGAGTATGATTGTACTCACCCACGTTGACTTACACCACCAGAGCCCGTCTACTACGAGGAGGATGAAGGTCTGGAGTAGCGACCCAGTCAAGGCGAGACTGGAAGGAGGCATTCATCTAGGACCCTTATTTTAATAGTTTCTCTTTTACTTTAACACTTTTGTATTAATATGGTCTACGAACCATGAATGCTTGTCGTATTTTGCGCGGTCGTGTGATGAACGTTTTGGTTTATTGATTTTCTATAGAATTTCAATAAAGGTCCGGATTTATTAAATCTAAGCGTTACAAGATGGTATCAGAGCCGACTTGACTGTAGGAAACCAAACAGATCATCTTTAGGACTTATTTGCAAAAATAAAAAATAGTATATATGAAAAATTATTCTATTGCTTTGTAACCTTGACTCAATCCCACTTCATTTTCTACTGATGATCTTAAAAGAAATTTACTAGATGATAATCTTGGTTCTCATCTATTCTCGTGAGCACGAAGGATTCGTTGAATGACTCTACAGACGATGATCTCCCTTTCTTCACCGTCAAAGCCAAGGCAATTGGATCAGAGACAATGAGCCAAGAAGCATCCCTTAGCATCGTTCGAGGAGAATGTATAGAAGCCCCTAGATATCATTAGTTTCCAAATGCACTGCTTGTTTTTTCCTCTTGTATAGCGTATGGTTTACATCGTCTCTTGTGATGTAATCATACTAGGTTGTTTGCTTGAGTTGAAATGATTGACCACTACACACATCAGATCAGTAAATAAAGTTGGTTAAGGTCCTGCCCATAGATCTTATCTTACTCTTTCCTATTCTTCATTTCCCTCTTCCCAATATACCTATCAGAGGTCCGTTTCAAAAGTAGGAAAGGTTATCAAAAGCTCCTCCTTAAATTTTGGCGCCATGATTCAAGGTTGTACTACAACTTCACAGTCTTAGACTGAAGGAGAGAATCTACCACAAGCTTCAACTCAACGTAGTCCTCTCATCGACATTTTGCAAGATCAACACCAACCATTAAGCCAAGAAACGTCATCAAGGAAGCCCTTTTCCAAGTCAAGCCCAATCTATGAAGATGTAGTCTTGAAGCCTCCAATTTAAAGAAGTGATTCAAAAATAAAAAGGTTGAAGCCTATCCATAACCTTCTATTCTAGCCTTTTCGAAACTCGGGACGAGATTCTTGTTAAGAGGGTTAGAATTGTAACGCCCTGAATTTCATCAGGCGTTAAAAAAATAAAGTAATTAATAAATGAATTTCAAGAAAAGGATTCAGTATAAATCGATAAATAAGAAATCTAAAATACGAGCTTAAAAATTTCATTTAAAAATAAATCACAGCTAGTGTATTTTTCCCAAAATTTTCCTAGCCTTAAATTGCGTTCCAAAAAATTTTCGGTATTTTTGGTGCAAATGAATTAATTAAGATATAATCAATATCATTTCATCGCAAAACTCTAACACTAATTATTAAAATATATTTCAACACGAATGTTGTGTGAATAAAATATATGATAAATCATTTCAATTAAAAATAATATAAACCAAATAAAATTCGGCTAGAGAAATTTCAAGTAAATTTCTCCCGCCTCAAATAAATTAGGTTTTTATTAAGGATTTTTGTAACTAGAATAGTAATCCATAATATTTCAATGAATAACTTTAATAAAAAAGTAATTAAATCACTCTCTTTCCAATATAATTTGAATCATCATTTCTGACTATCTATATCTTTTCCCGATCAAAAATCCGGAGGAATCAACATTCTATTTTCGTTCACGAAATTAAAATCCCATTTTAACCACGTGTTTAAACTCCATTAAAAATCACTTTAAAAATTATTTTTATATTCCCAAAAATGAATTAAAAACCTTGTTTTGGTGTTAATGTTTGGAATTTCTAATTTCAACGCGAATACAAAATTAATTGATTTTCCAAACCACCGTTTATTCGCGCGCTATTTCTTTGAAATCCAAAATTTCTAAATTTATTTTAAATTTCAAACTTTCCAAAAACTTTTCACTTTTCTTAAAAATCCAAATTTGAATTTAAGAAAAAAATATTTTCATATTTTTTTCATCCTTTCCTTTTCTTTTTTTGTCTCTTTCCTTCTTTTCTCTTTCCTCCTTTTCTCTTTCCCTTCTCTCTTTCTCTTTCCTTTTTCCTGGCTGTGTGCGCATGGCAAGGCATGGCAAGGCTTCTTCTCTTTCCTTCTTTTCTCCTTCCCTCTTCTCTTTCTTCCTTTCCTTTTCTCTTCTCTTTCTTCCTTTCTTTTCTTTCCTTCTCTCTTCTCCCTTCCTTCTACCCGCACCCTCCTCCTTCCTTCTTTTCCCCTTCCTTCTTTTCCTTCTATTTTCTTTCTTCCTCTTTCCTTTATTTTTCCTCTCTTTTCTTCTACACATGCCTTTCCATCTTATGTCCGCAGCTTCTATTTTTCCAGGCGCCTCCTCCCTCTATAAAAGCCATGCCATCTTCCCTCTTCTCCTACACAAGCCGACACCTCTCCCACTTCCTTCATCGCAGCTCCTCTCCTCTTCCCTGCTACCTCCACTGAGCGTCATTGCCACCATGCCGCACCGCTCCTCCGGCAAGCTGCCATCTGTTGTACACCGCCAAGCCAAAACTCCACACCATCTCTTATTCCCTCCCGGTGAGGACACATTATTTTTTGATTCACTTGCTCCTATCAATTAAATTGTTCCATGTCTAATTATTGCATCATAATTGTTTCTATTCCACTATGTCATCTTGTTCATCGATACATTTCAACTATTAATTAATATTGATCCTAAAATATCATTATCAAAAGCAGATGATCTCGTTTTGATCTATTTTAATCTTAGCCATAAGATTTTCATTAAATCTCGGCCGTCCATCGCCATTCAATTAATTTGTTATATCATTTTATTCCAGTACGTTCATTATCATATTGTTATATCTATTTGTTTAAATTTGTTTATTACTTCATCAATGATTAGATCAATCATCATCAATTAAATAATTACTATCTCGATTTATCATACCCATGTATTTGTGATAATTAATTCCAATCTATAAATCCGGCGATTCTGTTCCAATTTATTTAACCCGATGGTTCCATTCCGATCACATTTATTTCATCGTTATTCATGATCTAAATTCATGTTGAGCTATTTTCATTGATTTATCCCCCATTGACTTCTATTTGTGTTGTAACCATGTTTCGCGTCCAACTAACCTTGAAAATAGTTCTCTTTATCTCTAAAGCATCCGGTGTTCCACTTCATTCCCATGTGTTCCATTCCGGATGTCACATTTGTCATGAGGCGTAATTCATCGTTATTCCATTTCTCATAACAGAGTTAATATCCATCGTCATTCATGGTCGATCATCATGGTTGAATACCACCTTGCCCTCCTTTATTTTAATCTAATCCATCGATTATGATTGGATTGATATATGGTAGTCGGACCTATGGCGATCGTCGATTGTTCGTAGTCATTCATTGCATGTATCATCGAATCTTGTCGATTTAATTTAAACCCTTCGACATGGTCGCTAAGGCTCAATCGGTTAAGCCTTTACACGTCCTTTAGTCGATCGTCTCTTTATCCTAAATCGAATGGACTAGGTTGTCCAACGGTCGCAACCTACTCAAATCCTTTGAATAAATCTATTTGTACCCTTTTGTTTCTAATAAATCAACATATTCAATTCAACCCATCCTTGTTTTCAATTTAATCATAACCCATCGATCTACCCTTGTCTTAACTCAAATTTAATCATTCTATTTCATTCGATCTAACTGAATGTGTTGATCACATGTCGACCCTCTCATTTAATCCGAAGGAATAATCTTGAGATTATTTCCTTTCTTTTTAGAGTTCTATCATGAATCTGGACTTCTAAAATTCATATCTTTTCCATTTGAACTCAAAATTTCATCATTCAAAATATAGAAAATCCCTCCTTTAATTATATACAACTTTAACCAACTTAATTGAAATGTTTGTAATGTTTATTTTATTTATTTTAATTGTTTATTGTTCTCATATCGTGTACCGAGAGGACTACAAGATCGTCGAGGAGCCGGAGTATTACCCTGAGGTTCCACTATCGCCATTTGCTGAGCAAGGCAAGTTACAACCCCCATTTTGATCATCATTGATCTTATGTTTTAATAAATTATCGCTATAACTCATAGGATAATATTGCATTAGTCTAATCTCAAGCCTTACACTATATTTATTAGATCCCGTCCTTGTGTGTAAACCCAAGCCATGCTTATTGTGCCTAAACTCCTTGTCACTCTACAATAATATATTAGCTAGTGTACAATGTACCGACACAACTGCTATAGGATAAAAAGAATGAGTCGTAGATAGATGGATTCTACTATATGTATTTCCCCGTTATTCTCGTCTCTGGACTTTGTTGGAGTTGGCTATGTTATAAGTATGGTGGGTTTTGGGTGCAAGCTAGGGCATTGGTTGGTCGCACTCGGGGAACTATAAGGACCGGTCTGCGGGATCTGTTGCAAAGTACTTTCGTACTAACCACAAGTCTAATGGGTAAGTCCTAATCGGAAGTATGGAACAAACCGACTCGATGCACCATAGTGGAGGGGGGCAAGGGGCAACCTGCGGGTGACTTGTACCGACGTGGCTCAAGGGGGGGGGTATGGTGTTGGCTCGACACGTCGGGGCACCATATGAAACCAATAAGAGGGTGCTGTCGGGTCGGAGCGTCCCATATGGAAGGTTTTGGCACGAGTTCCCGTGGTATGGGTCATCTCGTTACACTTTGGTGTATGGGATGAATGCGTGCCTTGTGGGTACAGTGGTACACCTTTGATCAGAGTTTTAAATCTTTTCGAAAAGCCGAGCCCACGGTCAAGGGCGGGTTGTGTGACTTCTCGCAGTTAGTTTACAATTGCTTGAATGATTGAGTTATTCATGGCATGCAAGGACTGTTGAGCGAGGGTGGGCTGACTATACCCCTCGAGTTAGAAGATGATGCATACTCATGTTTACATTTCTGTATTAACAACTTGATCACATTTAATTGCTTTACAAATATGCTTTTCCGCAAAATTAGCCACTACCTTCCTTATTATTACTCTGCATTATATTTGCATCTGTTGGCTTGCTGAGTACGATTGTACTCACCCACATTGACTTACACCACCAGAGCCCCTCTACTACGAGGAGGATGAAGGTCTGGAGTAGCGATCCAGTCAAGGCGAGACTGGAAGGAGGCGTTCATCTAGGACCCTTATTTTAATAGTTTCTCTTTTACTTTAACACTTTTGTATTAATATGGTCTACGAACCATGAATGCTTGTCGTATTTTGCGTGGTCGTGTGATGAACGTCTTGGTTTATTGATTTTCTATGGAATTTCAATAAAGGTCCAGATTTATTAAATCTAGGTGTTACAGAGTCGGAAACGGTTTTCGCTGAACAACCATTAGTGTATGAACCTATCGGGTCACACATTTAAGCGGATGGATTAAAACATGCAAGGAATTGGTTCTTGTGCAAGTGGGAGATTGAAGAATATGCCCAATAAAATTTCTTGATTCACTTGGATGTTCTTTTTTGCATGATAAAGGAGAAACATAAAAATCTTTAAAAGGTTTGTAAGAAGAGTACAAAATGAATACGAAGTCAAAATCAAGAATGTAAGAAGTGACAATGGAGGTGAGTTCAAGAATACTCACATTCAAGACTTTCTTAATGAGGAAGGGATCAAGTATGAGTTCCTCCACTTCCTTTGATCCATCTCAAAATGGAGTGGTAGAACAGAAGAATAAAACCTTGGTGGAGGCAGTGATGACCATGCTAGATGAGTACAAGACTTCAGACATCTTTTGGGTCGAAGCCATCAACACTACATGCCACGCCATCAATCGCCTCTACCGCCACAAGATTTTAAAGAAGACGATGTATGGACTATTATCCGGTAACAAACCAAATGTTTCATATTTTAGTTTTTTTGGTAGAAAATATTTTATTTTGGTTAAACGTCCAAGAAATTATAAGTTTGCCTCTAAAGTAGATGAGGGCTTCTTGGTCGGATATGAGTCAAATGCTCATGACTATCGTGTATTCAACAAAACCATCGGTGTTGTTGAAGTCACTAGGGATATGACATTTGATGAATGTAATGGCTCTCAAATAGAGCAAGTTGATCCAAGTGATGTAGGAGATGAAGCACCTCCATGTGAAGCTATTAAAAATATGCAATTGGAGATATACGACCAAGAGAAGAAACTCCTATAGATCAACAAGAGGATCAACAAGAGGAAAATCCCACTCAAGAGCAAGAGGAGGTGGATGAACGTCGAGAAATCGAAGAAGAGGTTGCTCAACAACCTTCTCAACATCCAAGAGTCCACCAAAGTGTTCAACGGGACCATCCCATGTACAACATTCTTGGAGACGTACAAAAGGTGGTAACTACTCATTCTCGCATTGCAAACTTTTGTGAGTGTTATTGTTTTGTGTCTTCTTTGGAACCCCTAAAGGTGGAAGAAGCTTTTGAACACCCGGATTGGGTGATGTCCATGCAAGAAGAGCTCAACAACTTCAAAAGGAATGAAGTTTGGTAGTTGGTGGAAAGACCAAAGCAAAATGTGATCGACACCAAGTGAGTCATCCGCAACAGGAAAGATGAGCACGACAAGGTCACAAGCAACAATGCAGAGTTGGTTGCTCAAGTCTACACCCAAATTGAAGGTTTGGATTTTAGTGAAACTTATGCACCCGAAGCTAGGCTAGAATCAATTCGCATATTATTAGCCTTTGCTACTCACCATGATTTCAATATTTATCAAATGGACATGAAAAATGCCTTCCCAAATAGATCAATCTTTGAATTGGTGTATGTGGAGCAACCACCCGTCTTTGAAGATTAAAACACATGGAATTTAACAAATCTAGACTTTATTGAATTTCAAAAGAAAAACAATAATAACAAGATATTCATCACACGACAACGTACATACGTCAATCATTCATGGTTTGCAGACCACATTATTACACAAGAGTTAAAATAAGAGAAACTAATAAAAGGAAAACTCCAGATGAACATCTTTGCCAGTCTCGTGCCTTGACTAGGTCGATACTCTAGAGCATCCTCATCAATATACGTTGCCTCTGAAGTGGTTTTCAATAGGGATGAGTACAAAAATACTCAACAGTCCACCAAGAATGCAATAATAATGCAGGATAATAACAAAGGAAGGTAGTGGCTTAAGGTGCGGAAAAGTACATTTTTATAGTTGAGCATTTAAAGTGGTCAAGTTATCTGTACAAAAATTAAATCATGAATGATGCAACATCTTATAACTCGAGGAGTACAGTGAGCCCACCCTCGCTCAACATTCCTTACATGCCATTTTATCATGCAACATTTATAAATGTAAATTAATTATGGGATGTCACGCAACCCGCCCTTGACAGTGGGTTCGGCTTTTCGAAGAAATTATACTCTGATTAGAGGTGTACTACTGTACCCAAAAGGCACGCACTCATCCCCGCACACCACAGTGTATCGAGATGACCCATACCACGGAAACTCGTGCCAAAACCTTTAGGATGAAACACACCAACTGAATAACACCCAGTATAGGTTTCACTGGCGTGCCAACGCATTGGACCAATGTCGCGCCCCCTTTTGTGCCTCGCCGGTACAAGCCACCCGTAGGTGCCACTTGCCCCCTCCAAATGGTGCCTCAAGTTGGAACATCCCATACCTCCAGTTAGGACTTACCCACTAGACTTTTGGTTAGTACGGAAGTGTTTTGCAATGGATCCCACAGACCGGTCCTTATAGTGCCTCGGGTGCGACTAACCAATACCCTCGCTTGCACCTAGAATCCACCAAGCTAACATACTTAACCAAAACTCCATGAATAACAGAATACCAGAGATGAGAGAAATAATAGGGAATCATTTAATAGAATCCAAGTATCTAATCTACGACTCATTTTTAGCCTATAGCAGTTGTGCGATACATTGGACACTATCTAATAATACTAAATATAATGGTGACAAGGAGTTTAGGCTCAATAGCATGGCTTGGGTTTGCACTTCAAGGTCGGGGATCTAATAATTATAATGTAAGACATTTAATTGGACTAATGCATTTATAACCTATGGATTTTAGCGTTATTTAAATAAAACTGTGTTCAATATGCTCAAAAATGGGGTGCTGACTTTCCTTGGTCTGTAAATGACGAAGGGGGAACCTTGGGGAAATATTCCGTCTCTTCGACGGCGTCATAATCTTCTTGGCACATAAAATGAGAATAATAAACAATTAAAACAATGAAAAAACACACTATAAACATATAAATTTTATTGGATAAATATGAAAAGAATAAAAAGATAATTTTATGAAACCTGAATGGTCAACTTTAGGGTTAATTTGAAGAAGTTATGAATTTTTAAACTTTAAAACAATTTTTGGAATTTCTTTTAAATTAAAAACAACCTCTGGTCCGCGGTAAACCGAGTTTACCGTGAACGCGAACACTGTGTCGTGATCTGGGGCTCAGATCACCATTGGATCGTGATCGGACGCGCGAAGGCGAGGCGGGATTTTAAGTGGAAATGGACGATTGAGATGCGTTGATACCCCTTTGATCAGATGAACGGCCTAGATAAAAACCGAGCGGGTTTTAATCCTAGCCGTCCGGATCTAATCGGACGGCCGTGTGCAGATCCTACATGGCACAGGTAATTAACCATGCCGGTCGTCTTCTCCAATGACGGCAGGGACTCGCGGCAACCCGAGCAGTGATGGCGAACGCCGGGAAACTAAAGTGAGCATAGAAATGGAAAGTGGATAAGCATGCGGTCACCTAGGTACCGGAGATGGGGCTCAGGGTGTGTGACACCCCAAATTTTCAAAACAATAAAAGCATTATTAAATTCAATTTCTTGGAATCTATATTTCTGAAAATACTTTTAATACTCTTTTATACCCTTTTGAACTACAACATAGAGTAGATGGCCAAACCAGGAGCTAAAAATTTTTGTATAGACTCCCAAGGCCAAGAAATGTTTTTGACAATTTTTACAAATTTTTACCCACTTTGGAAATGCTCCAAAAGGTTTAAACTATTTTCTGCAATTATTTTAATCAGAAAACCTTGGAAAACAGTAATGGGCTCCCCTCCCTCCATTCTCCCTCTCCCGGCCGGCCCAGCCCACTCCACCCGCGCGCTCGGACTGACAACCGGACCCCACCTGTCAGCGACCACTCCTCTCTTCGCGCGCGCGCCCGACGCCTCGACCCCGCCTGTCAGTCCCCTCTCTCACGCGCTCGCACCCGCTGACCACCTTGGCCCACCTGTCGGACCCGTCTTCCCCGCGGGATCCGCCCCTAAATCCCCCCCCCCCGCCGGCCAAAACCCTAGCCCTCCTCGGATTCGCTCTCGCCGGCCCCCTCACCCTAATTACTCGACGGCATTGATTTCCCCACGCTCCCCCGACCGTTTCCCCCTTTATTTCACCGCGTCATCGCCCCCGGATTGGCGCTCGCATGCACGGCAGGAGCTCGCTGGCGTTGAAGAGAGCTTTTACTCCCGGTCTCCCTCGATTACGCCCCCTCTGCCCCCGCCGACGACCCTATATAAACCCCCTGGCCGTCCGCGTTATGCCCCTACGCCCAATCGCTGCGAGAACCAACAGAGCCCTTGCATTTCCCATTTTTGCGCACCACCGTCGCCCTCGCCCCAGCCGTCGCTCGCCGTCGCCGGAGTCCCCCTCCCTCCTCGCCGACCGCACCACTGCAACCGCACGGACCTCACCGACCTCGGCCACCACTTCGTCGACGACGAACCTCGCCGGATCGCCGTCC
This sequence comes from Zizania palustris, assembly GCA_019279435.1. Classification (NCBI taxonomy): domain Eukaryota; kingdom Viridiplantae; phylum Streptophyta; class Magnoliopsida; order Poales; family Poaceae; genus Zizania; species Zizania palustris. The sequence goes on from JAAALK010000080.1 coordinate 33,249,973, forward strand.
CCGCCGAGGAACCGAGAACCTTCGCCGCCACCGCTCGTCGCCGGCCTCACCCCGTCGACCCCGGACCACCGCAAGGGTACCCTTTTGTTCCCCTCGGTACCCCCTTTCTGTTTTTAGTCCTAGCTAGACTAGATAACCCTCGACCTCGCCGGAATCGCTCGCCGTCGCATCGCCGGAGTCGGGGAAGAAGGGGTACTTTACCCCCCCGACACGCACTGTGCCGGATTCAATCCTAGCCGTGCGATCCAGATCCAAAGCTTAGGATTAAATCATTTGTTCGGTTTAATCCGGGCCGTCGGATCTGAGTGAAGCGGTACGGTGCAATCTCACACGTTCATTTTCTTTTAAAACCGGCGTGCGATCTCGTGCGTCCACGTGGTACCCCTTCGAACGTTTTAATCCTGGCCGTCCACGCCAACTTACGCGCCCCACCTCGCCCTCGCGCGTCGGATCTGGATCCGACGGTCCAGATCGACCCGGCGCACGCGCACAGTGCGCGGGTTCACCGTGAGCCTGGCTCACCGTGGACCCGAGGGGTTTAAAAATTGAAAATGAATTTCAGAAATACTTTTAAACTTGTAAAATTCATATCTGACGCATTTGAACTCTAAAAATTGCCATTCCAATTTCAGAAAATTCATAATATTATTCTCTATATGTTTATACAATAAAAACAGTAGGCTTACTTTGATTTTTCATGTCTATTTAAATAAGTATTCAAATGCCCCTATGATTAAAATATGAATTCAAACATTTAAACTTCAGAAAAAATTTATATTAATTCTTTTCTGTCCATATACTGAAAGCCCTCAAAATAACATGAACTTTTCATTTCATAAACCATTAGGGAACTTAATATGGGACTATTCACATTTAAACATTTGTTTTCTAAAAAGGACAACCCTTCATTTTAATCCCTTTAAAATTATTTATGAAATAAATTTCAGAACCTTAACAATTGAATTTATCTTATTTTAAATCAAACCAACTTTAACTTATGTGCTTATCATGTAATGCTATATTGTTTGATTGAATGTTGTGTTCTTTTATTTTATTTTATTGAAAAGACTACGACGCCGTCGAGGAACCGGAATACTTCCCGGAAGTTCCTCCCTCCCCGTTCGCTGAACAAGGCAAGTCACCAAACCAATCTTTTGAGCATATTGAACCCATGTTTGATTAAACTATCGCTAAAACACATAGGTTATATATGCATTAGTCAAATGAACCCTTACATTATATTTAATTAGGATTCCCCGACCTTGATGTGCAACCCAAGCCATGCTATCTCGCCTAACCTCCTTGTCACCATATGATCAATGATATTAGCTAGTGTCCAATGGATTGACACGATCGCTATAGGATAAAAATGAGTCGTAGCAAAATGGTTCTATTATATGATCCCCGTTACTTCTTATCCTTGGAAATTCTGTTGGTGATGAGTTATGGTTGTGAGTGTATGCATGGTGGGTTCCGGGTGCAAGCTAGGGCATTGGTCGGTAGCACCCGGGGCACTATAAGGACCGGTCTGAGGGATCCGTTGCAATACACTTACGTACTAACCACAAGTCTAGTGGGTAAGTCCTAACTAAGGTATGGGTTGTTCCAAACCGAGGCCACCATTTGGAGATGGGTCAAGTTGCACCTGCGGGTGACTTGTACCAATGTGGCGCAAAAGGGGGTGCGACGTTAGCCGGGATGCGGCCCGGTGCGCCGGCGAAACCTAGAGCGGGTGGTTATCGCTTGGAACATCTCATATTGAGGTTTTGGCACGAGTTCCCATGAAATGGGTCATCTCGTTTGGGATGAGTGCGTGCCTTGTGGGTACAGTAGTACATCTCTGATCAGAGTCTAAAATCTTTTCGAAAAGCCGAGCCCACGGTCAAGGGCGGGTTGCGTGACATCCCCCGGTTAGTTTACCTTGAGCATGAATGTGCATGATGGATTGACATGTAAGGACCGTTGAGCGAGGTGGGGCTGACTGTACCCCTCGAGTTAGTGATGTTGATGATGTTCATGTTTACTATCCGCATGATTAAAATATGATTACACTAAATGCAATAACTGCAACTGCACTTTTCCGCAATGTTAGCCATTATCCTTCCTTGTTTATTATCCTGCATTATTATTTGCATTTGCGGTGGCTTGTTGAGTACTTTTTGTACTCATACCCGTTGGACCCCACAGAGGATGCTTACTACGAAGACGGTCTGGAGTAGCGACCCAGTCGGGAAGAAGAATCCTGAAGAAGATGTTTGTCATGTCGTTTTCTAATTATTTTACTTTACTGTTTTTATTAAAACAATGATGTAATAAATATGGTCTGCGTACCATGAACACTGTCGTATGTACGATCGTCGCATGATGAACCTCTTGTATTATTGTTTTTCTTATGAAATTCAATAATGTCTCGATTTGTTAAATCGGGGCGCTACAGGGTGGTCGGAGCTTGGCCGGCAACGAGTAGAGGCGATGAAGACGTTCGGGTCGATGACGGGGGCGGCGTTCCAGTGGTCTTCGATGGCAACAGAGGGGTGGCCGGGATCGGGGAGGCAATGGAGAGCAATGGCTGGAGCAGGATCAGAGGGGTGGCGCAAAAACGGGAGCGCAAGCGTTTTTATTTGTGCAGGGGATATGATTTTGCGAGGACCGAACGTAGTGGGGTGCTGGGGTTTAAATAGGTGCGTCAGGCAGTGTAGATGGTAGGTGTATACATGGTAAACTGAGGGGAGGTTTCAAAAATTTCTGCGAGCTCTTTCCTTGCCTGGCCATGACGATATCGGGCTTGAACGCGTCAGGGAATAGTGGGAAAGTGACCACAAAATCACGAGGAACACAATTCCGGGGTCAATTTGATGGAAGGGGGCTAGCGGCGACATGATGCGGGTGCTAGGGTTTCGATCGGAGCAGTTTGGGGGCGGCATCGTTGTGAGGAAGACGGATCCGATAAGTGTGGATGGCTATCAACAGGTGCGGGCACGGCAGGCTGTGACAGTCGGCGCCGACAAGTGGGTCCGCAAAGGAAGGAAGAGAGGGAGGGCTCGAGTGCGCGCACCGAAGGGGAAAAATATGTTGACAGGTGGGCTCCACCTATCAGTGAAGGCGTGGGTGAAAGATGGGCTGGGTCAGCCTAGAGGGGAAGAAAAGGGGATTGTTGCCCAAGGTTATTTAAAATTCTTTTCTGAATAAAAATAATTACAGAAATTTATTTATAAATTATGAGCTATCTGCAAAGGTTCTAAAAATTTATCAAAATTCTCAAAATATATCTTGGTCTTAGGAACCTAATATAATTTTTCTCAACTCATGATTTGAATTATTTCTCCATATTTTTATTTATTTGGATACTCTCAGCTTATTCAAAAATCAAAAATAATTCTTTTCTGGAAAATTTATATTTCTCAATTAATTTTTTTACCTTTGAAAATTAGGGTTGTTACAAATATCCAATCCAACCTGACCACGTTTACAAACTCCATAAGGCGCTCTACGGGCTTAAGCATTCTCCTAGAGCACGGTATGAATGCTTTAAGGATTTTCTCTTAAGGAAAGGTTTGAAATAGGCAAAGCCGATCCTACACTCTTCATTAAGCATTTTAATGATGATTTATTTGTTTGCCAATATATGTCGATGGCATTATATTTGGTTTCACTAACAAAGAATTTTCTGAAGAGTTTAATAGGATGATGACTAAAAGGTTTGAGATGTCCACTATGGGTGAGTTGAGCTTTTCTTGGGATTTCAAATCAAACAACTTAAGGAAAACACCTTCATTTGGCAAACAAAGTACATTAAGGACAAGTTAAAGAAGTTTAGCATGGAGATTGTGAAGACCATCAAGACCCCCATGCAAACCAACAACCATCTAGATGTAAATTAAGAAGAAATTGTCGTCGGTCGAAAGGTATATCGTTCCATGTTCGATTCTCTTTTGTATTGAGAAACCAAGTTGAGATGTATCTTGGTTATGTCTAGTGATGAGTGATTGACAAGCCTTCTAAGTTTAGGGTTTGGACATGTGTTTGTCTAAGGAGTTCACCGAAGGGTTCGGTGTGTGTTGGGAAAATATATTTGCTTGTCTCATGGTGTATAGGATTGAGATGCTACTCAAATGTCAACGGCGAGGAGCTTGGTGTCGGACGATCAAGGAGACATGGGATGAAGCTTGATCGAGACAGCGTATTGACCAAGTCAAGTGAAAGGGATACCAATGCAAGTGATGAACCGGCTTGAGGGATCGAGAGCAGGAAAGACTTGTTGGTGGTCGATGTCGCGAGATGGTGACAAATGTGAAGATCTAGAGAGACTTTTTCAGTTTCGTCTCAAAACGATCGGATCAACATCTGAATATCGTGATGAGGAGTCGTAGCTGCTACAAAAACATCGCATCAGGACAAAGTACCTGGAAATAAGATTTTACTTTTTTAGCTATGTGGGCCTTGAGTCCGTAAAAAAGAATATGCTATAAAAACCCTAGGGACAGTTGCGTGTTTTTTCCATGTAGGCTATAAAAGCCCCATCCCTCTAGGGTTTGGCACCCATTACGAAAATCACTTTACCAATAAAAAATTTCTTGGTCACTTTTCTTTTAGGTTTTCCCTTCTTTTACCCTGGGCGCCACCGGAAATCCTTATCGCATCAAGCTTGGCCAGCATCTAGTGCCTCTACTCAGATTTCCGATCAGAGAACTTGTGAGCGTCTTTTTGGCTAATCGCTGCACAAGCGCACGCGTGAGTCTACGCAAAATTTCTTGTTCGTGCACATTTCTTTCATAGGATTCCACGACACCGTTTTACCTTTGTTTTTCTCTGGTTTTGTTGATTTCTACCGATGATTTCTGCATCAATCCACTAGTTTTTTCGCTGCTGCCGTGAATGCTAATCACCTGGTTTTGCCCACTTTTCTGCTGGTATTTTTCTTATCAGTTTTTTTTGCTCAAGGCAACCAAGCAGTACTCTGTGTGCAGGTTTCTGGACGGCTGCAGTCTAGGCTAACACATGCAAGTGCATTTCTCTGTTGCCTGGGACTTCTGAGACAACTTAATCAATGTTCAGCCAGCAGCATACTTATGCATGTTTTTTTGGTCATCCTTTCAATTTTTTGTGCTGATTTTATCTACCATCGCAATGGTTTTTCACTTCTGATTGTCTGCGTGCGCGCCCATAGCAGTTGTCCCGTGATTCTTGTACAGTGGACCAGCACGCAAGAATGCATGTGTACTAGTTCAAATGCCTTTGATCTTTGCATTGCTAGTATCTGATAATATGTTTTGATTTCTCAAAAAGTTTTTGCTTGTTCACCAAGTATTCAATCAAAGGTTTTAAATGCTTTGTGCGTACATTTTGCTCCTAGAATGTTTGTTTCATTTTTAAAGGAAAACTTGTTTAATCTCATTTTGAATGCTTGTGATCTCTTAGACTTTCTTTTCATATCTCTACTGACAAGAGAGATATTGGGGGAATTAGTTTTCCCTTATAAAAGGGCCAAATGACGTCAGTCTCCGAAGGCCTCGGGCTCGGAGCCTGTTAACTGGCGAAGCCTGAAGACGAGCTCCAGCCTGCTCTGACGAAGTCAACTCCAAGAACAGCTAAGACTTGTCCCTTTGGGACCCCTCAGGAGCCAAGCCTCTGGGGTCCCTCCGGAGCCAAGCCTCCGGGTCCCCTTCGGAGCCAAGCCTTTGGACCCCTTCGGTCCCCTTCGAAGCCCTCTCCGGAGCCTTTCGGAACCCGCTCCGAGAGCTGCTTCGGGGCTCACTTCGGACCCCTCTTCGGGGTCCGCTTCGGAGTGCTCTTTGGAGCCCCCTCGGCTACCTCTGACTGAAGAGCTCCGGACCAGAAGAAATATCAAAGCATCGCTACAGTGTAAAGCCATACCGGGGCCCCAGCCCCTGGTATGCCATATACCTACTTCAGAAGTGATGTTTATCTAATGTATCTGTAAAGTCAAATGTACAGTAGTCTAGCCTTTTTCCCTTCTTACCCCTATAAAGCCTATGGCTTGTACACGGCATTTAGGTCTTTTTCTTTGTCCTGCGAGCCTATAAAAGCAGGGCCATGCCCTTGTAATAGAGGACCTCCCTGTAGGGGACAACATGTTCAATAGAGGAAAAACAATGCCAAATCCATTGAAAACTGGACGTATGACTATTATCCCTTCGGGGAGGCCTGAACTAGTATAAATTCTCTCTCCCTCTGCGAGAACCCTTCAAGATTCATTCCATACACCATATACCACATAAAAACCTACTGTAGCTAACACAATTGCTACAACAGTTGGCGCCGTCTGTGGATAACATAGTACTAAAAGCTAGTTCTTCGCCACTACCTGTATTCTAAAGTACGTTTGCAGAGGGAGCTTCGGAATCCCAGGATTCCGCGTACCCATCGGCAAGGGGCTTCAAGTACAGTTCGAAGGTTTTTTCTTGCCTTCCATCACTCCTCGTGCCTCGGAGTGCACCCTTCGGCCAGGGGCTCTGGGCGCTCACCGAAGGCCTTAGAAGCCCTAGGGGCTACGAGGCAAGCTCTCCTACCGTCACAAAGTCGCTCGGTCTTCGGACCAGGTCAAGCTTCCAAAGGTATGAGCACAAACCGAAGCCCTGCTTCGCCCTTTTTATACCGAAGCCTTGCTTGGCCTTTTCAAAACCGAAGCCTCGCTTCGTTTTATTTTAATGCCGAAGCCCAGCTTCACTTTATTTAATGCCGAAGCCCAGCTTCACTTTATTTAATGCCGAAGCCTGGCTTCGTTTCACTAATTACCAAAAGCCTCCACTTTATCAAAAACCGAAGCTTTATGGTGTCCTTATTGAGACCCGAAGTCAAGGCTTTGTTCTTTTAAGAACCGAAGTACCACTTCGCGTCAATAAGGACTGAAGCACTGCTTCGATCTATTTAAAATCTGAAGCGCTGCTTCGAAGGATACACAGTGCCTCCGGGCCACTGGCCTGATGCGTCTAAGGACTTCAGGCCATTGGCCTGATGCGTCCAGGATTCTAGGCCACCGACCTGATGCGTCCAGGATTCTAGGCCACCGTCCTAATGCGTCCTAGTATCCTGGGTTCCGTTCCCGGTTTCTAGAGTCAAAGGTGTCTCACAATCACAGGTTCGGTGAATCCACACCACTCATTCCATTCTCATTACATAATTAAGCTTAGAAGCCTCGCTTCGCTATCCAAACACGCTTCGAAGCCTTGCTTCGCGTGTCGAAATCTAATCTAAAAGGTAAGCATGCCGAAGGGTTGGTTTTGCAGTCTGTGATGAGTGATTGACAGATTTTACCCTCTGTGATGAGTGGTACTCCGAAGGTGGGGCTTCGGAGTGAAGCTGGCTTCGGAGTGAGGCTGGCTCCGGAGTGAGGCTGACTTGAGGTACTTCGGCCATGCATGGCTTCGGTACACGGACTGACGGAATTCGAGTTGGGAGAAGCTGCGAAGCTGTGGTGGTCCACTCCGAAGGTGTTGGTGCGAAGGCCCAAGGGCTTTGACGGCTTCGGCTCAAAACCGTCTCTGTATCGAAGGCTGACTTTAGTGAAGCGAAGGCCGTTAGGCTCAAGGCTTCTCACCGAAACTACCGCACCCCTCGCGTGCGAAGGGGGGCTTCAGAAGGGTCCAAAATTGCAAAGGCTGACCGTGTCTGCTCTACAAAAGCTGGTGCTGTCCCCTCTGCGAAGCTGACAAAAGAAGTCTCAAAATAAAGTAGACTACCAGTTGTACCCACTGTTCTGATGAGACAAAACCGGTGTAAACCCTAGGGGTAAAGTAGTCTATTCACAGGGCTGAATAGTGCCTATAAATAGTGGAAGCTAGCTAGGTCACATCAACACTTTGAGTAGTCATTTTTGAGCTCCTGTGCTAGCCGCCACACACATTGTATTCGGTCTGTGAGTTCATTTTGTGTTCCTTGTTCAAGCAATGAAGTTTTGATTATGTTTTCATTTACTGCTTGAACTTGTATACGTACTTCACTGCATGTTTTGATCTCTCTGTGTCTCACTTGTTTTGAGTTGAGTTTGTGCACTGAATCTTTTCTGAAGAAGTGTGTGAGAAGCCTGTTCGAGTGAAGTGTGAGTTTTTCAGTGTCTGTTCGCTCTGTGTAAACTAGAGGCTAGACCTCTTTGATTACTAGCGAAGCACTGTTGTTGGCTTAGATCGAAGCCCGTTTTCTTCCTTTGTCGAAGTCCTTGGCGAAGTCTCTTCAGTGTGCGTTTAAACCTTCGAAGTACGAAGCCCAGCACCAGTTGTTGTTGCTGAGTATTTGGTCGAAGTCTGCAGAGGGAAGTCTGCTCTTGCGAAGGGTGAAGTGCGAAGCCTGCTCGAAGGCACCCAGTGTGCTGAGCCTACACTGACTTAGCAGAACTGATCGAAGTCCTCAGAAGGAAGTCTGCTCTTGCGAAAGGTGAAGTGTGAAGCCTGCTTGAAGGCACCCTATGTTCGGAGCCTGCACTAACTTAGCAAAGCTAAATTTTCGGGGTTGTGGTGGAGCGAAGTCTTCTTGTCTTCGAACTTTTGCTCCTTGCAAAGCCTGTTTTCGGAGCTGTAAAATACCTCTGAACCAGAACTTCGAAGGGTGTGTTCGAAGCCTGTTCCGCAGAAGACAGAATTAAAACAGAAGGCTATTTTTAGTCTGAAATTTTAAAAGCTCCCATTCACCCCCCTGGTCATCGTTTCCGGTCCAACAATTGGTATCAGAGCGGGTTAAGATCACCAGTTGACCTTAACCGGTTTTGTGATTTATTGGCGACATGGACAGAGTTAGTAAAATACCTCTGTTCGATGGGACAGATTTTGCATACTAGAAGGTGCGCATGGAGGCTTACTTGCTAAGCCAAGGAAATGCAATTTGGGAGATTGTGGACTCACAATACTCCATCCCTGAAACTCGCACCTCTCAAACAGAGAAGGATCAGTATAATGCCAACTCCAAGGCAAGAAATATACTTTTCATTAGTTTGAGTAGAAGTGAATTTGATAGGGTGCAGCACCTTAGGACAGCTAGGGAGATTTGGACTACGCTCACTATTTTTCATGAGGGCTCTACACAGATTAAGGCTAGGCGCCAAGGCACATACAATCAATAGTATCAGTTGTTTGTGCAGGCACCTGGTGAATCTATAGATGTCATGTTTTCTCGCTTTGATGCGATAGTGAGTAACTTGCAGTCCAACGGGACGCTTGCTTACAATGATCATGATAGGGCTATCAAGCTTCTCTATGCTCTTGATCATAACATATGGGAAGTGAAGATATCCAGCATTGAGGAGTCCGCAGGTTATGACACATTGACCTGTGATGAGCTCTTCAGCAAGCTGAAGTCCACAGAGATTGCCAAGGCATCTCTTGCAGTGCATAGGAACACTTTGCCAAAGCCATTGGCACTAGTTTCTAGCACTAGCCGTGGCACCACTGCAGAACCAAGCACATCGGGCACTTGTGTTTTTGCAGATGGTTTTGCTTTGTCCTCCCTAGTCTCCGTCACTAAGGAGAAGGTGGATACTCTGGATGATGACGAGCTTGCTCTTATTGCCAAAAGGTTCACCTGTTTTCACCATGAGAGACGGGATCAGAGGAGAGGTGGTTTTAGTGGTTGTTTTGAGTGTGGCGACACTTCTCACATCAAGGCCAATTGCCCAAAACTCAAGAAGAGAGATGAGAGTGAGCGCCCCAGATACCACAAAAAGGAGAGGAAACCCTTTGTGAAGGGCAAGCGCGGCAAGGTGGCTAAGAGGGTAGCCAAAGCCGCTTCCAGAGCATTTGTTGCTGCTCTCAGCGACATCGACACTTCCTCAACTGAGGAGTCGAGCTCTGAGGAGGAGTCCCCAAGGAAGGAGGAGAAGAAGGACAAGAAAGGACGAGACTTCACCGGCCTTTGCTTCATGGCCGATAGCGATCACAACGGCGATGAGCTTGACTCATCTGAGGTACCTCTATCCTATGACCAGCTTGCAATTAAATTAGATGAACTGAATGAAGTAGTTCTTGATCAGGATAGATTACTTGTGCAAGCCGCTAGAGATAGAAAAGACCTTAGACTTAGGCTAGAATCTGTTTCTACTGATTATGCCATGCTTAAGTCTAGAGTTAATGATGCTGAATGTGAATCTTGCACTGTTGTCATGGGTGAGCTTGCTCAGTTGCGTTCTGTGCATGCTCAAACTCTTGCTGAGCTTGAGACTGCACAAAAGCAGCTTTTGATGGTTGATTCTAGTCTACATGATATAAATGAATGCATGAACTGCCCCTTATTATGTGAGAGCATTAATTTACGTAATAAGCATGTTCAGGATTTAGAGGCTAGATTGGAGAGGGTCGGTAGTTCTAAGGATGTGCAACCTGTGTGTGACACTTGCATAACCCTTAAGGACCAGCTAGGCACTGTTAGAGAGCGAGCTGAGAACCTCATGACTGAAAAGGAATACCTTCTTTCTGTGGTTAACAAATGCACTGAGGGAAAGGGTATGATGGACTTGCTCTTGGCCAAAACCAAGATGTGTGCTGACAGGGCAGGGTTAGCTCTGGGATTGGGTTTTGAGAGGACTCCTTCAGACAGTGAGAACAAAACTGTTTTTACCTCACCCACTACCTTAGAGAAAGAGAGAGCTCTGTTAGACACACCATCAGCCAAAAAGCCTACCCAAACCCCAAAGAAAACCACTCCTCATGCCAAGAAAACCACACAACAGAAGCCCAAGGAGCTTGTGAGAGTTGCTCTTATGACCCATGAGAGTGCCCCTAGGAGAATTTTTCATTGTTCCTATTGTTAGCGGGTGGGTCATCTGGTTGGGATCTGTTTTTGTCACATCAAGGATGAGTGACGCTCTCAGGCGATAAGGTTCCAGAACATGCACTACCCATCTTTAGGTATGCATGAGTTTGAGTTTTACTCTCGTCCTGTTTTCGAGGCTCCTCGCACTTCTCAGAGAGGTTTTGCTCCTCGAGGTGTTCACCATGTTCCATATGGTGGTAGACCCTAGGTGAGTAGCTTTGTACCTCGTCAGAATAGGAGACCTCGTCATGCATTTGGGTCACAGCATTTACTGTGCCTACTACTCGTATCACTCAGTGCTGGATGCCTCGTCATATCTTCACTCACCCCATCACTGAGCGATCAAGATTTTCTTATCATGTGTAGGCGCTGGACCGAGGCTTGGAGGGCACGTGGATCATGGACTCCGGTTGTTCATGCGACATGACCGGAGATGCAGCATGATTCTCCAGCCTCACCACAACCAAGCAAAGAGAACATATCACCTTCGGGAACAATCGAAGGAGTAGAGTGAAAGGTAAAGGTGTGGTAAGAATCAACTCGAATTTCACTCTCAAAGATGTTGCTTTGGTTGAAAACTTAGGATACAATTTGCTTTCTTTATCTCAATTGCTTGATGAGGGCTTCGAAGTGCGATTCCATCGTGATACTTCGCAAGTACTTAATTCTGATGGCGTTGTGGTTTGTAAGATCTTTAGAGTTGGGAGAGTTTTTTGAGCTGAATTTTCTGAGTCATCTGGTTCTTCTCATTGTCTTGTTGCACATTCTACTTTTGAGCTTTGGAAGTGGCATAGGAGACTAGGGCATATGAGCTTTGAGTTGCTCGCTCGCCTGAGTGCCCTAGGTCTGATCCGAGGATTGCCCAAGCTCAAGTTTGAGAAGAATTTAGTTTGCGCTCCATGTCGACATGGAAAAATTATTGCCGATTCGCACTCGCCAGTCACCACGGTGATGACTGAGCAACCCAGAGAACTTCTCCACATGGACACTGTAGGTCCTTCTCGGGTTAGTTCTTTACGTGGCAAGTGGTATGTGCTAGTCATTGTCGACGATTTCTCTCGCTACTCTTGGGTATTCTTTCTTGCCAGCAAGGATGAAGTGTTTTCACACTTTCGGAGCTTGGCTTTGAGACTTTTCATTGAACTCCCTGGTGCATTGAAATTCATTCGAAGTGATAATGGCACTGAGTTCAAGAACAGTCTCTTTGTTGACTTTTGCATGGAGCATGGCATAGAACATCAATTCTCTGCTCCGCGGGTTACTCAACATAACAGTGTTGTTGAGAGAAAGAACCGCACTTTGGTTGAGATGGCTAGGTCGATGCTTGATGAGCGTAGGACTCCTAGAAAATTCTGGGCTGAGGCCATGAACATTGCAAGTTACATCTCAAACCGAATATTCTTGCGCTCAGTTTTGAACTTAACATCTTATGAGCTACGTTTTGGGAGACAACACAAAGTTACTCATCTTCGAGTTTTTGGTTGTCGTTGCTTTATCCTAAAATATGAAAACTTAGACAAATTTGAGTCGCGTTCTTCTGACGGGATCTTTTTGGGTTACACTACACATGGTCATTCTTATCGTGTTTATAATTTGGAAACTAACACTGTCATCGAGTCATGTGATGTGACTTTTGATGAATCAACCCCCTCTGTTAGTTCTACCTTTGAACAGGCAAATGAACACAACATGGAACAAACCATCTTTGAAGAAGAAGATCCTAGAGATTTCGAGGATGAACTCCTACTTCCCTCGACATCAACCCCCGAAGCCGACCCCGCTTCAACCACTTCGGCACAAGGTCCCGACGCAACTACCTCGACATCGGTCATCTTGGACCACTCCAACACACAAGTTGAGGGGGGACTGCATCTCGCCACGAGGCTCCACGTCATGCTCAAAGGATGCATCCTCCCGAGCGGATCATTGCTGAGCTTGATCAAAGGGTAACACGTTCTCATGCTCATTTCATTGATTTTGCTTTTGTTGCTTCTTTCGAGCCCTTAGATGTTAGTCATGCACTTTCTGATTCTAGTTGGATCAATGCCATGCATGAAGAACTTGAAAATTTTGAGAGAAACCAAGTCTGGACTTTAGTTGATCCTCCACCAAATGTTCATTTCATTGGAACAAAATGGATTTTCAAAAACAAACAAGGGGAGGATGGGACTGTAGTTAGAAATAAGGCTAGACTTGTAGCTCAGGGTTATTCTCAATTAGAAGGGATTGATTTTACTGAAACTTTTGCACTTGTTGCTCGTCTTGAGGCCATTAGAATTTTACTTGCATTTGCGACATCCCAGGGATTCAAACTCTATCAAATGGATGTCAAAAGTGCTTTTCTTAATGGCTTCATAGGCGAAGATGTTTATGAAAAAACAACCCCTGGCTTTGAAAACCCCAAATACCCACATAAATTCCTTAAACTTCATAAGGCTCTTTATGGACTCAAGCAGGCCCCTCATGCATGGTATGATAGACAAGTATTTTCTGCTTGAGCGGGGGTATTTGATGGGATCTGTTGATAAAACCCTATTCACTCTCAAGCATGGCAAATATTTCCTCCTAGTCCAGATTTATGTGGATGATATCATCTTTGGTGGCTCTTCTCATGCTTTGGTTGCCGAGTTTGCAGATGCCATGAGCAGGGAGTTCGAGATGTCCATGATGGACGAACTCACCTTTTTCCTTGGTTTGTAAATCAAACAAAGCAAACAAAGTACTTTCGTCCACCAAACGAAGTACACTAAGGATCTGCTTAAGAAATTCGACATGGCTGATGCGAAGCCACTCGCCACTCCAATGGCTACATCTGTAGCATTGGATCCTAACGAAGATGGAGAAGGCGTAGATTAGAAGGAGTTCCGAAGCATGATCGGCTCCCTCATCTACTTGACTGCTACGAGGCCGGACATACACTTCGCAGTATGTCTGTGCGCTCGTTTTCAGGCTTCGCCTCGTGCTTCGCACCGCCAAGCGGTAAAGCGCATTCTCAGGTATCTCAAACATACCTTAGAATTCAGCATTTGGTATTCTGTATCTTCCTCTTTGTGTCATTGAGGTTATTCCGATGCGGATTTTGCTGGGTGTAGGATTGATAGGAAAGTACCTCTGGTACTTGTCATTTTCTGGGTACTTCTCTGGTTTGCTGGTCTTCTCGCAAATAGTCTAGTGTTGCACAATCAACGGCTAAGGCCGAATATGTTGCTGCAGCTAGCTGTTGCTCTCAGATTTTGTGGATGGTTTCCACTTTGCGGGATTTTGGGTTAGATTATAAGAGTGTTCCACTTTTCTGTGATAACACTAGTGCTATTTGTATTGCAAACAACCCGATTCAGCATTCCAAAACCAAACACATTAATGTGCGATATCATTTTCTCAGAGATCATAATGAGAAGGGTGATATTGAGCTTCAATATGTTGATACCCAACACCAGCTAGCCGATATTTTCACAAAACCCCTCGATGCTTCTCGTTTTGCCTACTTGCGTGGGGAACTTGGTGTTTGTCACCCTTACGGCATTTTGTGAGGGAGAGCAGATTTTGATTGTCTTACATATGCTCATTGTGTGTGAAATTGCATTTACATCTTTTGCACTTATATGTCTGATTTTAACTCATGAAGTCATGTCAGCTCAGTTCTATTTAACATATCTGAAACATTATGTGCATGATTTTTCTTTCCAAAATCAAATCATGCTCACTGCTTAGTCTTGAATCTAGCACATTTAGGCAGGACTGCTTTAGCTATCTTTTATCTACTTGATAGCAAGACACCTTTTCTCTGGATGTTAAACATTGCAACTTGAACAATTGTATTCATGGATATTCATCAAGTGCTAAACAACTTGGTCACTAAATTAAAAAAATCCAAAACTCCATAATTTGCATGTTACAAGTGAAAAGATCCAGGTGGGTTTGTTTGTCGCACTACTCTATTCTCGACTGCTTACCATTGCACATTGGTCTGAACTGGGATAGTGTAGTGTATGCCAAAATCACTGCCTTAAGCTTCTGATGGCTTTTATGCCTAGGCTTGGCTTGATTGGAAAGTATAAGGTAGACAAACAAATAACCCCTGGCATTATGAAAAGAACAACAAAAAATCATTGTTTATCAAGTTTGCTTTCAATGCTCCACTTGAATTGGACTTGTCTATCTAGAGTAGAAATTGACTAGCTTTACGTAGTCCTTGTTTTTACTTGTCTAGTTACCTTGATTGAGTGGTGATGCTTTTATTTCAAAATGATAAAATCACATGATGTCATCATGTTTTTAGAGAATGTTAAATTGAGCTGAGCACATGAAAATTAGCATTAAAGTTGGCATTTTTTTGCTTTACATGTCTTTGCAATTCTACCCATTTCAAAGTTGTGCATCTTTTTAACGCTCCTTGATGCCTGCATTGCCAAAGGGGGAGAAATTTTTGAGTTCTCTGCAGCAAGGGGGTAAAATAACTCAGGGGGAATTTTTATCTTGCAAAGGGGAGATTTGCCGAAGGGGCTTTTACTCTTTTGAAAAGGGGGAGAAAAATTCTTTTGTCAAGTGACATGATTTGGCTCGTTTCTGAGTTTTTATGGTCACTTGTGTGCTAAATTTTTTCAAATTTTCTTGAACTTGAATTTGGTTATCAATGCACTCATCAAGGGAGAGATTGAGAAACCAAGGGTTGGTTTCGGAGTCTGTAATGAGTGATTGACATATTTTACCCTCTGATTCGAAGGGGTCCCTCTGAAGGGGTTCAGAGGTGGTTTCACCGAAGGGTTTGGTGGGTCTTTTTGCTGCAGCTATTGCAGCGGAGTGTGCTTGTCAGAGGGGTCCGATAGTACACGATGACTGGGTCGTACCGAAGGTATCGGTACATTGGGTGGTACACAGGAGTGTGTGCCGAAGGTTGTTTACCCGGAGAGGTCTCCGAGGTACTGGATACACTTGTCTAATTGTCTGTGGTGCGCAGGTGACTTCGGAGGCGATAGATGGTTCATAGCAAGTGAACCTGGGTCAAGCGGGAGGCTTGATGCCAGGGGAGCAGGGAGCTCCATCACGAAGGTTGCGAAGGGGTCGAGGTCGGAACTCGGGTCGAGGTCCGCTAGGAGAAGGCAGTAAGTGCGGAGTGTGGCTCCGGGTGAAGGTACTCCGAGACGAAGTCCTCGGAGGCGAGGCACTTCAAAGGGTACTCCGAATGGAGTGACTTCGGAGTATGGTGGACCAAGTCCTCAGCAATGAGGCAAGGCATTCGAAGTGTGCTCCGGAGGGAGGCACTCGAAGGTATACCCGACGAAGGTCTTAGAAGTCGAGGTGCATCGAAGGCATGGTCTGGGAGAGGATCGTCGAGGAGTGTGCTCGGGGAGAGACACTGCGACGAAGTGCTCATGGAATGCTTCATGCGGAGGCCTTGGACGAAGGAGGGACTTCGAAGGGTGGTACTCCGAAGGTGGGGCTTTGGAGTGAAGCTGGCTTCGGAGTAAGGCTGGCTCCGGAGTGAGGATGGCTCCGAAGTGAGGCTGATTTGAGGTACTTCGGCCATGCATGGCTTCGGTACACGGACTGACGGAGTTCGAGCTGGGAGAAGCTGCGAAGCCGTGGTGGTCCACTCCAAAGGTGTTGGTGCGAAGGCCCAAGGGTTTTGACGGCTTCGACTCAAAACCGTCTTTGTATCGAAGGCTGACTTCGGTGAAGCGAAGGCCGTCAGGCTCAAGGCTTCTCACCGAAGCTACCACACCCCTCGCGTGCGAAGGGGGGCTTCAGAAGGGTCCAAAACTGCAAAGGCTAACCACGTCTGCTCTGCAAAAGCTGGTGTTGTCCCCTCTGCAAAGCTGACAAAAGAAGCCTCAAAATAAAGTAGACTACCAGCTGTACCCCCTGTTCTGATGAGACAAAACCGGTGTAAACCCTAGGGGTAAAGTAGTCTATTCACAGGGCTGAATAGTGCCTATAAATAGTGGAAGCTAGCTAGGTCACATCAACACTTTGAGTAGTCATTTTTGAGCTCCTGTGCTAGCCGCCACACACATTGTATTCGGTCTGTGAGTTCATTTTGTGTTCCTTGTTCAAGCAATTAAGTTTTGATTATGTTTTCATTTACTGCTTGAACTTGTATACGTACTTCACTACATGCTTCGATCTCTTTATGTCTCACTTCTTTTGATTTGAGTTTGTGCACTGAATCTTTTGTGGAGAAGTGTGTGAGAAGCCTGTTCGAGTGAAGTGTGAGTTTTTTAGTGTCTGTTCGCTCTGTGTAAACTAGAGGCTAGACCTCTCTGATTACTAGCGAAGAACTGTTGTTGGCTTAGATCGAAGCCTGTTTTCTTCCCTTGTCGAAGTCCTTGGCGAAGTCTCTTCAGTGTGCGTTTAGACCTTCGAAGTACGAAGCCCAACACCAGTTGTTGTTGCTGAGTATTTGGTCGAAGTCTGCAGAGGGAAGTCTGCTCTTGCGAAGGGTGAAGTGCGAAGCCTGCTCGAAGGCACCCAGTGTGCTGAGCCTACACTGAGTTAGCAGAGCTGATCGAAGTCCTCAGAGGGAAGTCTGCTCTTGCGAAGGGTGAAGTGCGAAGCCTGCTCGAAGGAATCCTGTGTGCGGAGCCTGCACTGACTTAGCACAGCTGAATTTTCGGGGTTGTGGGTGGAGCGAAGTCTTCTTGGCTTCGAACTTTTGCTCCTTGCGAAGCCTGTTTTTGGAGCTGTAAAAAATACCTCCGAACCAGAACTTCGAAGGGTGTCTTCGAAGTCTGTTCCGCAGAAGACAGAATTAAAACAGAAGGCTATTTTTAGTCTGAAATTTTAAAAGCTCCCATTCAACCCCCCCCTCTGGTCGCCGTTTCCGGTCCAACACCATGCTTCGCTTCAAATTAATGCGTTAGAAGCCCGAAAGAGGACTCCAAACAACACGATTTAAGCATCCGAAGCCGCTCAAGGTGCACCCCTTCGCATTTCATAATTGCACGCACCGGCAACGCCCAAGTCCCTAACTGCCATGCGCAAGGGGGCACCGATGTATGTATGCAAAGTGTGCAAATGAAATGCATAATACGAGCGTGACAAGCTAAGCGTTCAAAGAACGCGATACATGCAAAGTATAGAAATGAAGTATGCGTTTATAAATACAACACAATTCCATTCATTGAATGGCAAAAGCGAAGTATGTTACAAGTACACTTCGAAAGCTACGAGTAATCTGTGTCTAATCCTAAGAAAAAGCGAGCTCGAGGCCCCGACATGTTCGTCCCTCGCCTGCTCTTCTTCCGGGTATGGCCCCCTCAGCTGGACGAAGCCCCGTCGGAGCCTGACCTCCCACGGCTGGACCGTCCATGCTTCGAAGCCCGCAGAACTCGTCTTTCTTCTTGCAGGTCAGCCCAAGTCTGAGGCACAGGCGGTGCCACATTGAAGGCAGAAAAGTCTAGAGCTTCGTCGCCTTGTAAGACCGTACCCGAAGACTACACCCCCTCGCCACTTAAGCCTACTTCAAAACGGCTTAAGTCTGGCGACGATGATGAAGAACTCCAAAGGGGCTCCGTCTTCACGGCAGCCACCAGCTCCTGAGCTACTTCAGGAATACCTTCGCCCCTAGGACCCCTCGGAAGTTTGAACCGAGGGGGGCCTTCGGACCTAGCTACTTCGAGCACCACCCAAAGCTGGCGAAGCTCTTCTGAATCCTCAAGCATTTCAAAGTCAACATCCGAAGGCTGGGCCTAGGCAGGTATAAAATACCCCTGCATTTCTATTAATAAACTGACAAGTAATTTACAGGCCTATGGCTACGAATTACAAAGAGCATAAGAAGGTCTACACCTTCGGTGGCGGAGGGTTCGGTGTCGAAGGCCGAGCTGGCAAGGCCTGTTCCTTGGCTCGACGAAGGCGGGAGACCCGTTGCAGATCGAGGACCGCTTCGCACCCTTTGGCCTTCCAGGGTTCCTAAAGCCGACGCCACGCTCCGCGGACTGAGGAAGGTGGCGAAGTCAAATGAGGGCCTCCGAAGGCCACCGGTGTGGACGAGGTCGCTGCCTTAAGGTGTTTGCACCCCACGTTATGAAGCATTTGCAGCACCCCTTGGCCAGCCACTCGCTCGGCCATCAGCGGAAGCCCTTCATCGACACCTACGTCGTCACCGTGGCCGTTTGAAGGAATTCAAGTCGGTCCTCGATAGGGTCTTGAGGATTGAAATCTGGAGCCGGGTACTCGGTCCCCAAGTGCTCAAGGACTTCGGTCGAGCTCGAGGCGGCCTTGTCGACCCCTTGGACCACAAAGTCTTCCAGAGTTCGTCTGGTTACGTGAAGATCAGAGCACTCCACTGCCAGCTTCGCTCTGGCCTCCTCCGAAGCCCAAAGTGCTTCTCGAAGTTTTTTCGTCTCCGAGGCCAAGGCTTCTCTTGCCTTGGCTGCCTCGGACCTCACCGCCTCTGCCACTGCTTCGGCTTGCCTCCGCCTCTCTGCATCCTCCGAAGCCCGACACCAAAGGGTGTCACTCTCCTCCGTCAAAAGAGCTTCCCAGTGGCCCACGGGGGCCGCTGCCGCGATGTTCAGTGTGAAGGCCTGGCAAGATTCAAGAAATCTTCAGTATTAATAAAAGAGTTAAATACCACACGAAGCCTATGTAAAGATTTGCTCACCTGAATGAGGGCCTCGTTGGCGTTTGCGAAGAGGTCGAAGTGGCTAGCACGGCTAAGCATGCCACCAAGTCCCCCTTCACCTCAACAACGCAGCCATCGTAAAAGGAGTTGATGGCTGCCTCTACCATAGGTCCCCTCGGAAGCAGGGGTCGAACAATCTGCGTCGGAAACACAGGATCCGTCGGAGCTGAGCTTCGGTCTACTACCTCGACCACCTCTTCAGGTTGATCCTGAGGGGCCCCTCCGCCACGCTTGTCCCCCTCATCCTCTTTAGACAAAGATATCTCGGACTCCGAGCTGTTGCTGCCCTCGTTGCTATCGTAGGTCCCCTCTAACTCCGTCGTGAAAGGCCTCGCGTCATCACCGACGCCTGAAGAAAAGTACAAGTCAATATGCATAAATATAAAGAGAAGGTTGATCAAGTGTTTACATATTTCAACATCCTCTTCGCCTGAAGAGATGTCTTGGAAGGATGTGGGAGCGATGTGTGCCCCCTAGTACCTTCGCTGGGCTGGCTAGGCCCCAGCCTCCGCGCTCTAAGGGGGCACCGTCGCAGCCTCTGGCACCACCACTTCGGTCGTCACAGTCGGTGCATCCGCGGACTCCCCTCTAGCAACAAGGTGGATCTGCACGCCCCGCCGCGCTAGGGGCTTCTTCTGCCGAGGGCTCCGAGCGAACCCTCAAGGACTCTACGGACTTCGAGGTCTCGAGGTTTTCGTCAACCCTCTTTCTTTTGGAGCCACTCATCGAAGGTGCCAAGCTGGCGAAGTCCGGGAGTGTTTGGACCCCCTCGGCACCGAGCCAGGTCCAAACGCGGTTCCAACGCTCCCAAGACCCAACCAGAGCGAGCCTTCGGTTCTGCTCATCCGGTGTCGGAGTCCCCACGATGCATTCGGTGACCACAATTGCCTCCTCTGGAGGCCACACATCGCGCACAGCTTCATCAAGATTCCAAGTCAGTACAAGTTAAACTTTGCGAAGTATGCAGATAAAAAAGTTCGAAGCCTTACCAAGGCGCTTCGCGGACACCTCGCTCGGACCTTCTGAGCCCGAAGCCAGGAACAAGTTCTCCTGCCAAGAGAGTGCGAGGGGGCTAAGTCCTTCATGCTCATCTTTGAGGCCACCCTTTGCAGGAGGAAGATCCTCGATTGAAGGGCCTCGGAACTCGACCTCATCGTTCCTTCGCGACGGTAAGAGATGAATGTGTTGGTAATCCGAAGTGGGGAGTCCACGCCCACCGAAGCATAAAACCACTCCTGATCCCACTTTGAGTACCACTTGTTGACGGCCCTCACTGGGAAGTCATCCTAGAACTCTCTGCGGAGCTGGAAATTAGCGCTCCCGAAGGCTAAAGTCCTCTCGATGCCATCTGCCCCCTCCCTTCGCTTCGGCTGGCAGCTTGCATCATGAAGGGCGATGAAGACGTCCGCGCGCCCCTAGCAGCCTTCGGCCCTCATGGCCCACTCGAAGATTGCAAGCCTTGCAACGGCATTCAGGGATAGGTGAGGGAGCTCGAAGTTGTATGCCATCAGCACCTCGCTCAGCATGTCCATTGATGACAGTCCGAGGCCCGCCTCGAAGGCCTCGAAAACAACAACTTCATCGGGCCAAGGCCTCGGGATGGTCTCTGTCTTCTCGGGCACCCGAAGCTGAATGCCCTTGGAAATCCTCCCTTCGCAAATCCTCTGAACGGACTCCTCCGTTAAGGACAAAATCTTTAACTCCAAAGTCTACTCGAACTTGTCCGACGGCGACCGAAGGTCCCTCGGCCCCAGGCGCCTCACAGCAGGCTTCGTCGCCACCGCCGCCGCTTGGGCCTGGACAGAGCTCGAGCTCGCGCCCAGGACCAAGGCCTTCTTTGACGCAGACTTCTTCAACATCTCGCAGGGCTTCGGCGCGAAGGACGCTAAGAGGCTTCAGAGCAAACTACACGC
The DNA here is from genome assembly GCA_019279435.1 of Zizania palustris. Classification (NCBI taxonomy): domain Eukaryota; kingdom Viridiplantae; phylum Streptophyta; class Magnoliopsida; order Poales; family Poaceae; genus Zizania; species Zizania palustris. Next base: position 33,271,270 of record JAAALK010000080.1, read on the forward strand.
GAGGCCGAAGGTGGAGAGTAGATAGAGAAGGTTGCTAGGGACTGAAGCAGAAGGCAAATGAAGGCGTGGGCGGAGTCGTGGTACGTCAAATGAAAGAGATACAATAGAAAGAGATGTCGGACTTAACCGATGAAGCCTCAAACTATCACACCTAGATCACATCAATCTAAGAGATGAAACTAAATTGATGCAGCCTTAGACCTAGCTAATACACCGAGAACAACCAGCGACCATACTGTTTCAAGGTTCACCTCAAGAGATCAAACTAAAATGATGAAGCTTTGAGGATACTAATCTAATCGATACAGACGTTTGGGGTGGCGGGACTCACCTCTTCGCCAGAGATCAAAACAATGCAGCCCAGCTCCGAGTGCTGAACCCTGTCAGAATAAACCTTGGAGCCAAGGGTGGCGATGCGCTGAGTAGTTGGTTGACAGAAATGTGTTTTTAAGCTAACTAGGGATACATATTTATAGTCTAGAGACTCATCGTCCAAGTACTCTATATTAACCGATTTCGGATAATCTTTATCTTCTCTTCTGCACCTAATCTCCATCGGCTCCTTCTGCGTCCAATCATCTTGTAACAGCATGGGCGTGCTTCCTTGACTTTCTTTGACCGGACTTTCTTGACTTATATTGATCGTGCAACATTCTTAGTGGTCTGGGCTTTACCAAATCTTGGCGTCAACACTAACATTGTCATTGAGTCATGTGATGTGACTTTTGATGAATTTTCTCCTTGTGTTAGTACTTCTTTGGATCTTGCTAGTGAGCGGGATATGGATGAATCCATCTTTAAAGAAGAATATCCATCGGACTTCAAAGAGCTCGAGGATGATCCCCTACCTTCCACTACAGCAACCCCTAAAGCAGACCCTGCTTCCTCCACATCAGCAAGAGGGCCTAAAGCATCGACTTCGACAAGCATCAAGCTCACTCCGGCAAGAGTTGAGGGGAGATTCTCTCTCGACGAGAAGCCTCTCTTCACATTCAACGTTGACATCCTCTAGAGTTAATGATCGGTGAGCTAAATGAAAGGGTAACTCGGTCTCATTGTCATTTTATAGATTATGCATTTGTCGCTTCTTTTGAGCCCCTAGATGTTAGTCATGCTTTATCTGATTCAAGTTGGATCAATGCTATGCATGAGGAACTTGAAAATTTTGAGATAAACCAAGTCTGGGTTCTTGTAGATCGATCCCCAAATGTTCACATCATAGGAACAAAATGAATTTTCAAAAACAAACAGGGGGAGGATGGGTCTATTATGAGAAACAAGGATAGAATTGTTGCTCATGTTTATTCTTAAGTCGAGGGGATTGATTTTGGAGAGACCTTTGCTCCTTTATCTCGTCCTGGGACCATTAGGATTTTGCTTGCTTTTGCATCTTCTCATGGGTTCAAACATTTTCAAATGGATGTCAAAAGTGCTTTTCTTAATGGTTTATAGGCAAGGGTGTTTATGTCAAACAACCATTGGCTTTGAACATCCCAAGTACCTCCATAGAGTCTTTAAACTTCATAAAGCTTTGTATGGACTCAAGCAGGCACCGAGGGCTTGGTATGACCCTCTTAGATCGTCTTTGTTTGAGCATGCGTACTAAATAGGCTCTGTTGACAAAACCTTGTTTACTCTCAAGCATGGAAAAGATTTCCTTCTTGTTCATATATATGTGGATAACATCATTTTCGGTGGCTCTTCTCATGCACTTGTTGTCGAGTTTACAAATTCTATGAGTAGGGAGTTCTAGATGTCGATGATAGGCGACCTGACCTTTTTCTTTGGTTTTCAAATCAAGCAATACAAACAAGGTATTTTCGTGCATCGGACGAAGTACACCAAGAACCTACTGAAGTGCTTTGACATGAGCGATGCGAAGCAACTAGCCACTCCTATGGCTACCTAAGTTGCGCTTGACCCGGATGAAGATGGTTAAGAGGTTGATCAGAAGGAGTTCCGAAGCATGATCGACTCCCTCCTCTACTTCATGGCCACAAAACTAGACATACACTTCGTCATATGTTTGTCTACTCATTTTCAAGCGTCTTTGAGATCTTACCATCGTCAAGCCGTTAGGCACATACTAAGGTATTTCAAGCACACTTTAGAATTTGGCATTTGGTATTTTGCATCATCATCTCTTTGTCTTAGAGGATTTTCTAATGATTTTTATGCTTTTTTGTCTTAGAGGGTTTTCCAATGCTGATTTTGCTAGTTGTAGAATTGATAGGAAAAGTATCTCTAGTACTTGTCATTTTCTGGGTTCCTCTCTTGTGTGTTGATCTTCTCGCAAATAATCTAACATTGTGCAGTCTATAGCTGAAGCTAAATACGTAGTGCTTCTAGCTATTGCTCTCAGATTTTGTGGATGGTTTCTACTTTGCGGGATTTTGGTTAGATTTTAAGGGTGTTCCACTTCTTTGTGACAACACTAGTGCCATTAGCTTAACCAACAACCTAGTTTAACATTCTAGAACTAAACACATTGATGTTCGTTATCACTTTTTGAGAGACCACAATGAGAAAGGTGATATTGAGTTGAGTTACATAGATACCAAGAACCAACTTGCAGACATTTTTACCAAGCCTCTTGATGCTTCTTGTTTTGCATTTTTGAGAGGAGAGTTTGTTGTTTGTCATCCTTATGGCTTTTTGTGAGGGGGAGTTATGTGTTATTGCATTCATAAGGTTTTGTCATATGATTAACTGCTTTTACATACACATGCTTGTATATGCCTTTGAATTATTGTCTCTGATCATGTTGATTTTGCTCTATTAAATATATCTTATTTATGTCATGAGTATGCCTTTTAATTCTTAAAATTATAACATGGTCATCACTTAGTCTGGTAACTAGCATGTGTGGGATGAATGCTTTTGCTATCTTTTACATGTCTGATAGCTAAGTCCTTTTTACTTGGATGCAAACGTGCAACTTGAACATTTGTATGCTTTTCATGGAAATCTTGAACTAAAAATTGAGAAGTAATGAAATTAGTATCCATGCATTTTGTGATGAAAAATTAAAAGATCCAAGTGGATTTGCTTTGTCGCACTGTTTTTATTCTAGAATGCTTACCATAGCACTTTGGTATGAATTAGAACTTTGTAGTGTAAGCCAAGACCAATGCATTAAGCTTCTGATGGTCTTTACTTGACCTAGGCTTAGCTTGGCCGGTCAGTATAAGGTTGACAAGGAAATAACCTCTAGCACTAAATTAAAAAAGGGGAAACAAAAAATCTTGAAAATATTGGATAACAAGTTTGCTGAAGCTCCTTATTTATGGACATGCTTATCTAGGTAGATATCTGCTACCTTTTGCAATTCATGTTTTACCATGCCTAGTATGCTAATCTAAGTGGTGATGCTTTTGTTTGCGAAAACTTGAAATCTGTTTGTTCATGATTTTAATTGGATATTATTCAATTGAGCTTTTCATATAGTACTTTATGTTAATATTCAAGGCAAATGTTTGCTCTGTACTGTAATTGTTGTTAATCATGTCTTAGAAGCTTGCATTTACACTCCTTCCTCACACCTCTCTTTGCATCATTTTTGCCACCTTGATACTTGCATTGCCAAAGGGGGAGAATTTATTTTATACTTCTACCAAAGGGGGAGAATCTAACACAAGTTTGGATGAATTTAAAATCAAGTGATAGTTTTGGCTCTTTTATGAGTTTTTGTGATCACTTGTGTGATGAATCTCAAATTCAACTTGATTCTTATGGGAGTTGTCAATGCACTCATCAAGGGGGAGATTGAGAATCCAAGTTGAGATGTACCTTTATTTTTTCTAAGTGATGAGTGATTGACAAAATTTCTAAGTTTATTTTTTCTGAGGAGTTCACCGAAGGGTTCGGTGTGTGTTGGGAAAACATGTCTTCTTGTATCATGGTGTGTATAATTGGGATGCTACTCAACTGTCAATGGTGGGTGATCAGGGTCAAGTGGTGAGCTTGGTGCCCGACGATCAAGGAGGTCAGGTGAAGCTGAGGATGATCTCAGTCGTACACGTGGAGATGAAGCAAGACATGGGCTGAAGGTTGATCGAGACAGCATATTGACAAAGTCAAGTGAAAGGGATATCAGTACAAGTGACAAGGTGGCTCGAGGGATAGAGAATGAGAGAGACTTGCTGGTGGTCGAGGTCACAAGATGGTGACACGTGTCAAGATCTAGAGAGGCTTTGTCGGTTTCGGCTCAAAACCGTCGGATCAACATCCGAAGGTCGTGATAAGATGTCGTAACTGCTACGAAAGCTTCACATCATGACAAAGTACCTAGAAATAAGATTTTACTTTTTTAACCATGTGGGCCTTGAGTCTATAAAAACAATCTCCTGTAAAAACCCTAGGAGCAGTTGTGTATTTTCTTTTTCCACGTAGGCTATAAAAAGCCCCCCATCCTTCTAGGGCATGGCACTCATTTCGAAAATCACTTTAGCCATCAAAAATCTCTCGTCACTTTTCTAGGTTTTCCCTTCATTCTACTCTGAGCGTGTTGGTGTGTTTTTTGGTCACACTTTGACACATGCGTGGCCTGTGAGATCTACTTAACTCTAATGCAGGTCCTACGTTCTTAGAAAAAAGGGGTTGAAGGTGTGCCAATCAATTTGACCTTGCAACTGATAAGGAAATAGGAAAATATGATCAATAGCATAGCTTATCGGCTATCGAGCCGATGACTGCAATGAGGATGGAATAACCGTGGAATATCATGTTGATCGATCATAGGGCTGATGACTATGGGTGAAGCAATCGGGTAAGCGTGCTATCAGCCGATGAGATGGGCAGTTTACATATATAGGTCGATGAGCGCTTTTCGATGGTGAATAAGATGTGGCGTTGAATTGAAGATAACCTATCGGGTTGTACTCTGATAGAAATAAATAAAATGTGCAAGATAACATGTCTATATCATGAAAATCATCACAATAACTACATCGGACCTAACCGAAATAGTAGTTAATCACGATGATCTTAATAATATATATATATCAAAGTTTCGAGCATGCTTTATTTAGATGAACGGTATAAAGTATGAAAAAGATACAATAGAAAGAGATGTCGGACTCAACCGATAAAGCCTCAAACTATCACACCTAGATCACATCAATCTAAGAGATCAATCTGATGCAACCTTAGACCTAACCAATACACCGCGAAACCGGTGACTGTACTGTTTCGACGTTCACCTCAAGAGATCAATTTGATGCAGCCGTGAGGATACTGACCTAGTCGATACGGTTATCGGGGGTGGCGGGACTCACCTCTTCGCAGGAGATCGGAACGATGCAGCCCAGCTCCAAGTGTCAAATCCCTTCGGGATTAACCTTAGGAAGCCAAGGGTGGCGATGTGTCGCATAGTTGTTTGACAAAGATGTGTGTTCTAATCTAACTAAGAGGTACATATTTATAGTCCAAAGACTTGTCGTCGAAGTATTCTATCTTAGCCGATTCTAGATAATCTTTATCTTCCCTTCATTGGCTCCTTCCTATCCGGCTATGTTGTAATGGACGAGTTTCTTTGACCATCTTTGACCGGACTCTCTTTTGACTTTCGTTGACCATGCGACATCCTTGGTGGGCTCTAGGCTTTACCAAATCTTGGCGTCAACACATGCCCCCCTAGTTTCGAAGCATTAAGTGGTTGTTGATGCTTCAAAATTAACAACCATCATTATCCCTGTCGCCATGTCTCCTCAAACGTCTATCCGCACGATCCTTTCACTTTGATTGCCAGCCAAAATCCTTCATCTTCTATTACTTTTATAACTTCGCCCAGGGTTCCGACCTTAGAATTTCCATTATTTTTTTCTGCTTCTTCTTCGGTCATTCACGATTACGATGGACGTCGCGTGACGCATTTACTTTTGACGGCGTTGTACCAGTTTTTTCTGCCGGACGCCGTGAGCGGCCCCACCAACTCCTTCGAGATTAGCTTGGCTCGATAATCGAAGAATTACCCTAGTCTATAAGTATTTGGCTTCTTCATTTCTTCCCTACACACTGTCTGCCCTTTGCCTACTATTTACTTGCCACAAGTGTTGTTTAATTTCTTCTCCGTTCTGTTAAACCTGCACTTCGGCGACACCGGAATGGCTACTCTCAATGTGATCCTTGAGTTTAGTTTTTATTCCCCGCTATCCTTTCTTTTTCTTTCACAGCTTCTTATCACATTTTTCTCTCTTTTTCGTAGAACCTGCAAGATCAGATCCTAATCCCCATAGCTACTCATCCTTTTAGTTTCTTCTTGTGCCCTTTGGGCAACCCAAACCCTATTGATTTAATAAACGTCGAAACTCATAGAATCCCTTTCAAATGTTCCCCCATGCGTCCTTCTAATTGGGGCTATGGTTTCAATTCTTTTCCTTCCCCTATCCCTGGCTGGCGTGACTGGTATCTTAGAGTATCGGCCACCTACTGCCCCCTCTGGGATGACACTGACATCAGTCATTGCATCGGCCTTTCTCTATCTGAACCGTATCTGAACGAGCCGATGCTAGTTACGTCCTATTACTTCTGATCCGATGCCTTGAATGCCTTTATTTTTGATCAAGGGCTGATGAGTCTCACTTTGCTTGATGTCTTCTTTTTGTCCTGTCTCGATATTGACTCACTAGCTAACCCCTTCTTTTTTCGTTTCCAACCATCCCATTGCCTCAACATCACACCGGTTGATGGCTAGGGCCAATATCTTATAAGGCACAACAGGAAGACCGGCCCCGCAGATACCATTGAACACACTGCTTTTCTAAACCTCTAGTTGGAAGAGTTCATTTTCTACATATCGGCTCTAGCCTCAACTTTTTAATTTCAATTTTTAGCAGAACAGCTTGCCACCCGTGTACGGATTCCTCTTGGTCTCATTGGGCTGGACTTGGGCTTCACAGCAAGCATGCAAACCCTGCCACAATCTGAAATCTGAATCGTGATGTGAAGGCAAAACATGTTACGGTGGCTTGTGGGTGGCTTGTGGATTTGTGGGCTGGCCCTTGCTTAACTGAGGGCTAAATAGCCCACAGGGATAGGGACCTATAGAACATCCCCATCTCTAGTAACCCAATGCGGATTGCTTTTTAACCATTTTCATACCCACAGGTACTAAATTAATCCCCATTTTCAGCCCTTAATAAAGTTTTCCCCACGGCTTATCAATACATATACATGTACACAAGCCAATGCACCAGGCAACAGTTACATCCAAGAATTCATGTCTCAATGTTCTCAACCGTACGACAACAGAATTGATACATGCTACAAATCATCCCTTTTGCTGGTTAGAAAATATAAGGAAAAAATAAATCATCAACATGTTGAGAATCAGGCTATTAACATTCTAAACTACAACTCCCAAGTTGAACTTAAGCTACATATCACAGTCAACGCACCGACAGCAGAACTAGAACATCTAATTAACTAGAATTAATTAATAAAAAAAGATGTGACATGTAGGAGTCTTGAAGCAGACAGTAACTGTTTTGCGACAAAGATCGGTAGGATGAGCAAACTTCTAGGCCAAGTCATATCACATAACCCTAACAACAAAGGCAACCCTGTCAAAGAAGGGGTTAGTTCAGTGTGCTCTAGCCCAAAGTCATACATTTAACTAAATTCTAAAACAGTGATAAAAATAAATAATCATAACCCATTGCACCTTCCTTGTCCATAGGGATGGATTCGGATCGGATACGGATGGAAACGAATCCGGATAGCACTATTTACCACATTTAATTCGAATACGAATACGGATTCGGATGTTCTCGAATACGAATACAAAACGGATGTTTCGAATACGAATATGTATTCGGATGTTTACTCGGTTTAACACCAAATGTTCGTTATTTCACAAATTTTCCAAAAATCCAAAGGGTCCAATATACCAAATTAGAATTATAATTAATAAGAAACAATGATACACAATAAACCATACATAAACTAAGTTTTTAAACAACACTAACTAAAATTCATTATACACAACAACCAACAAGAACTATATAAAGTCTTGAACTAAAATTCATCATACATGTCAAAAAACAGGCGGCAATTTGGAAATAATTGGCTGAATTTTATTGTTTTCAAAAATTAAACATTTTCAAAAATTTCTCAAAACATTTTAAAAACTTTATCATGGTATCTACGTATAATATTATAATACTATGATAAGTCTCGTATTTTTCAGAGTTTATTTGATTTTTTTATAATTAAAAAACCCTTAAGCTCCATATTACCGATGAAGTGTCGTAACATGATTTTTTAACATTTATTTAAATTTAGTGGATAATAACTAAAAATGAACACAAAATAGTAAATATGATTTTTCTATAAATTTTAATGCATTATTTTAAGTACTTGCAGGTCAAATTTCACATATTCCAATTTAAATACTAGAAACACAATTAATGAGTTAAAAATAGCAAATGGGTCTAGAAAAATACAAAAAAAATATATGGAATGAGATATGTTGTATTTGATTATATAAAAAAATTCAAGTTCAAACAAATATTTAACCATAAATTTACTTTAAATCATAACCTATTTCTTTTCAAAACTCTATTTTCCTCTTGAGAGAATCTCAGATTGCTTAACATTCTATATGATAAATTTCTCGAAACATTTTCAAGATTTATCATGGTATCTACGTATAATATTATAATACTGTGATAAGTCTCGTATTTTTCAGACTTTATTTGATTTTTTAATAATTAAAAAACCCTTAAGCTCCACATTACCGATGAAGTGTCGTAACATAAATTTTTTAACATTTCTTTAAATTTAGTGGATAAGAACTAAAAATGGACACAAAATAGTGAATGTGATTTTTCGATAAATTTTAGTGCATTAGTTTAGGTACTTGCAGTTCAAATTTCACATATTCCAATTTAAATACTAGAAACACAATTAATGAGTTAAAAATAGCAAATGGATCTGGAAAAATACAAAATATTTATATGGTATGAGATATGTTGTATTTTGATTATATAAAAAATTCAAGTTCAAACAAATATTTAACCATAAATTTACTTTAAACCATAACATATTCCTTTTTCCGCTTAAGAGAATCTCAGATTTCTTAACATTCTATATGATAAATTTCTCGAAACATTTTCAAAAATTTATCATGGTATCTACATATAATATTATAACACTGTGATAAGTCTCGTATTTTTCAGACGTTATTTATTTTTTTTATAATTAAAAAACCCTTAAGCTCCACATTACCGATGAAATTTCGTAACATAATTTTTTAACATTTCTTTAAATTTAGCGGATAAGAACTAAAAATGGACACAAGATAGTGAATGTGATTTTTCGATAAATTTTAGTGCATTATTTTAGGTACTTGCAGTTCAAATTTCACATATTCCAATTTAAATACTAGAAACACAATTAATGAGTTAAAAATAGCAAATGGATCTGGAAAAATACAAAAAAAATTACATGGTATGAGATATGTTGTATTTTTATTATATAAAAAAATTCAAGTTCAAACAAATATTTAACCATAAATTTATTTTAAACCATAGCCTATTCCTTCTAAAAACTCTATTTCCTCTTAAGAGAATCTCAGATTTCTTAACATTCTATATGATAAATTTCTCGAAACATTTTAAAAATTTTATCATTGTATCTATGTATAATATTATAACACTATGATAAGTCTCGTATTTTTCAGACTTTATTTGATTTTTTTATAATTAAAAAACTCTTAAACTCCACATTACCGATGAAGTGTCGTAACATAATTTTTTAATATTTCTTTAAATTTCATGGATAAGAACTAAAAATGGACACAAAATAGTGAATGCAATTTTTCTATAAATTTTAGTGCATTATTTTAGGTACTTGCATTTCAAATTTCACATATTTCAATTTAAATCCTAGAAACACAATTAATGAGTTAAAAATAGAAAATGTATCTAAAAAATACAAAAAAAATTATATGAAATGAGATATGTTGTATTTTGATTATAAAAAAAATTAAAGTTCAAACAAATATTTAACCATCAATTTATTTTAAACCATAACTTATTAATATTCACTAACTTAAGTATTCCATAATTATATAAATAATAAATAAACCAGTAATATAGTGATAATATATTATCTTGAGTCTAAGTTTAATCTGTGTGAAATCCTAAAACGAATACGGATGTATCCATTTCCATATCCACATTCAGCAGAATTCGGATATCCGTTTCCATATCCACATTTGTAAAACGAATTCGGATATTTCCGAATGTCATCCATATTTAATTCGGATACGAATACGGATATCCATATTTACAGTAATTCGAATACGAATACGGATAATTCGGATATTCTGACATCCATATCCATCCCTACTTGTCCATCAACAAGTTTTCAATTCAATCATTTGCTGAGACTCAACCACAAGAAACCATCTATAAGACTACACGACATTTGCAGTTTAAGGGATGTTTCATTGCTCTAGTCCAAGTTTTTTACTCCGCTCTGCAAACCGCTGGCCAAAAATGATTTGATCTCATTTCTCATATTTGAGAAGATCAAGGACTCCGCTCCTCATTTTTTGGGAGCAGATGTTCTGCAAAGTCATTTTTGGGGAGTAGTCATAGAGTTACCTAAAAATTACCCGCCTGCCATTTCACAATGTACCCATTCGCGAGGTTCTATATTGATTAAGGTGTGCAAATTATAGGTGTTTAAACATACAAAACATTATTATTACCATATAATTACATTAAGGTACGTCAACAAATAAAGTGTAATATAACTCAAAGGCAAAATAGTACATTCCTACCAAATTCCACTATTCGTAAATTTGGATCCACTCTATAAGCCAAATAGATGCAGGTACTCTACAGTGAAGCAACAACTCCAATCTAAATCTAATTCTAAATGGATCTTGTAGAGTGGAGTAGATTTGGGGGAGTGGAGTAGTTCCAAATAGGAACTAATATTGTAATACTCAAATATAACATTTTCCAAAGATGCCACACAAAGCACTAAAATTAGATTTCAAAATTTATTAAAAACATTGGTACAATTTCCCCTGTAATATGGATATCATTGGTAGACAGTTTATAAAATATTGTCATACTAATCACTCAACTTCAAAACTATAGACAAACAATGCATATGGTCACATAAAAATAATCATAGCACAATTAACAACTCAAAGATCCAAATACGTAAATTAAGTTACGCATTGAAACTAAGAATGAAAATGTTGTGTAAAATAACGTGTGTTAAAGTTGCTACATCCCAACCCATAATGATCTTGCCAATAAGTAACAAAAAAACAAATAAAACACAAAAGTAAATTAATAATACTCAACAAGTAGAATATAGAGCTTAATACAATTCATGCAGCACTTTTAAATCAACAATAAATAAAAACATTTTTTCTTCTGAGAATGAAAAACAAGAAATAGTAGTTTTCATATAAAACAATCATGAATATCTTTTAACGTTACTGATAAGCCAAGCAAACAAAGCCAATACTTACTTATACGATCCAAGATAAAAAAAAAGAGCAAATAACACTCCATGGCCACACATAGAACATAAAACTTCCACAATAAAGAATCAATGATATAAATAATGAATATTTCAATATATACTTAAACAATAATGAGATAACATAAAAGTGCACATAATTAAATAGTAAGACAAAATAAGGAGTACAACATAAGAAATAAAAATATCTATTGAACACTAAATTAGTTCATCATACACTTTCATAAACCATAGCAAAAACCCAAATTTTTACTCACTTTGCTAAAAGACTGCACACCTAAATCACAAAACAACACTTAGAAAACTATCTAGCATAGAAACTATTATTCGGTATATAAACTGTAAAACCCAAAATGTCAGACATCCCAATAAAATGCTAAAAACTTAGGTTCTTCGTTGTTTTGGAGGTAATTTTTAAATCGCTAATCCAAACTTAATAAATAAGTACATCTTAAACATCAACAAAAAAAACCTATAATTTTGTGTTGTGCTCCAGAACCAATGGCACATCCATCATCCTCAAATCAAAAGAAAACATGTATCGATTTTAGACCTGATTAGCAGCAATATTTTTAGTGTTTCCCCTACAGTGTTTATCCAAATCATGTGAAACCAGTGTCGTTAAAAAGATATCGAATATAGGGTGCACTCAATAGGCTTTATAGGCTGTACGGTACGCTTCTAAACCGGAAGAGTAAAAATTACTAAAATACAACTTTTTAACCATTGCTCCAGTAGACGATCAGGTTATATGATTGCGTAGTGTTCGTCAAGTAGGTTCTGTTTTTATATTTATTTGTTAAAAAGATTCAAATGAGGGCGTAGTGTGTGATTAAATCTAGGCCAATAGATTAAAGGATATATCTCTTCACTAGATCAATCCCAGAACAGATCGATCCCCTAGCACCTAGCATCATTGCTTCTTTCCTTTCCCCTCTGCCAACAGTTGCCCCTCGTGACAGTCCCAGTCCACCCAACCACTGCTAGCCTAGCTACCCAGCACCGAGCACCGTTATAGGAATCAAGAGAATGGGAGAAGAGGACGGGGAGGAGAAGAGAATAGGTTGTTTTCTGTTGATATTCAAGATGTACTTCTTTATCAAGTTTGAACTAGCAGTTTAAAAATTACGTCTAGAACAACAAACATGTTTTTAACATTTTATCGAGATGTCTGTCATTTGAGTTTTAGAGTTTATATACCAAATAATAGTGATTATACAGAATATTCTAAGTGTTATTTTGTAATTTAGGTATAAAGTCTTCCCAAAAATAAAGTGAAGATCTAAATTATCAGCACTACATTCCAGACAAGTACATGACGAACTATTTTTTATTAAATGAATGTTTTTATTTTTATATAATACTCTTATTTTATCTTATTATTTAATTATTTATACTTGTTATGTTAGCTCGTAATTATTCAAAAATATTTTTATTATGGACGTTCGCCTGTTTGGACCCTAGATATTGGATTCAAAATTGAAGAATTGAAATTCAATTCTATGAGATGAGTTGTTTGACCATTATGGAATTAGAATTATGAAATCCTATCTAGAATTCAATCTAGAATTCGTAGTTAAGCCCAATTCTTCTTCAATAAAAAGAATTGACCGGAATCCCTACCTCTCCTCTCATCTTAGTCTCTTAGATATACTTATATGGAGATAATGATGTTTTCTTGTAATAATGGAATTGATTCCATAGTTTGATCATCCAAACAAGTTTTAGAATTAGTTCTTATATTTTAATTCTATGAAATGTCCGAACAGAAATATTGGATTTCAATTGAATTACACACAATTCAATGTTTTATAGAATCTAAAATGGATTTTAATTCTTCCAATACCAAGAATCCAAATGAGACTATAGTGTTATTTGCTTTTTGCTTTATTTAGAATCCTATAAGTGCTAGCCTCGTTTGCTCGGCTTACTAATAACACTAAAAGATGTCCATGATTGTATGAAAATTATTATTTGTTATTTTCTCGTTTTCCAAAGAAAAAGAAAATGTTGTTACTTATGTTATGCATGTGGTGTTTGGTTATAATTTTGAAATTGTGGATGATTGGTATATGATATCTTACAAACTGTCTGTCATGGATATCAATATTAGAGGAGAAACTCCACCAAAATTTCAAATAAATTTTTAACTTAGATAAATTTAGTGTTTTGTGTGGCATCTCAGGTATGTGCATATCTAAGGTGTTACAAATACGCTTTGCTCATCTGAAAACTTGATCGATAATAGATCAGTTATTAAGACTGTAAGACAAAGCAAGCCACCAAATGACCGCCTTACCATCGAAGTGATAAGGCGAAAGGCAATGCAACACCTTACAAAATAAAAAAATGAAATAAAATATAGCTAAAATTGCACTAGTGAGGAGTCATGGTAAGACCGTGGGCCTCTTGGCTCTCAGTTGATGAGCGATTGTCAACAGACGATGAAGGAAGCCTACTGAAAGGAGGCACTACGAAGGGAGGCTCTTCGAAGAGAGAGAAGAAGGAAGTCCTCCAAAAGGAGGCACTTCAAAGGGGCACTCCGAAGGAAAACACTTCGAAGGAAGATGACTTACCGTGGCATTAGTTATGTGTGACTTAGGTAGACAAACAGGCAATTGCTATGCTGAAGGAGTTGTAGGGTCATGGTGGTCCAATCCGAATACGTGACACAAGGGAGACAAGCGACCTCATCTCCGCCGCCGCCGGCCTCATCTCCACCATCACGATCATTGTCACGCCTGTGCGGTGTTGCGGTGGCTTCTGGCAGAACAAGCAGAATGGCGCAGGGTCGATCTGTGTTGCCTGCTATCTACATAATGCGCCTCTTCAGCTAGATCTCTCCGTAGAAGATCCCAGTGCGTAGAAGATCGCTAGGACACTGGTCACACCGATCTACATAATCCTGTTGCTTTAGGTCATTTTGGGAACATGTGGTCCGGTTTCGCTGTTTTTTATTTCTTTTTTTCCTTCTCTCAGGTCGTGTTTGTGTCATTTTGTGTTATCGTTGACTTGCGCGTCGTTGGTTTCTCCACAGTCACGGAGGCCGTTGTGCTCGTCCTCATTCGCCGCTGTCGCAGCTCATCTTGTCGTCTCGTCGGTCTCCGCCGTCGTGGAGGCTATCGGAATCGACTTCATTTGCCTCCTCGTCGTCGTCACCGCCATCGCGGAGGTGTTTTGTTGCTGGTTTCTCCGTCATCGTGGAGACCATTGCGTCTGTCTCCGTTCGCCACCGTCGCGGCTCATCCTCGTCGTCTCGCTAGTCCCTGTCATCGCGGAGGTTGTCAGCCCGCCGTTGCTGAGAGCTACATCGACTTCATTTGCTCAAACTCAATGCTTTCGATCCGCCTTGAATTTGAGGGGGTGTTAAGGCTATTAGGCACATATATCATCTAGGCCCATCTCGTGGCTATATATGTACATCCACCCTAGTGGTGTGTTATGCTTCATCTAATCCAAATCTTGTCATAGTCGCGTCACTGCAACGACGCCGCCATGATGGAAAGGTCCAGGCCCTCGACCAACTACCCTTCTTTATATAATTTCAGAAGATTAGTTCCTACCAATCCTGTGGAAATCCCCGACCGGTGACAGTATATGTTGTAGAAAATAAAAATGTTGGTTTCAAGAAAAGGGATCCTTTGCCATGTTCATCTGTAGATGTCTAATTCATAGTTGTTACGACAACGCAGCGATGCGTGGAGCGACCTAGCACCTTCACAACTTTACAGCGCTTATAGCGCGCAGCGTGTTGTGGCGTCGTCATAGACACGTCGGCGTGATGACCAATATAGAAAAATTGCTTATAGAATTTAAGGATTTTAAAATATATATATATAAGTACTAAATTGCAAATAAGAATAGTAATATAGTATTATAAAAATAGCAATTTAATATCAAGTTGCAATAATGCTAATTTATATACCTTATAAGATAAAAAAATATAATTAAAATGTCAATAAAACATTTAAATTAAGTCTAATATTATATTTAAAGTTCAGTTAATAATCTGTTTTTACAAATTTAATCTAACAACCCATTTAAAGCCCAGTACGAGCATTTAAAGTCCATTTCATAACCCTAGTTTTTCTCAATCCCAGTCCCCCTCTCTCTCTCTCACCTCCCTCTTAGCCGCCACACTCTCCTCTCCCTCCTCTCCTCTCCCTCATCTTTCGCACTGACGCTCCTAGTTGTGTCGCGCGCCACTCGGCGCACTTGGCCACGCCACTCGAGCGTGGCCACACCGCATCCAACCTCGTTGCGCTTCAACACGCTGCGACCCCGCACTGTGCCGCTCGTTCTCTCCTCTCTCTCTCTCTCTCCCTTCCATATGTCGAGCGCCATAGCCATGCCGAGTGCCACACAACGCCATAGCGGCACCACGCGCTTGTGGCGCCCGCCACAGGCCCTACTGCAATATGGCGGCTTGTGGCGAATAGCAATTTTCCACCACGGTGACATATCGACGATATGGCGATGACGTGACGCCATAACAACTATGGTCTAATTGATCTCATGTGGTCATGTATACAGCTTTTAGATTTGAAAATAATTATTTTGGTATTTCTTATTTTGAATCTTCTAGTAAATTCATCTGCCATCAGTCATAATGCACAGGAAGTACAATAATAACCTAAAAGGAACTCAAAATGCTCCAGATATTGTCAATAATAGGAATCAGAATGAGTACCTGATCATAGCCACCCAACCCAGTTACTTGTCTCCACAACCTATAAAAATGATAGTCCAGATAAAATTAGTAATGCCAATAGCCATAAAACATTCTAACATCGATACTAAGAGGTATTTGTACTAACTTGAGACAATTCAACCCTTCACCATAAAACTTTGGGGGCTTGAATTCCATAAGCTTCTCCCTATAAAATCGCTCGAGCTCCTTCATGAAAGCAGCTTGCTCCTCCTCAGTTCCCGAATCATCACCACCACAGTTGTAGTCAAACATGAAGGAGCTGCTTGCGAGCTTGGACAGCACTGGGTCCTCATCTTCACCAGCTGAAGCCAACAGAAGCTGTTTCTCACCATTGACATCGTTGTTATCACCATCACTATCACCTTCCACTTTTGGGACGCTGCCCTTCTCACTGTCTGTGACCTTTGCATGCCCATCCCCATTCTCCAGCTTTTCAACCTCCATCTCAGCCACTTCATTTTCCCCAGCATCCTTCTTACCCTTACTAGTCACAGAAATACCATTTGCCTTGTTTGCTGGATCCACTGCGGCACCACCCAGCTGTGACCCTGTCTCCTCCTCTGCATCCACTCCTTTAGGCTTCGCTGCATCCTTCGCAGAATTAACATTATCGGCATCATCATCCATGCTGCCCTCACCCTCAACAGATTTCTCCTCTTCCAAAGCCTTGGCCTCATCCAAGACAGCAACATCAGCGCCGGGCTGACTGTCGCCTTCCACATGAGGCGATGGTTCATCCCCGCATTCCACTTGCTGCATCTCCTTATCCATCTTCATGAAACCCTCAAAGCCAGAGGCGGGGTGGGGTTCAGCAGAATCCCCAAATTCTTTTAGAAATAAACTACTATTAGTACTGCACCACGCACGCAACAAACATAGCAAGTCGGGACGAAACTGGGTGGTTAATTCGAGGGAAAGAAATCAATCAAAGTCCGAATGAATCTCCTCCAATCTACCCCATGCCGACTCGTGAACTGGCAGTTTCGGGTTTTCTCTAGGTCGAAACTGACCTGCACCATCTCCGACTGGTCGACGCAGGCAGATCGGGCAGGCGGCCTCGCCAGCGCGCCGTAGACCTCCTCGCGCCGCTTCGCCTTCGACCTCCCGAGGCGCCCCGCCGAGGACCGGCCGGCCTCCAGAAAAACAGGACAAGACGTGAAGAACCTCCTGAAGGACAGTGGCAGTCGGAGCAAGAAAGCAAGAAGCAGCGGTGGGTTCCGAGGAGGACGCGGTGGGGGCGCCCCGGGTAGGGAGGGAGGGGAGGGCGACGCGGCGACTGCGCGGTCGGACCAGAGGAGAGGCTTTCAATTTGATGAAACTTGTAGATTTGCCCTAGAGTCGATGAAGCTTTCAAATTTGCCCATAGTTCATGAGATGGCTTGCAATTTTACCCTATTCTTCATTTTCAGCCTATTTTAATTTATTTTCTGGTTTTCTAACATGTGAAATGTCTATTATGCCCTTCTTAATTTTCAGCTTGTTGTCTTGTCCTGAGCGCCGCCACTGCTGACGCCGTCGGTCCCGAGCGGCACCGCCCCCACGCGCGGCCACCTCCCCCACGTGTCGCTGTTGGCTCTGCACGGTGCTGCCTACTTCGTATCCTATGCACAGCCACTTCCCCGCGCATCGCCTCCTCCCTGGCACACCATGATCTTTTTGCAGAAATTCGGCGTCTAGCTATTACTTCAGCATTGATAGTTCATACTTCATAATTATTTCTGTAAAAAATTATGAATGTATTTAGGTAGAATGCGCAAAGCAAAGCACTCTTGTCACTTTTCTTTCACGGTGAAGGCGGCGGCGTGCAAGGCCAACGACGGGTGGTGGCTGCGGCTGCGGCGGTGCGGGGCCGACAAAGGTGGCGGTGGCGCAGCTCGAGACCGGCGGCAGGGCGCATGGAACATGGCAATAAGAAATGAACCGGAAATGAAGAAGGGTATAATAGACATTTCACATGTTAGAAAACCAGAAAATAAATTAAAATAGGCTGAAGATGAAGAATGGGGTAAAATTGCAAGCCATCGCATGAACTATGGGGCAAATTTGAAAGTTTCATCAACTCTAAAGCAAATCTGCAAGTACATCTAAACTTTGAGACATTTCTGCTATTTCCCCCCGCCCCGGGTAGGGAGGGAGGCGACTCGATTTCGGGACGAGGAGTCGAGGACACGCCGCGGAGCCTGCTGCTAGCCTGCTGGGTGGGCGAAACTGGAGAAATTTGTTTTTGCTACGAAGTTTGGGCTGGGCCTCTCAGACGAAACTGTTTATGTTTATAAGTTTAAAATAAGTACCATATTAGAATAGAAAAATTAATCATGTACACAACATTTAGCAACATTTAGATACCCTTACGTTATTGAAATGCTGAGAAAAAATCCTCAATTTTTCTCTAAAGAGAGGGTATATAATCAAATTTCCATATTAGAATCGGTGCAAGTAATGGTGGTTGTGAACGGGGCGAGCTAATGAAAGAGGTATGATATGTTTTCCTCTTTTTTGTCATAGTGCAGGATCCTACAATGACATCTCTGGTTTATGCGAAAATCATTGGCAACACAAATTAGTATTCAGTTTGCAGTTGGGCAGCGAATTCGACCCACAATTTATGGGGGCCAAAATCACGTCAAATTTGCATGGTTATCTAATTTGGTGGGATAGGTGGTCCGAAGTGGCCCATTTCTGGACGTTTGGAGTCTCAATTTGGACCCGCGAGAAAATTCGTAATAAATATTATTTCGTAAAAAGAATACTATCCATTAGTTATATCGACAATATTATCGAGTATTTTTATTTTCGGGTCAATAATTAACCATTATTTAATCTATTGGGAATAAGTAAGAATAAGTAATTGCAAAAAGAGAGAATAAACGTGATGTCATGCACATCTATTACTCACGGATGATTCGGTTGGATATATATCACGATTTTTGTCGATAAATTTTTCGTAATTATTTCGGGCACAAAGACGGCCATTCTTGGTCATCATAATTTTTTAAAATTATGAAACCCAGTTAATATAAAATTAAAAAATATAATAGCCAGAACCAGAAACACCAAATTCTTTGGACTGTCACGAATTAGTAGCCGATGAATTTTAAGCTCGCACTCTTACCCTCTTACTCTCTTAGATCCTCTTGGATAATTTTTGCTGGAATTTTAGGCTAGTACCACATAAATTCTTCAGAAATTCTTAAATAAATTTCAAAAGACCATGCAATGTAAAGGAACAACGCGAAAGTTGGGGATCAGGGTTAGCGCTATCAGCGCCATAATCGAGCCAGGGATCACTAGTGCCGAACCTGATCGAGCGACTCGGGGTCAGGGTCGGCATGTCGAGCTGATGGGTCCACCAAAATCCAAATCATCACCTTGTAGGGACGCAACCTCTTTTTGTCATTCCAATTTTGGGGAATTTGGCGAATTATACATGATATGGAAACCGATTCGGTTTAGAACGTGATCGCGACACAAGATTAGGTTGCTTCCGTATAAATACATATCTATCCGACCAATTCCACGATATGAGAAGAATAGAGAGAACGACGAGAGATCAGAACCAAAAACCGAGGTAGATTTTGTGGCATGTCTCTTCTCTTTGTTATGTCGTCGCTGTAATCTACTCCATCACAGTCCGCCGACGTGCAACGACGAATGGGAGAGCAAGTCTCCGGAACCTGTCACCCTTGTGATCCTACACCAGGAGAGTCCTATAGGGTGAATAAGGTTTTTGGGTAACGCTCCGCACGACTGCTCGCGTTCGTCATCATGGTGTTTCTTTCGTCCACGTCTACTATCGGTTGTTGTTGAGTACTACGATCCGACACTAACAGGAGCAACTCTGCACAGACCATGGTTTCGTCTTCGGTTATCATACAGTACGTATGTTACTTTTCTGTATGATTATTGATCATGTTTTTTGAAAATGACGGTTATTATATTCATGTCTACGAGTATGATAGATCTGTTCATGCTAGTTTATGTGGATGCCATGATTTATCCATTTCGGGAATTAATCTTGCAATTTCCTAATATTCTAACAATTAAAAACCTTATTATAGGCAACCTGTGATTTATTCAATGGCTTGTTTTGCAGATGCACTAAAGCTGGAAAAAAATTTGGTGTGCATTTTAAGATATGACAAGCAAAGTTATGGGAAGCAAGCCTTGGCCAATTTGAGGGTGAACTTTCTACTAATGAGCAAAAGAAATTAACTGGGGCCAATAATCTCTTTGTGGGATGCATTCTAATCATGCTCTCTTGATCGTCTATGTGATATTTACATTATTATGACAGATGCGAAAGAGTTATGGGATGCTCTGATTGCAAAATATGGTGTATCAAATACAAGCAGTGAAATTTACCTTATGGAGAGTTTCTATGACTATAGGATGGTGAATAACTGTTTTTTGGTGGAACAAGCTCATGAGGTTATGTGCACTATAAAGGAACTTGACCTCGTTAAGTGTCCTCTACCCTATAAATTTGTGGTCGGATGTATAATTATAAATTTACCTTCTTCATGGAGGAGCTTTGCCACTACTCTGAAACATCAAAGATAAGAGATATCAGTTGAAAATCTGATGGCATCTCTTGATATTGAAGAGAAAGCTGGACCAAATGATGCTTCTAAGAAAAGAGAGAGGGTCAGTCTAGTGCCAACTTAGTGTAGAAGTCTCCACATAGCAATAGCAAAAGGAAAAATAAGCCTAACAAGGTTATGAAGACCACTACATTTAAGAAAAAAAAGAAAAATAGGGTCGAGTTGAATTGCTTCACTTGCGGTGAATTAAGAAATTTCTCCAAGGATTGTCCAGATCATGCATACTGCAAAATAAAAAGGGCTAAGAATGTCCATGGGCAATATAGAGGATCAGTACGGTAATCCATTTATTGTGCTTTTAGTATTTCAAACTACTAGCTAGTTGTTTAATACGGGTGTCAATGTTCACGTCTGTGCTGACATATATGTGTTCTCTTCTTACCAGGCCGTTGAAGATTCTTCCATCCAAATGGAGAATAGGTCACATGCTTCTATTCATGGCGTTGACATAATAGATCTGAAGTTTACTTTTGGAAAGATCGTGTAGATGAGGAACATGTAGCATGTCCCTACTATCAACAAGAATCTTTTTAGCGGTTTCGTTCTGTGTAAGGACGGGTTTAAAGTAATCTTATAGTAAAATAAATTATTTTTGTTGAAGCATGAATAATTTATTGGTAAATGTTATGATTGTGGATGCCTATTCTGTTTTTTTCCTTTTATATTTTAGCAATAAGTCAGTGAATCATATTTATGTTAATAGTACTGATGACGTGAGTGTTTGGCATTCACGTTTAAGTCATGTTAATTTTGGCTTGATGTATCGATTGGCTAATATGAGTTTAATTCTGAATTTCACAATTGTCAAAGATTCTAAGTGTCATAGTTGTGTGCAATTAAAACAACCTCAAAAGTCTCCTAAGCCGGTTAAGGAGAGAAATTTAGCACCTTTAGAACTCATGCATTCTAATCTTTGTGAGATGAATGGTGTGTTGACAAATGGTGAAAAGAGATATTTTCATGATATTTATTGATGATGCATATAGATTTTATTATGTATATTTGTTAGGAATTAAGGATGAGGCATTAGACTACTTTAAAATTTATAAGGCCAGAGTTGAAAAACAACTAGAGAGAAATATCAAACGTCTAAGGTCTGATTGTGGTGGTGAATATTTTTCTCAAAATATTTGATGAATTTTGTAAAGAACGTGGTATTATTCATGAGAGGATGCATCTCTATTCACCTGAATCAAACGGTGTTGCTGAGAGAAAAAAATGCATGCTAACTGACTTGGTTAGCACCATGTTAGATACTATCATTTTATCAAAGGCATGGTGGAGGAGGATTTGTTGACGATATATCAAGTCCTAAATAGACTTCCTAACAAGAATAAAAAATAAACTCCATATGAGATATGGATTAAGAAAAACAATCACTTTCTTACTTGCATACTTGGGAGTTTTTGGCAAAAGTCAATGTTCCAATCATGAAGAAATGCAAGTTGGGATCTAAAACAGTGGATTGTGTCTTTCTAGGCTATGCTCAGAGGAGCATGGCTTATAGATTTTTGGTAGTAAAATTGAAGGAACAATGCACAAGAAAATTTCGGTTGGATCGAAAGTTCCGATTTGGAATCAGAAGTTCCGATTATTTTTTGAATTGGAAATAGAGAGCTCTAATCGGAAGTTCCTATATGGTATCGGAAGTTCCTATAATTTATTGTTTACGAAACAGAGAGCTCAAATCGAAAGTTCCGATATGGTATGAAGTTCCGATAATTTCTAATCAGAGACATAGAGTTGAAATCGGAAATTCCGATGCGTATCAGGAATAATTGCACTGATCAGATGTTCCGATAGGAGGTATCAGAAGTTATGATGCTACCTGGAATTGGAATCCAAGAGCGCTGATCGGAAGTTTTGATATTGGATCAGAAGTTCCGATACGGGTATAACAGATTGGATTTGTTGGATCTCGAATTGGTTGAAACTAATTTGTTGGTTTCAAATTGTTGGAGACTAGGGGCTCTCACCTCTATATAAAGAGAGAAGGAGGAGGTCTTGGAAGTCAAGTTATTGATAGTTTAGACCTAGCCACCAAGAACTCCTCTCCTCCCTTTCTTGATCTCAAAAGTTGAGATTGAGGAATCTCCCATTTCTCACGAGGGGTGCTA
The DNA here is from genome assembly GCA_019279435.1 of Zizania palustris. Lineage (NCBI taxonomy): Eukaryota > Viridiplantae > Streptophyta > Magnoliopsida > Poales > Poaceae > Zizania > Zizania palustris. Next base: position 33,294,207 of record JAAALK010000080.1, read on the forward strand.
GTGTAGGACCGAAAGTAGCGACCAGAGGGGGGTGAATGGGTGCCTAAAAATTTCTTGCTAAACTATAATTTAAACCCAACATCCAAATGGACTTAACCAGACAAATAATATTTGCAAAGCAAATCTCAGGAATTAAAGTAGTCTAGCTTCAAAATGACCGGTGTCCTAATTAAAAAGATATTAAAAATAAACTCAACAGAAATACTGCAGTAAATAAAAATACCTAGATGAAAATCGAGATATTAATATTTCAGTCTAGAAATAAGGTACTAATTAAATTTAAATAAAAATGGATCAATAAAAAATTAATTCAGAATTAAGCCAAAAAATATTGCAGGTAAAAGCTAGTATAAAAATATAACTGCGACGAATAAATTTTTCTTTTCTTTTTATATGAGCATAGTATACAGATAAAAGATAATACGAGATAACTAATAAAATTTAACAGATTAAAATAGAAACAAGATTTCGAAATAGATTTTCGGCTAATTAATTAATGGATGATTATCTCTAAAAATTGATCTACTAAAAAAATAGGAGACTTAAAAACTTACCTGCGTCATCTCGAGCTGTGCGCCTCGGTTGCCGTGCGAGTGGGGGGGCCCGCTCGTGGATGCGTCGCCGCGCGTCCAGCAGCTAAGCGCTACAGCTGTGGGAAAAATGTTATGCCGTGGGGCCCGCCGTGTCAGGTGTTGCACACCGGCCGGTGCAAAAATTCCCGTGAAGACTTCTTGACAGAGTTGACACGCCGTCGTAATGCTTGCCGCCTGACGCACGGCAAAGAAAGAGCACGGCCGACGTGCTATAGCTGTGGGGCCCGCCTCCTGTGCGGTCTGTTGGAGCTTCGCGCGTCACGGGAGGAACGCCAGGACGAGCCGCCGAAAGTTGCCGGCAGTGGCCCCCACGCGAATTGAATGCAGCAAGCTTCCCGGGCGTGGGCTCCGTGCGCTGACGCCGCCGGTGTGCAATTGAAAACAGCGAACAGAAAAATCATGGTATTGCGCAGATCGAAGTCGGAAAAATAGTAGATGGAAACTGGCGGTGTATTGTGGATTGATCTCGGGAAAATAAAAAACAGTCATCTATCCCTAGGGGGATAGGGGCCTATTTATAGGCAAATCCTAATACATGAAAAGACTAATTTACCCTTAGGTAAAAATAAACTGACTCTAAAATAAATTCCAAAAATTACTAAAAATTATTAGAAAAATCACCTGACTCAAATAAAAATATTCTAAGCTTAAAAACTAAATATTAATATCCTAAAAACGAATAAATTATAGATTGTCAGTTTTGTGTCGAAACTGACAAAGCGTCCACCATCTTCGCACCGGTTACCCGGATTGGGCCGACCCGACCCTACAGTTTCCTCAGCCCGGCAATCGCTCGCCGCCCGTGTACCTGAATCAAACCCAGTCAACAGACCAGTGGATCATCTGCCGCTCCTAGCCTTGTACCCGAATTGGGCCAGCCCGACTCTGTGGCTCCTCTGCCCGGTCGTCGCTCACTGCCCGTGTACCTGAGTCACATGCGCCTCAGACTCGGCAGGTCTTCACATCTCCCTTCCTTTGACTTCCGTTGACAATCACTCATCACATCTGGAATATCAAAACCATATTCTTCAACATGGTTTCTCAATCTCCCCCTTGATGAGTGCATTGTCAACACTCTTTTCAGCTCATCTCCAGAACCTGCAAAACATGTGGAAACAGAAAAACAAAGACAAAAGAAAATAGAAGAAAGAAAATAAAAGTTTAACCCTAATGACCAAAAGCCAAACAGAAGCAAGAACAAATGGTCATTATGGTTAACCAAAAATAAAGACTCAAAAACAAGTGCAATCTCAAAATATTTAAAATTACCAACAAGGAACTTCCCCTGAAATAAATCCCAGAGAAAGCCAAAAATATATCCAAAATTTCTCCCCCTTGTTGACAATTGGACTCATCAAGTGAGACTAAATGCACTCTAAAGAGACATAGACACAAACTCCCCCTGAAATGTAGCTCACTCTTAAAATATGCCATGAATGCAGATGGGGTGCTGGTGGAGTGTAAAAAGCATGCTTCTTAGATATGATTAACTGCAATTACAATATCTAACAGGTATAGTAAAAGATATATTGTCTAAGATACATGACATGATCAGTGCAACAGACGATATCTAAAGAGAGTCATTAGCACACATTTTTCAATTTTTGCAAACAAAAGCATCACCACTTTTTCTAGTAGACAAACAAAGTAAAGCATGAGATGCAAAAGCTAACTGATATCTACCAAGATAAGCATTGTCCAAATCAAAGTGCTTTAGCAAACTTGTCACCTTTTTAAATTTTTCAGACTTTTCTTTTTTTTTAATTTCTGTAAGGGGTTATTTGCATGTCAAACCTTATGCTAACCGACCAAGTCAAGCCTAGGCTAGAACTGGACCATCAGAGGCTTAAGACATTGGTCTTGGCATACATTACACTGTCCTAGTTCATACCAAAGTGCTATGGTAAGCAGTCCAGAACAATGCAATGCGACAAAGCAAACCCACCTGGATCTTTTCTAATAATCATAAAAATGCATAAAATTTTCATTTTTTCTGAATTGTTATCATTTTTATAGCACATTTTTCATATTTAAAGCATATGGATGTCCAAGTTGCATATCTGCATCTAAGTAAGGATCTAGCTACTAGGCATGTATGAGATAGCGAAAGCATTCAGCTTACACATGCTAGTTACCAAAAGCAATGGTGATTATTTTTCAATTTTAGAGCATAAAAGCCATGCATATGACAAATATCAGATATATCATGTGAACTGAAATAGAACATGATCATCGACAGGTAATCAAAAACATATACTAGCTAGAGAAAATAAAGCAGATTAATCATATAATAGAAGCAAGCTCAAAATGTGATTGATGATTATGCATGATATGAACGCACACAAAAAACTCAATAAAAAATAAAAAGAAAGGAAAAACTGACTCAAAGTATCATAGAAAGGATACACAACTCCCAAATCCCCTCGTAAACGCTCAAAAGTAGACTGATCTAGGGGTTTAGTAAAAATATCAGCCAGCTGCTAATGAGTATCAACATGTATAAGATCAATGACTCCTTTTTCATATTGATCCCTCAGAAAGTGAAAGCGCACATCAATATGTTTGGTTTTTGAATGAAGACATGGGTTTTTTCCTACACTAATTGCACTAGTGCTATCACAAAACAAAGGAACTCGCGAAGGAAAGAACAACCCAAAATCCCGTAAAGTAGAAATCATCCAAACCAGCTGAGAACAGCAGCTAGCAGCAGCTACATACTCAGCCTCAGTAGTAGAAAGCGCAACTCCAGATTGTTTCTAGAGGACCAAGAAACAAGTGAAGAACCAAGAAGCTGGCAAGTACCAGAAGTAGACTTGCGATCCAGCTGGCACCCACCAAAATCAGCGTCCGAAAAACCAGCTAAATCAAGAGACGATGATGCAGAATAATAGAGACCTAAATCAGGAGCATAAGTAAGATACCTGAAAATATGCTTCACAGCCTGTCGGTGAGATGCGCGTGGCGAAGACTGAAAACGCGCACACACACCAACAACAAACTGAATATACAGTCTCGTCACAGTCAAGTATAGTAGCGAACAGATCATCCCTCGATACTCTCTCTAATTTACCTTGACGCCGTCCTCGTCCTTGTCCAGACCTCCAGATGTGCCCATTGGGGTCATCTGTGGCTTTAGCTCTCCACCAAAATCAAATTTCTTTAGCATGTCCCGTGTATACTTACCCTGGTGGATGAAAATGTCATCCTTGGTCTGCTTGATCTGGAGCCCTAAAAAGTACTTGAGTTCTCCCATGAGACTCATCTCAAACTCGCTATGCATCTGCTCAGAAAACTTGGAAACAAGCTCATTAGTAGAACCACCAAAAATAATGTCATCCACAAAAATCTGAGCAACCAATAAGTCTGCGCCATCTCTAAGCAAGAAAAGAGTCTTGTCCACAGAACCCATCACAAAATCTTTCTGCAACAAGAACTGCTTCAGGCGATCATACCAAGCCCTGGGAGCCTACTTCAGACCGTATAAAGCTTTCTGCAACTTATAAACATGTCGCGGAAATTTAGGGTTCTCAAAACCGGGGGGTTGCTTAACATAGACCTCCTCCTCTATATACCCGTTTAGAAAAGCACTCTTGGCATCCATTTGATGAAGCTTAAAACCTTTAGAAGCAGCAAAGGCCAAAAGAATATGAATGGACTCAAGGCGAGCAACGGGGGCAAAGGTCTCTTCAAAGTCAATACCTTCTTTTTGACAGAAACCTTGTGCCACTAATCGAGCTTTGTTGCGCACCACAACACCATCTTCTCCTTGTTTGTTCTTAAACACCCATTTGGTGCCTATGGTGTTGCATCTAGGTGGTAGCTCAACTAGTGTCCAAACCCGATTGAGAACAAAATTTTCAAGTTCTTCTTGCATGACGTTTATCCAATTTGAATCAGAAAGAGCATGAGAAACGTCTCGGGGCTCAAAGCTAGCAACAAAAGTAGACTCAGCAAACATAGCAAGTGAACCAGCTGAGGAACGTAAAGATCCCTCCGTAAGATCTCCAATGATGAGCTCTGAAGGGTGATCACACTGAACTGCACGGGATCCTAGGTGATATGATGTCACCTCACCAGAGTCAGCAACTGGCTCCTCCGGACTCGGCTGAGAAGTCATCTCACCGGAGTCAACACCTGGCACCTTCGGACTCGACTGAGGGGGCTCGATCGAAGTAGAAGGAGTAATTAGAGGTCCGTCCTCATCCTCAGTCGAAGTCTCAGAAGGTGTGGGGTCTGCAGGCGGTGCAGAGGGCCCACCCTCATCATCAGCAGGAGGGTCATCATCTTCCTCGAAAATGGACTCTCCAAGCTCATCATCTCCAGAAAGCTCAAAAGAAGGAGTCGGTGAGGGTAAAGACTCATCAAAGGAAACCTCACACGTCTCAACAAGCATCTGGGAGTCTAGGTTCCAAACATGAAAGCCTCGTGAATGCAAAGCATAACCTAGAAAGACTCCATCCCAACAACGAGACTCAAACTTATCCAAATGCCCTCCCTTCTTAAGCACAAAGCACTTGCATCTAAAAGCTCACAAGTGACTCACCTTGGGTTGTCTACCAAAACACAACTCATATGACGTTTTACCTAAGTAAGTTCTAAGAAAAATGCGGTTGGCAAGATAGCAAGTTGTGTTCATTGCTTTAGCCAAAAACGCCTAGGAGTCCTATGCTCATCAAGCATCATCCTAGCCATCTTGACAAGCGTGCGGTTCTTTCGCTCCACAACGCCGTTCTGTGGGGGAGTGTAAGGAGCAGAAAACTGATGATCAAGACCCTGATCACTACAAAAACTGACGAACTGTGAGTTCTTAAACTCAGATCTGTTGTCTGAACGAATTGCTCGCATCAGACCATTATTCTCGTTCTTCAGCTTCAAAATCAGGTCATGAACATATTGAAAAGTCTCATCCTTAGACTCTAGAGAGTAAACCCACGAGAAACGAGAAAAATCGTCAACTATCACAAGAGTGTACCACTTCCCACCGACTGAGCGTACTCGAGCTGGACCTACTGTGTCCATGTGTAACAGCTCTCCCGGGTACGAAGTCATTACCTGAGTCACAGGTGCATGAGAAGCGGCAACCATTTTCCCACGACGACAAGGATGACACACTAGATCCTTCTCCATCTTAAGCTTAGGCAATCCTCGGATAAGATCCATAGAACTCAATCTAACAAGTAGATCAAAGCTCGAATGGCCTAACCTTCTATGCCACTTCCATAACTCATAGGAGGATCCGGCCATCAGACAGCGAGAAGGGCCAGAAGAACTAGAGAAATTAATACGAAAAACCATACCGAAAGGTAGGACCCGACAAACTAAAGATCCTCTAGAGTCGACAACAGAAGACATGCCCTTCTTAAAGCGCACTTCTAAACCATCCTCAAGCAGTTGCGAAACAAAAATTAGATTGAAGTTCAGATTTCCAACTAAAGCAACATTTTTCAAAGAGAAATAATCAGAAATACGAATCGACCCAATACCTTGTACCTTTCCTTGACCACTGTTCCCAAAAGTGATGTATTCCTTGGAGCTCGGGGGAGTGAGGCTGGAGAACCATCTGCGGTGTCCCGTCATATGGTGAGAACATCCTGAATCCATGATCCATACGTCCTCCAGTCCTCGATCCTGCAAGATCAATGGTCATGAGTGGGATCAAATGGTCGACCACTAGGTATAGCAAAAGTACTAAACCAATGTCGAGCCATCTGCTCGTAAGTAGGAAAGCAGAAGGAATCGTATGAGTCGGGACCACCACGCGACTCAAAGCGCGGTCCTCTGTTCTGCCTAAAATCACGTTCACGAAGTCCAAAATCGTATCCATAACGATCTGGAACTCTGCCGAAACGGAAACCACCCTCCGGAGCATGGTCATGAAAACCATCTCCTCTACCACCACCTACACGACGTGGCCTGGCCTCTAGCCTCTCTCTACATCGAGGAACTCTCTGTCTACCCCCTGCTGGTAGAACTGCTCCTGCCCACCTCGAGCTCTCTCTGCTCGCTCAACCCGCTTCCTCCTGAAGCAAAACTCCTCAAGATACCCATCTCTCTGACAAAACTCACAGTGATAGGTAGGCTTCTTGGGATGTTGTTGTGGCTTAGGGTTCTTAGGCTTGGTGGTCTTGGGTGAAGCATCTTTGGTGTGAGAGGGTCCAGGTAAAGAATCAAGAGAAGTGTGAAGAGTTTTAGGCTTAGGGACCCAGATCTGCTTCTTAGGTGGAGTTTTAGGTTGTTCTTGGATCACTCCATCCTTGGGCTGACTATCCTTAAAGGACTCAGTGGAGTGAGTCTTGGGATATCGCTGTTCGGGAGTCATCTTACTCCACTCCACTGCACGGCTAATGGCGCTCTCAAAATCAGCCTTAGTATATGTGTAACCTACTCCAAAACCATCCTGTCTCTTGAACTGTTGAATCATCATGCCGAGCTGTGGCTCTCGTTCTGAATATCAGCTAGCTCCTCTCTCAAAGAAGCTAACACCTCCACCTGAGACAAGCAGATCTCACACTCTTTATCAGCTTCGACAGACTTCTCAGCTTTTAGCTTGATCAACTCCATTCTAATGGACAGGCAGTTCTCACAAACAGTGGATGGAACTGACAAGGTCTCAAGCTCTAGCTTAGTCTGCTCCAACTCACTTCTCACTCCAGCTAACTCGCTCAACTGCTCATCACTCTTGGCTCTCAACTCTGCTATACTAGCTAAATGAGATGGGCAGTCTACACAAGGTGCGACGACAGTGGCATGAGCATCTTTTAGCTCCTGCTGAGCGCTCTCAAGCTCAGTGGCCAATGCGTCTCTCTCATCTATTCTCTCTGTGTACCTGGACTTAAGAGTCGTCAGGTCACACAACAGCACCTCACAGTTAGAGCACTCACCACTATCACCCAAGCAAGGGGAAGAAGACAGACTCTCAATCTTGCCATTTGCTGTGGAAAGCTCACTCTCAAGCTCATCTATCCTCTTCTTAGCCCCTCTAAGCAGTTTCTCCCTATACTTCAACTCCTGACGGTTCTGTTCTAATAAATTAACAACTTCTTGTTCATAGGATGATACCTTCTCATCGTCATCGTCGTCGGAGTCATCGGAGGAGTCCTTTTCTTTCTTCTCCCCAAGAGCCATTGAGCAGAAGCTCTCGGGGGGTCTTCGGCTGTCACGTGAGGGTCTCTTCGGCTTGTCCCCGAAGGCCATGAAACAGAGGCCCGCCGGATCATCCCTGTCCTTCCCCTTCCTGATCATGATCTCTTTATCACTTGAGCTCGACGATGAGGAGGAAGACGAGGATCTCTTGGAGTAGATTTTCTCCATCTCGGCGAAGAAAGCCTTGTCTCGTTTTTTGTTCTCACACCTGTAGTCCTTCAAAGCTTTACAAAAGAATCTCGTCTTAGGCTTGCCCTTTGTAGAGTTGTTTTCGTACTTGTCAGAGTCGTAGGAGTTTCCGCCGGTTCCCTTCTTGTAATTCTTCTGCTTGGGGCAGTCGGCAATGAAATGACCTGTATCACCACACTCAAAGCATCTGGATTTTGTGCCGTGTCTCTTAAACATTCGCTTATCATAGACACGTCGCACCCGGTTGTTAAACAAGCACAGATCATCATCTCCTAGAGTATCAAGTTGTTCCTCGGAAATAGACATCAAGGAAAACACAGTACAACTCACGGCATTAGGATCAACAGATGGTGTCGCAAGCGCCAGAGTTTTTGATCCAGAACCAGTGAGATTTGATCTCAACTAGATATCGACCTCTAAGGCCTTGAGCTTACTAAAAAGCTTTGCAATGGTCAAGGTATCATAAGATGTGCTCTCAACAATTGAAGAGACCTAGATCTCCCAGATCTTAGGGTCCAAGGTATGGAGTACCTTAAGCGCATGTTCATGATCCGAGACCAGCTGATCATCCTCGGCCTTGTTAACATGAAGCTTGTTAATGATCGATTGAAAACGACCAAACAATGCCTCAACAGTCTCACCCGGTGTAACACCCCAGAAATTAAAAAGGAATAAAATAAAAGAAAATAATATTTAAATCATTTCTGGATTTATTATTAAAGGAGAAATCACAAAAGAACCTAAATAAAACCAAACAGGGAAAAATACTCCAAATCTGGACGTGAAAATTTTATGAGATAAACTAGATATCAAGATGAAATTTTAGGAATTTTTACAAATTTTTATCAACAGTGATTCAGCCCTTAATCAAATATTTGATTTTCTGGAATTAAATTTAATCAGAAAACAATTTTTGATCTTATTGGGCCGAAACCCTGAAACTCCCTCCTAAGGCCTTTTTGGCCCGGCCCATCCCTGCTCTCTCTCTGGCGAGTGGGTCCCGCCTGTCGGCGCCGCTCCCCTCGCTCCTCTCGCCCGCGCCCCGCCTCGGCCCCACCGGTCAGCCACCTCGCACTCGCCTTCGCCCTCTGACAGCCGTGGCCCGCCTGTCGGCCCTTCCTTTTCGGTTGCGCCCGCTGACAGGTGGGGGCCACCTGTCAGATCCTTCGTCTTCGATGGTAGGGGATCGCTCCCCTTCCCTTCTCCGGCGATTGCCTTCTGCTTCCATGCCGCAGGCCGCCCGATCTCGCCCGATCTCTCTCGGATTCCTTTCCCCGACCACCCCCGACCTCCTTCCATCGAAACTTGACGTGTTTTGTGCTTTTGGAAGCCAATCCGAGGTAAAAGGGAACCTCGCCGGAGTTAGGAAATAAACCCTCGGGTTCCCCGGCTTGGCTTGCCATCTAGACGCCGGCGACCCCCCTATTTAAACCACCAGCGACCACCGCCCTCAGCCACACCGTAGCCACCCGAGCCGAGCGAGAACAGAGCGCCCATTTCCCGTTTTTCGGGTTTCCCCTCTGCTCCACCTCCGGCGAGCGATCGCCGCTGCCCCCGGCCTCCCCTGCCCTAGCCACCGCCCTCATCTGGTCCACCGTCGTTCACCCGTCCTCGGCCACGCCTCCATCGGTCGTGAAGACCACCAGATCGACGTCGCCGTCGAGCTCCCGAACCCCCTTCGCCGTCTACCCTCGTCGCCGGTCGCCGTTCTTCGCCGCCGTCGCTACCAGAGGTACGGTCATGACCGCCCTCTCCTCCCCGTTCCATTTTTGCCATTAGATATGCCTAGAGGCGCTCGTCGCCGCCGCAGTGGTCGCACCCGAGCCCGCCGTCGCCGGAGACGAAGGGGGGTACGTGCCCCTTACGGCGTGCCGTGCCGGATCGAGCCACGACCGCCCGATCGCGATCGGAGGGCTAGGATTAAATCCCTCCGGGATTTAATCTGGGCCCTCGGATCTGGTCAAAGGGGTATCGAGGCCTCTCGGCCGTCGATCACCACTTAAACCCCAGAACTGATCTCGAGCGTCCACGCGTACCGGTTCGGTATGATTTAATTGTGGCCGTCCGATTTCATTAAACCCCTCCGCCTCGCGCTCAGCCGCCAGATCTGGATCCTACGGCTCTGGATCAGCGGGTCCACGCGCACAGTAGCGCAGTCCACCGTGAGGCTGATTGTAACACCCCAGAAATTAAAAAGGAATAAAATAAAAGAAAATAATATTTAAATCATTTCTGGATTTATTATTAAAGGAGAAATCACAAAAGAACCTAAATAAAACCAAACAGGGAAAATACTCCAAATCTGGACTTGAAAATTTTATGAGATAAACTAGATATCAAGATGAAATTTTAGGAATTTTTACAAATTTTTATCAACAGTGATTCAGCCCTTAATCAAATATTTGATTTTCTGGAATTAAATTTAATCAGAAAACAATTTTTAATCTTATTGGGCCGAAACCCTGAAACTCCCTCCTAAGGCCTTTTTGGCCCGGCCCATCCCTGCTCTCTCTCTGGCGAGTGGGTCCCGCCTGTCGGCGCCGCTCCCCTCGCTCCTCTCGCCCGCGCCCCGCCTCGGCCCCACCGGTCAGCCACCTCGTACTCGCCTTCGCCCTCTGACAGCCGTGGCCCGCCTGTCGGCCCTTCCTTTTCGGTTGCGCCCGCTGACAGGTAGGGGCCACCTGTCAGATCCTTCGTCTTCGATGGTAGGGGATCGCTCCCCTTCCCTTCTCCGGCGATTGCCTTCTGCTTCCACGCCGCCGGCCGCCCGATCTCGCCCGATCTCTCTCGGATTCCTTTCCCCGACCACCCCCGACCTCCTTCCATCGAAACTTGACGCGTTTTTGTGCTTTTGGAAGCCAATCCGAGGTAAAAGGGAACCTCGCCGGAGTTAGGAAATAAACCCTCGGGTTCCCCGGCTTGGCTTGCCATCTAGACGCCGGCGACCCCCCTATTTAAACCACCAGCGACCACCGCCCTCAGCCACACCGTAGCCACCCGAGTCCGAGCGAGAACAGAGCGCCCATTTCCCGTTTTTCGGGTTTCCCCTCTGCTCCACCTCCGGCGAGCGATCGCCGCCGCCCCCGGCCTCCCCTGCCCTAGCCACCGCCCCCATCTGGTCCGCCGTCGTTCACCCGTCCTCGGCCACGCCTCCATCGGTAGTGAAGTCCACCAGATCGACGTCGCCGTCGAGCTCCCGAACCCCCTTCGCCGTCTACCCTCGTCGCCGGTCGCCGTTCTTCGCCGCCGTCGCTACCAGAGGTACGGTCATGACCGCCCTCTCCTCCCCGTTCCATTTTTGTCGTTAGATATGCCTAGAGGCGCTCGTCGCCGCCGCAAGTGGTCGCACCCGAGCCCGCTGTCGTCGGAGACGAAGGGGGGTACGTGCCCCTTACGGCGTGCCGTGCCGGATCGAGCCACGACCGCCCGATCGCGATCGGAGGGCTAGGATTAAATCCCTCCGGGATTTAATCTGGGCCCTCGGATCTGGTCAAAGGGGTATCGAGGCCTCTCGGCCGTCGATCACCACTTAAACCCCAGAACTGATCTCGAGCGTCCACGCGTACCGGTTCGGTATGATTTAATTGTGGCCGTCCGATTTCATTAAACCCCTCCGCCTCGCGCTCAGCCGCCAGATCTGGATCCTACGGCTCTGGATCAGCGGGTCCACGCGCACAGTAGCGCGGTCCACCGTGAGGCTGATTGTAACACCCCAGAAATTAAAAAGGAATAAAATAAAAGAAAATAATATTTAAATCATTTCTGGATTTATTATTAAAGGAGAAATCACAAAAGAACCTAAATAAAACCAAACAGGGAAAAATACTCCAAATCTGGACTTGAAAATTTTATGAGATAAACTAGATATCAAGATGAAATTTTAGGAATTTTTACAAATTTTTATCAACAGTGATTCAGCCCTTAATCAAATATTGATTTTCTGGAATTAAATTTAATCAGAAACAATTTTTAATCTTATTGGGCCGAAACCCTGAAACTCCCTCCTAAGGCCTTTTTGGCCCGGCCCATCCCTGCTCTCTCTCTGGCGAGTGGGTCCCGCCTGTCGGCGCCGCTCCCCTCGCTCCTCTCGCCCGCGCCCCGCCTCGGCCCCACCGGTCAGCCACCTCGCACTCGCCTTCGCCCTCTGACAGCCGTTGCCCGCCTGTCGGCCCTTCCTTTTCGGTTGCGCCCGCTGACAGGTGGGGGCCACCTGTCAGATCCTTCGTCTTCGATGGTAGGGGATCGCTCCCCTTCCCTTCTCCGGCGATTGCCTTCTGCTTCCACGCCGCCGGCCGCCCGATCTCTCTCGGATTCCTTTCCCCGACCACCCCCGACCTCCTTCCATCGAAACTTGACGCGTTTTTGTGCTTTTGGAAGCCAATCCGAGGTAAAAGGGAACCTCGCCGGAGTTAGGAAATAAACCCTCAGGTTCCCCGGCTTGGCTTGCCATCTAGACACCGGCGACCCCCCTATTTAAACCACCAGCGACCACCGCCCTCAGCCACACCGTAGCCACCCGAGCCGAGCGAGAACAGAGCGCCCATTTCCCGTTTTTTCGGGTTTCCCCTCTGCTCCACCTCCGGCGAGCGATCGCCGCCGCCCCCGGCCTCCCCTGCCCTAGCCACCGCCCCCATCTGGTCCGCCGTCGTTCACCCGTCCTCGGCCACGCCTCCATCGGTCGTGAAGACCACCAGATCGACGTCGCCGTCGAGCTCCCGAACCCCCTTCGCCGTCTACCCTCGTCGCCGGTCGCCGTTCTTCGCCGCCGTCGCTACCAGAGGTACGGTCATGACCGCCCTCTCCTCCCCGTTCCATTTTTGCCGTTAGATATGCCTAGAGGCGCTCGTCGCCGCCGCAGTGGTCGCACCCGAGCCCGCCGTCGCCGGAGACGAAGGGGGGTACGTGCCCCTTACGGCGTGCCGTGCCGGATCGAGCCACGACCGCCCGATCGCGATCGGAGGGCTAGGATTAAATCCCTCCGGGATTTAATCTGGGCCCTCGGATCTGGTCAAAGGGGTATCGAGGCCTCTCGGCCGTCGATCACCACTTAAACCCCAGAACTGATCTCGAGCGTCCACGCGTACCGGTTCGGTATGATTTAATCGTGGCCGTCCGATTTCATTAAACCCCTCCGCCTCGCGCTCAGCCGCCAGATCTGGATCCTACGGCTCTGGATCAGCGGGTCCACGCGCACAGTAGCGCTGGTACACCGTGAGGCTGGCTCACCGTGGACCCGAACCCTTTTTCAGTTTAAATAAAATTCCAGAAATTGATTTAAACTTTAAAAATTCATATCTTGCTCGATTTAACTCCAAATTTCACCATTCAAATTTTGTTAAATTCAGTAAATTATTCTCTACACGTTAATACCATAAAAACAGTATGTTACTGTTACCCAAAATATTTTTAACAAATAAAAGAATAAAAACCCCTTAGGGATAAATTATTAATTCAGCAAAATAAATTATGAAAAGTCCTAAAAAGTTAAGCTTTACTGTTTTATACCAAACTTTAGAATATTGAAATATCACCTCACATAAAAAACACCCACAAATATGTATGTATAGCATTTGGTGAATTTTTGTCTGTTTATTGAATGTACTGTTTATTTTTCCGTATCAAGAAGACTACGAGTTCGTCGAGGAGCAGGAGTTCTACCCCGAGGTTCCTCCATCCCCCTTTGCTGATCAAGGCAAGTCATCGACTATCTCTGTGGAAACAGTTGATCATAATTGAGCCCATGTTTCAATAAATTATCGCTATAACCCATAGGTTAATATTGCATTAGTCAAATATTCAAGCCTTACACTTATATTTATTAGATCCCCGTCCTTGTGTGCAAACCCAAGCCATGCTTATTGAGCCTTAACTCCTTGTCACTCTACTATAAAAATATTAGCTAGTGCCCAATGTACCGGCACAACTGCTATAGGTTAAAAAGAACGAGTCGTAGATAGCTGGATTCTGTATATGAATTTCCCTGTTATTCTCGTCTCTGGACTCTGTTGGAGTTGGCTAGGTTATAAGTATGGTGGGTTCCGGGTGCAAGCTCGGGCACTGGTTTGTCGCACCCGGGGCACTATAAGGACCGGTCTGCGGGATCTGTTGCAAAGCACTTCCGTACCAACCACAAGTCTAATGGGTAAGTCCTAACTGGAAGTATGGAATACTCCGGCTTGATGCACCATAGAGGAGGGGGCAAGGGGCTAGCCTGCGGGCGACTTGTACCGACGAGGCTCAAGGGGGGGTATGGTGGGGCTCCGATGCGTCGGGACACCATATGAAACCCATAAGAGGGTGCTATTGAGTCGGGGAGGACTATATGGAAGGTTTTGGCACGAGTTCCCGTGTGATGGGTCATCTCATTACACTTCGGTGTAGGTGATGAGTGTGTGCCTTGTGGGTACAGTGGTACATCTCTGATCAGAGTAATTCAATCTTTTCGAAAAGCCGAGCCCACGGTCAAGGGCGGGTTGTGTGACTACTCGCAGTTAGTTTACAATTGTTTGAATGTTCAAGTTATTCATGGCACGTAAGGACTGTTGAGCGAGGTGGGGCTGACTGTACCCCTCGAGTTAGAAGATGATGATACACATGCACATGTTTACTTTTCCGTACTAATAAATTGCTCTCATTTAAAGCTTTACAATTATGCTGCTTCCGCAAAATTAGCCACTATCTCCCTTGTTATTATCTTGCATTATATTTGCATTCGGTGGCTTGCTGAGTACATCTGTACTCACCCCATTGACTTACACCATCAGAGCCAGTCTACTACGAGGAGGATGAAGGTCTGGAGTAGCGACCCAGTCAAGGCGAGACTGGAAGAAGGCGTTCATCTAGGACTCTTGTTTTATTAGTTTCTCTTCACCTTTATTCACTTTTGTATTAATGCGGTCTACGAACCGTGAATGATTTGCTCGTATTGTACGTGGTCGCAGGATGAACGTCTTGTTTTATTGATTTTCTATGGAATTTCAATAAAGTCCTGATTTATTAAATCGGGGCGCGACAAGATGGTATCAGAGCCGACTTGACGGTAGGAAGCCAAACAGACCTGACCTTAGGACTTACACTTACTGTATTTTCTTACAAACACTACTTATCCTCTCATCTTCCGAGGTTTTCACAAAAATTTTCTCTCTTTTTGTAGATGCCGGTCCGTACCATGAATGGGAACCTTCGTGATGAGGCCGGATTCATTCGCGAGCTGCGCATGCTCGTCAGCTTCCTTGGATTTGAGCATGAGCCGATGTACCATGGAGTCTTCCCCGACAAGGAAGAGAGTTTCTGCGAGGTCACCGTCGTCGTCCAGCCCTCCCCTCAGACAGCTCACACCTACCGTGGAGGAGGACCTACCTTCCTGGTTGCCAGCCAGCGCACCGCTCTCCAGGCACTCACGGAGCTCCGGATGATCTACGACAGCGAGCTCTACGACACGGACTTTCGCTTCGTGCCTCTTCGCACCCCAGGAAGTCCACACAGTGTCTTCGTCAGCACACTCTCCCAGCGCCATTCTACGATTGGTCATACCATGCGCTTGTTGGAGGCCATGGATGACCTCCATTACGAGGCACTGCAGGACGCCAATGGACAGCGCGACACCATCAGCTTCTACCGACACTCTTCCGAGGATCTGAACCGTGAGAACGGAGAGCTTCGTCGCCGCATCCAGCAGGGACATCGCTTGGCTGCCGAGGCAGAGGAACTACGGCGCCAAAATGAGCTCCTTCGGCAGCGTGTCGCCACCAACCCCCAGCTCCGCTACCAGATCGAGGAGTTGAAGAAGGACATTGAGGAGATCGCACCTCTTCCGCCTCGCAGGAAGAAACCCCTTCAGATCCCCACTGTGAGGCCCAAGAGGATCTCCCGCAGCGCACCACCCGCCGGACCATCCAGCTCCTCGACCCCGACCATCTCCCATGAGCCCGAGATCGAGCCGTCCCCCGAGCTACCGTAGACATAGTTTTACGGTTGATTGTTTTTCATTTTTGCTTGATTGTATTAGCATTCATGTCAAACATAAGGCATGAATGAAGTAATAAATAAGTGTAACCGCAAGAACGGTATCTTTTGAAATAAAATACGAAGAAGTTCACTAAAATAAATGTGTCTACTTTGAAAACTCCAGGATGACCAACACTCAGGGTTCAGACGCTCCTCAGAACGGAGGAGAGAGTGGCAACTTGCCACAATGGGGAGCCACCGGGCAAAGGCAAGCCCCGGTCGCCAACCACCCCACTCTGGCCGAGATGATGGTCACACAAAACCAGCTGGTCTCAGCCCTTCTGCACCAGATGCAGCAGCAGCAGCAGATGCAAGAGCAGCAGGCTCATCTTTTCCGCCTCCACCAACAGCCCGAGCTGCCCAGACCCGCCACACCAGCTCCCGCTCCCACGTCCCAACTCTCGGAGTTCCTCCGAGTCCGCCCACCGACCTTCTCGAGCACCACCAACCCCATGGAGGCTGGGGATTGGTTGCGAGCTATCGAGAAGAAGCTCGACCTCCTTACCTGCACCGAGCAGGAGAGGGTGGCCTTCGCCACCCACCAGCTTCATGGTCCCGCCGCAGAATGGTGGGACAATCATCGCGAGACTCTGCCCGAGGGCCACGCCCATACTTGGGCAGAGTTCTCGGCCGCCTTTCGTGCCGCCCACATCCCCGACGGCATCATCGCCCAGAAGCAACAAGAGTTCCGAGACCTGCAGCAGGGGAGCAGGTCTGTCACAGAGTACCTGCACGAGTTCAACCGTCTGGCCAGGTACGCACCTGAGGAGGTCCGTACGGATGCGGCCAGACAGGCCAAGTTCCTCCGAGGACTGAAGGATGAGCTGTCCCTACAGCTTATCTCCGGAGATTTCACCAACTTCCAAAAGTTGGTGAACAAGGCTATCATGCAGGAGACCCAGCAGAACAAGGTCGACCTGAAGAAGAAGCGAATGATTGCCTTCAGGCAAAACCAGGGCATGGCCCAGAGACCCCGTTTTGCTCCACCTCCACCCGCACAGCAGTACCACCCCCGCCCAGTGTATCGTCCGGCGCCACCAGTCGCTAATGCCGGAGCCAGCCAACCTCGTGCCGCTCCCGCCGCACCAACCGTCCCCGCTGCCCCGGCCAAGAAGCCGGAAGTTTTGACAGACAGGCATGGCAAGCCTGTAGTATGCTTCAACTGCCGCCAGGAGGGACACTACTCCCATCAGTGTCCTCATCCCAAGCGTGCTCAAGGCGTCGCCTCCAACCCCGCCGTTCGCGCCAAGGTGAACCACGTCACCGCCGAAGAAGCTCAGGCCGCACTAGAGATTGTCATGGGTAAGTTTATGGTTCATTCATCGCTTGCAGTGGTATTATTTGACACCGGAGCTACCCACTCCTTTATATCGACTGCTTTTGTGGAAAATAATGCCCCGGACATAAGTGAGCTACCCAGGCCAGTATTGATAGCTACCCCGGGCAAGCAAACCCTCGCCTGTTCCTTTAGTCCAAGGGTATGGGTTGAAATCCAAGGCACGATATTTTGGGCCGACCCCATTTTAATAGAATGTCAAGGTTTGGATCTCATTCTAGGGATGGATTGGCTGAATAAACATCAAGGAGTGATAGAATGTGCCCAGAGAAAAGTGACTGTGATTGATGAAGTCGGGACTATCGTCACATTCCAAATGCCAAGCATGAAGACCGGAAGGACAAGACTACATCAGATTACCTTGGAGGAGATACCAGTAGTCAGTGAGTACCCGGACGTATTCCCAGAGGATCTACCAGGGATGCCACCCAAGAGGGACATCGAGTTCAGGATTGACTTGGTGCCCGGAACCACCCCTATTTATAAGCGACCATACCGGATGGCCGCCAATGAGTTAGCTGAGATGAAGCAGCAGTTGGAGGATCTCGAGAAGAAAGGCTACATCAGACCTAGCACATCGCCATGGGGTGCTCCCGTCATCTTCGTCGAGAAGAAAGAAGACAAGGCAAAGCGTATGTGTGTGGATTATTGCGCCTTGAATGAGGTAACAATCAAGAATAAGTACCCGTTGCCTCGGATCGATGATCTCTTCGACCAGCTAAAAGGAGCTACAGTATTCTCGAAGATCGACTTGCGTTCTGGTTATCACCAGTTACGGATCCGAGAGGAGGACATACCCAAGACTGCCTTCACTACCCGTTATGGATTATATGAGTGTACGGTTATGTCCTTTGGATTGACCAACGCCCTGCATTCTTCATGAATATGATGAATAAAGTGTTCATGGAATATTTGGACAAGTTCATCGTGGTCTTCATAGACGACATCCTCATTTATTCCAAGGACCAGAAAGAGCACGAGACTCACCTCCGGTTAACCTTAGGAAAGGTAAGGGAACACCAATTGTATGCCAAGTACAGCAAATGCAAGTTTTGGACGGCAGAAGTAAAGTTCCTTGGACACATCATCTCTGCGCAAGGAATCGCAGTAGACCCTGCCACCGTAGAAGCAGTTACGGATTGGTTGCCACCCACGAACGTATCTGAGATACGAAGTTTTCTGGGTTTGGCCGGATATTATCGGAGATTTATTGAGAATTTTCCAAGATAGCCAAGCCTATGACCAAGTTGTTGCAGAAAGGAGAGAAGTTTGAATGGACTCCTGAATGCGAGGAAAGTTTCCGCACCCTCAAGACCCGGTTGGTGTCTGCACCTATACTGACCCTACCGGATATCCGTAAGGACTTCCATGTCTACTGCGACGCATCTCGCCAAGGATTGGGATGTGTTCTTATGCAAGATGGGAGAGTTATCTCTTATGCCTCCCGTCAGTTGAGACCTCATGAGTTGAATTATCCGACCCATGATTTGGAATTAGCCGCCGTAGTGCACGCCCTTAAGATTTGGAGGCACTATTTGGTTGGAAATCGCTGTGAGATCTTTACGGATCACAAGAGCTTGAAGTATATCTTCACACAGCCAGACCTTAACTTGAGGCAAAGACGATGGTTGGAACTAATCAAGGACTATGACTTAGGTATTCACTACCACCCCGGAAAAGCAAATGTGGTAGCTGATGCCTTAAGTCGCAAGGGATATTGCACAGCCATGATGATTCAAGAACACACACCCTTGTTATGTAGGGAGATGGAAAAGTTGAATCTTGGATTGACCACCAGAGCATATCTAGCCACCTTGGAAACCCAGACTATTCTATTTGAGCAGATCCGTGAAGCTCAGTTGGAGGACCCGGATATAGCTGCCATTAGGAAGAACATGAGACAAGGAAAAGCCCCCAGATTTTCAGAGGACGAGAATGGCACCATATGGTTTGGAACCCGGATATGTGTACCAGATAAACCTGAGATAAAGACCCTTATCCTAAGAGAAGCCCATGAGACATTATACTCAATTCATCCCAGCAGTACCAAGATGTACCAGGATCTGAAAGAGCGTTATTGGTGGGTCAGCATGAAAAAAGAGATTGCCCAGTTTGTCGCCGAATGTGACACCTGCAGAAGAGTAAAAGCTGAACACCAGAGACCTGCAGGATTGTTACAGCCACTTAAAGTGCCTGAATGGAAGTGGGAAGAGATCGGTATGGATTTCATCACCGGATTACCAAAGACCCAACTTGGGTATGATTCTATTTGGGTGATCATCGATCGGCTTACGAAAGTAGCACATTTCATAGCCGTCAAGACGACCTTTAGTGTCCCTAAGCTTGCAGAGCTATATATGGCCCGGATCGTATGTCTTCATGGAGTGCCCAAGAAGATAGTGTCTGACCGAGGAAGTCAGTTTACCTCTCGTTTCTGGAAAAACCTTCAAGAGGAGATGGGCACGAGATTGAATTTCAGTACCGCCTACCATCCTCAGACAGATGGACAAACAGAAAGGGTAAATCAGATACTAGAGGATATGCTTCGAGCATGTGTTTTGGATTTTGGAGCCACTTGGGACAAGAGCTTGCCGTACGCTGAATTTTCATACAACAACAGCTATCAAGCCAGCCTTCAGATGTCTCCTTTTGAAGCCCTATATGGACGTAAGTGCAGAACGCCTCTACTTTGGGACCAAACTGGCGAATCCCAAGTATTCGGAACAGACATTCTTCGTGAAGCTGAAGAGAAGGTACGGATCATCAGAGACCGACTCAAGACAGCCCAATCATGATAGAAGAGCTACGCAGACAATCGTCGCCGAGACCTAGCGTTTGAAGAAGGAGATCATGTCTACCTTCGAGTTACACCTCTCCGTGGTACTCAACGGTTTAACATGAGAGGAAAGTTGGCCCCTCGATATGTTGGACCGTTTCCCATTGTTCGACGCCAAGGCGAAGTTGCTTATCAGTTGGAACTACCACCCTCATTGGCTGGAGTACATGACGTATTTCACGTATCCCAACTCAAGAAGTGTCTCTGCGTCCCCACAGAGCAAGTGGATCTTCAGCAGTTGGATGTCCAAGAGGATCTGACCTATGTGGAAAAGCCGGTCAAGATATTGGAAGTAAAAGAAAGGACCACCAGGAGTCGAGTCATCCGTTTCTGCAAAGTGCAGTGGAGCAATCATCCGGTAGAGGAAGCTACATGGGAAAAAGAAGATGAACTCAAGGCACAGCATCCTGAGCTATTCGAGGATTGATCCGAATCTCGAGGACGAGATTCTCTGTAAGGGGGATAGGATTGTAACACCCCAGAAATTAAAAAGGAATAAAATAAAAGAAAATAATATTTAAATCATTTCTGGATTTATTATTAAAGGAGAAATCACAAAAGAACCTAAATAAAACCAAACAGGGAAAATACTCCAAATCTGGACTTGAAAATTTTATGAGATAAACTAGATATCAAGATGAAATTTTAGGAATTTTTACAAATTTTTATCAACAGTGATTCAGCCCTTAATCAAATATTTGATT
Organism: Zizania palustris; assembly: GCA_019279435.1. NCBI lineage: Eukaryota > Viridiplantae > Streptophyta > Magnoliopsida > Poales > Poaceae > Zizania > Zizania palustris. The sequence continues at coordinate 33,315,015 of JAAALK010000080.1, forward strand.
TTCTGGAATTAAATTTAATCAGAAAACAATTTTTAATCTTATTGGGCCGAAACCCTCAAACTCCCTCCTAAGGCCTTTTTGGCCCGGCCCATCCCTGCTCTCTCTCTGGCGAGTGGGTCCCGCCTGTCGGCGCCGCTCCCCTCGCTCCTCTCGCCCGCGCCCCGCCTCGGCCCCACCGGTCAGCCACCTCGCACTCGCCTTCGCCCTCTGACAGCCGTTGCCCGCCTGTCGGCCCTTCCTTTTCGGTTGCGCCCGCTGACAGGTGGGGGCCACCTGTCAGATCCTTCGTCTTCGATGGTAGGGGATCGCTCCCCTTCCCTTCTCCGGCGATTGCCTTCTGCTTCCACGCCGCCGGCCGCCCGATCTCGCCCGATCTCTCTCGGATTCCTTTCCCCGACCACCCCCGACCTCCTTCCATCGAAACTTGACGCGTTTTTGTGCTTTTGGAAGCCAATCCGAGGTAAAAGGGAACCTCGCCGGAGTTAGGAAATAAACCCTCGGGTTCCCCGGCTTGGCTTGCCATCTAGACGCCGGCGACCCCCCTATTTAAACCACCAGCGACCACCGCCCTCAGCCACACCGTAGCCACCCGAGCCGAGCGAGAACAGAGTGCCCATTTCCCGTTTTTCGGGTTTCCCCTCTGCTCCACCTCCGGTGAGCGATCGCCGCCACCCCCGGCCTCCCCTGCCCTAGCCACCGCCCCCATCTGGTCCGCCGTCGTTCACCCGTCCTCGGCCACGCCTCCATCGGTCGTGAAGACCACCATATCGACGTCGCCGTCGAGCTCCCGAACCCCCTTCGCCGTCTACCCTCGTCGCCGGTCGCCGTTCTTCGCCGCCGTCGCTACCAGAGGTACGGTCATGACCGCCCTCTCCTCCCCGTTCCATTTTTGCCGTTAGATATGCCTAGAGGCGCTCGTCGCCGCCGCAGTGGTCGCACCCGAGCCCGCCGTCGCCGGAGACGAAGGGGGGTACGTGCCCCTTACGGCGTGCCGTGCCGGATCGAGCCACGACCGCCCGATCGCGATCGGAGGGCTAGGATTAAATCCCTCCGAGATTTAATCTGGGCCCTCGGATCTGGTCAAAGGGGTATCGAGGCCTCTCGGCCGTCGATCACCACTTAAACCCCAGAACTGATCTCGAGCGTCCACGCGTACCGGTTCGGTATGATTTAATCGTGGCCGTCCGATTTCATTAAACCCCTCCGCCTCGCGCTCAGCCGCCAGATCTGGATCCTACGGCTCTGGATCAGCGGGTCCACGCGCACAGTAGCGCGGTCCACCGTGAGGCTGGCTCACCGTGGACCCGAACCCTTTTTCAGTTTAAATAAAATTCCAGAAATTGATTTAAACTTTAAAATTCATATCTTGCTCGATTTAACTCCAAATTTCACCATTCAAATTTTGTTAAATTCAGTAAATTATTCTCTACACGTTAATACCATAAAAACAGTATGTTACTGTTACCCAAAATATTTTTAACAAATAAAAGAATAAAAACCCCTTAGGGATAAATTATTAATTCAGCAAAATAAATTATGAAAAGTCCTAAAAAGTTAAGCTTTACTGTTTTATACCAAACTTTAGAATATTGAAATATCACCTCACATAAAAAACACCCACAAATATGTATGTATAGCATTTGGTGAATTTTTGTCTGTTTATTGAATGTACTGTTTATTTTTCCGTATCAAGAAGACTACGAGTTCGTCGAGGAGCAGGAGTTCTACCCCGAGGTTCCTCCATCCCCCTTTGCTGATCAAGGCAAGTCATCGACTATCTCTGTGGAAACAGTTGATCATAATTGAGCCCATGTTTCAATAAATTATCGCTATAACCCATAGGTTAATATTGCATTAGTCAAATATTCAAGCCTTACACTTATATTTATTAGATCCCCGTCCTTGTGTGCAAACCCAAGCCATGCTTATTGAGCCTTAACTCCTTGTCACTCTACTATAAAAATATTAGCTAGTGCCCAATGTACCGGCACAACTGCTATAGGTTAAAAAGAACGAGTCGTAGATAGCTGGATTCTGTATATGAATTTCCCTGTTATTCTCGTCTCTGGACTCTGTTGGAGTTGGCTAGGTTATAAGTATGGTGGGTTCCGGGTGCAAGCTCGGGCACTGGTTTGTCGCACCCGGGGCACTATAAGGACCGGTCTGCGGGATCTGTTGCAAAGCACTTCCGTACCAACCACAAGTCTAATGGGTAAGTCCTAACTGGAAGTATGGAATACTCCGGCTTGATGCACCATAGAGGAGGGGGCAAGGGGCTAGCCTGCGGGCGACTTGTACCGACGAGGCTCAAGGGGGGGTATGGTGGGGCTCCGATGCGTCGGGACACCATATGAAACCCATAAGAGGGTGCTATTGAGTCGGGGAGGACTATATGGAAGGTTTTGGCACGAGTTCCCGTGTGATGGGTCATCTCATTACACTTCGGTGTAGGTGATGAGTGTGTGCCTTGTGGGTACAGTGGTACATCTCTGATCAGAGTAATTCAATCTTTTCGAAAAGCCGAGCCCACAGTCAAGGGCGGGTTGTGTGACTACTCGCAGTTAGTTTACAATTGTTTGAATGTTCAAGTTATTCATGGCACGTAAGGACTGTTGAGCGAGGTGGGGCTGACTGTACCCCTCGAGTTAGAAGATGATGATACACATGCACATGTTTACTTTTCCGTACTAATAAATTGCTCTCATTTAAAGCTTTACAATTATGCTGCTTCCGCAAAATTAGCCACTATCTCCCTTGTTATTATCTTGCATTATATTTGCATTCGGTGGCTTGTTGAGTACATCTGTACTCACCCCGTTGACTTACACCATCAGAGCCAGTCTACTACGAGGAGGATGAAGGTCTGGAGTAGCGACCCAGTCAAGGCGAGACTGGAAGAAGGCGTTCATCTAGGACTCTTGTTTTATTAGTTTCTCTTCACCTTTATTCACTTTTGTATTAATGCGGTCTACGAACCGTGAATGATTTGCTCGTATTGTACGTGGTCGCAGGATGAACGTCTTGTTTTATTGATTTTCTATGGAATTTCAATAAAGTCCTGATTTATTAAATCGGGGCGCGACACCCGGCTTTTGTGAGAAATTTTCATACTCACGCCGATAGGTATGATATTGCCTAACCTTGACCTGAGCTGTCCCCTCATGGTGTGCCTGGAGGGTAGCACAGATCTCTCGAGCAGTGGTGAGATAGCTAACACGCTCAAACTCACTAGGACCTAGACTAGAAAATAAAATATTCACCACCTTACTATTATTTTGATGCTGGGTAATTACATCAACAGTAGTATCCGCAGCAATAGTCCTTATGGTGAAGTTAGGATGAACACAAATCTCCCATATATCCGAGCTCTAGCTCATAAGGTATGCTCGCATGCGAGTCTGTCAATAAGTGTAGCCAAAAGCTTCTAGGGATGGGATTTTACCAGAAGGCGTCATGGTCACTACCTAGGTTTTGAATCGGTTAAGATATTAGAAAAACCTAACCTTGCTCTGATACCACTTGTAGGACCAAAAGTAGCGATCGGAGGGGGGTGAATGGGCGCCTAAAAATTTCTTGCTAAACTATAATTTAAACCCAACATCCAAATGGACTTAACCATACAAATAATATTTGCAAAGCAAATCTCATGAATTAAAGTAGTCTAGCTTCAAAATGACCGGTGTACTAATTAAAAAGATATTAAAGATTCACTCAACAGAATACTGCAGTAAATAAAAATACCTAGATGAAAATTGAGATATTAATATTTCAGTCTATAAATAAGGTACTAATTAAATTTAAATAAAAATGGATCAATAAAAAATTAATTCAGAATTAAGCCGAAAAATATTGCAGGTAAAAGCTAGTATAAAAATATAACTACGACGAATAAATTTTTCTTTTCTTTTTATATGAGCAGATTATAAAGATAAAATATAATACGAGATAACTAATAAAATTTAACAGATTAAAATAGAAAAAAGATTTCGAAATAGATTTTCGGCTAATTAATTAATGGATGATTATCTCTAAAAATTGATCTACTAAAAAATAGGAGATTGAAAAACTTACCTGCGTCATCTCGAGCTGTGCGCCTCGGTTGCCGTGCGAGTGGGGGAGCCCGCTCGTGGATGCGTCGACGCGCGTCCAGCAGCTGAGCACTACAGCCGTGGGAAAAATGCTATGTTGTGGGGCCCGCCGTGTCAGGTGTTGCACACCGGCCGGTGCAAAAATTCCCGTGAAGACTTCTTGACAGAGTTGACGTGTCACCGTGATGCTTGCCGCCTGACGCACGACAAAGAAAGAGCACGGCCGGCGTGCTATAGCTGTGGGGCCCGCCTCCTATGCGGTCTGCTGGAGCTTCGCGCGTCACGGGAGGAACGCCAGGATGTAGCCACCGAAAGTTGCCGGTAGTGGCCCCCACGCGAATTGAATGCAGCAGGCTTCCCTGCCGTGGGCTCCGTGCGCTGACGCCGCCGGTGTGCGATTGAAAACAGCGAACAGAAAAATCACGGTAATGCGCAGATCGAAGTCGGAAAAATAGTAGATGGAAACTGGCGGTGGACTGTGGATTGATCTCGGGAAAATAAAAAACAGTCATCTATCCCCAGGGGATAGGGGTCTATTTATAGGCAAATCCTAATACATGAAAAAACTAATTTACCCTCAGGTAAAAATAAACTGACTCTAAAATAAATTTCGAAAATTACTAAAAAATTATTAGAAAAATCACCTGACTCAAATAAAAATATTCTAAACTTAAAAACTAAATATTAATATCCTAAAAACGAATAAATCATAGATTGTCAGTTTTGCGCCGAAACTGACAAAGTGTCCACCGTCTTCGCACCGGGTACCCGGATTGGGCCGACCCGACCCCGCAGCTTCCTCAGCCCGGCAATCGCTTGCCGCCCATGTACCTGAATCAAACCTAGTCAACAGACCAGTGGATCATCTGCCGCTCCTAGCCATGTACCCGGATTGGGCCAGCCCGACTCCACGGCTCCTCTGCCCGGCAGTCGCTCACTACCCATGTACCTGAGTTACATGCGCCTCAGACTCGACAGGTCTTCACATCTCCCTTCCTTTGATTTCCGTTGACAATCACTCATCACATCTGGAATATCAAAACCATATTCTTCAACATGGTTTCTCAACTAGCACGTCGAGGTGAGAAGAATCACATCCCTATACATGTGGACACTGTGGAGGTGTTGCTCCAATAGCGGCGCTCGTAGACTTCTTCACGTGAACATCTACATCGTCTTCATCAATTGGATCCCCGGGGAATGGCCAGAGCGAGGCGAGGATCAGCGAGGACGCGCTTCCCTGACATCTTCTTCCGCTGCACCTAGCGTGTCTCGTGCTAGAAGGTACTGATCTATGATCCCACACGCGCATGGTCCTTAGGCTTGGGATAAAAATTTTGAAATTGCCGGCTACCGTAGCTTCCCCATTCCCCAATAAAAATTTGAGGTACCTAATATGCATGTTGATACTATTTTAGAATCTCGTGATTCAACATTTTTGAGAATATGTTTCGTATGAAAGATATGTATAACATTGTTACATTTTCTAGTAAGATAGTTTCTAAACCTAATACACTTATTAATTTTGAATATTTTGAACAACAAGATTAGTTTGAGGAAATCCTTGAGGAGGAGGATAGTGAAGCTCCTAAAGGAGTAAGAGATAAAAGGTTGCAAAATCCTTTGGTGATGATTTTACTGTGTACCTTATGGATAGCACTATTACGATCATTGCCGATGCATATGCATCTCTGGATGTAGATGATTGGAAAGAAATTGTTCATAATGAGATGGACTCGATTCTATCTAATGGTACATGGGAACTTATTGAACGATCGTACAATTGCAAACCTGTGGATTGTAAGTGGGTGTTAAAGAAGAATCTTAGGCCTGATGGTGTTGGGATATGGGGAAGCTACGCTAGCCGACAATTTCAAAAATTTTGCCCCAAACTCTAGAACCATGCATGTGAGGGATCATGAATTGTTACCTTCTAATACGAGACATACCTCTACAGAGTCCACACGTACAATGATGTTGGTGAAGCACGTCCTCACTTATCTTCGTCTCACTCCGCCCGTCTCCCGACGATCTAATCGGTGAAGACCGATGATGTCCATGTGATGAAGCTCACGAGTGCCGCTATTCGAGCAGCGCTTCTACGGAGTCCACATGTACAAGGATGATATTGATCTCACGCAGATGTGCTAGCACCACTCCCGAGATCTAGGGAGAAATCTCAATCTCAATAATTGAGATCAAGAAGGAAGGGAGAGGAGAGGTGTGGAGGCTAGGATGGAACAATTGGGGTTTTTGAAAACTCATCTCCACGACCTCCTCCTCCCTATTTACAATGCCAAGGTGATGGCCTTTAACCATAATTAAATCCCTAACAGATCTAATTTGTTATGTCCTGATTGTAATTTCTGATACCCCTATTGGAACTTCCGATCTAGATTTTTGATCTACAATCCAGAACACATCGGAGCTTCCAATACCCCTATCGAAACTTCCGATCAACCGATTCCAAATTGGAACTTCCGGTTTCAACTCTCTGTCTCTAAATTAGAAATAATCGGAACTTCCAATTTTAGCTCTTGGTTTCTCAAACCATAAATTATCGGAACTTCCGATTTGAGCTCTCGGTTTCTAATTTAAAAAATAATCGGAACTTCCGATTCTAAATCAGAACATCCGATCCAAACAGAATTTTTTTGAGCACAATTCCTTCAAATAGTACTATTGAAAAGTACAAGGCTTAGCTTGCGGCCAAAAAATACAAACAAAAAGAAGTCGAAGTCTTTTTTATACTTATTAACTCATCGCTAGGGATGGCAACGTGTTTGAAACCCATAGGTTTGATGAAAACCCACCAATGAAGCAAACCCACAAAACCCATATAAACCCGAACCCATGAAACCATGGGTTAAAAACTAAACCCGAACCCATCGGGTACCCAAAACCAAATGGGTAACTCGCAGGTTCAATTTATACTCTACATGAATTACATTACAACATAAATATAATTAAAAACCCACAACAAATAGGAGATTATAACATTACCAATACATAGTTTGAAATGATGAAATCACTTAAAATATCTCAACATAAATCCACTGGTTCTGTGGGGTTTAAATCTAAACCCAACCCAAAAATAAATGGGTACCCAAACCCGCGAACCCGTGGGAACAAAATTAAACCCAAATCCATGCCCATTGGGTTGGGTACCCACGAGTACCCACACCCGCGGGTAAAACTGTCATCCCTACTTATCGCTAAATTGACCACAATCAGATCATTACTTTTCTTGGCTGCCTCGTATGGTCTTATCATTCATCAAATGGATGCAAATACAACTTTCCTAAATGGAGAGTTGGATGAGGAGATCTACATAGATCGACCTGATGGGTTTGTAGTGAAAAGTCAAGAGAGCAAGGTGTGTAAATTATTAAAGTCTTGGTGTGGCATGAAACAAACACCTAAGTAATAGTATGATAAGTTCAATAGAACTCTAACTTCTGTGGGCTTTGTCATAAATGCGGCTAATAGATTTGTGTACTATCAACATGGTGGAAGCGAAGGAGTTATATTATATTTGTATATTGATAACATATTGATCTTTGACACAAACATTGATGTGATCAATGATATCAAGTTTTTTCTATCAAAGAGATTTGATATGAAATATCTATAAGAAGGTGATGTAATTCTGAACATCAAATTGATTAAGGACGAGAATGAGATTACATTTTTACAATCTCATTATGTGGAGAAGGTCTTGTGCCATTTTGGCTACAAAGACAACATGCCTTCTTCAACACCTTATGATCCTAATGTGATACTTCAAAAGAACAAAAAAATTGCCAAAGATCAACTGAGATACTCTTAGATAATTGGTTCACTCATGTACCTAACTAGCACAAAGAGATCTGACATATCATTTGTTGTGAGCAAATTGAGTAGGTTCATTCCAAACATGGGTAGTGATCACTTGCATGTACTTGAAAGGGTTATGCGCTACCTGGTAAGTACAATTATGGGATTCACTATTCTAAGCACCCTGCTATGCTTGAGGGATATAGTGATTCGAACTGGATATCTGATGTTGATAAGCTTTATGCCACAATTAGGTATATTTTTACCCTTGAAGGTGGTGTAATATTATGGAGGTTTTACAAACATACCATTTTAAAAAGGTCAACCATGGAAGCAAAACTTACTATTTTAGACATAGCAATTGTAGAGGCAAATTGGATACATGAGCTATTGATGGACTTGCCTGTGGTTGAAAACCAGTACCGGCTATCCTTATTGTTGGACTATGGATAAAAGCCCCCACCTCTCCCACTATAATGCCTAGGTTTTATGGTTGGGTTGGCTAGGTGGGGTGAGCCTAACATGGTATCAGAGCCAAGGTCCTGGGTTCGAATCCCCCTGGCCACGCATTTCCGCTGTGTGATTTCTCCTGCGCCTCTCTAGTGTGCTGAGACCTGTTGCGGGCTACGCCGGGCCTCTAGAACCTGCTGCGGGCTACGCCGGGCTCGCACGCCGTAGGGGGAATGTTGGACTATGGATAAAAGCCCACACCTCTCCCACTATAACGCCTAGGTTTTATGGTTGGGTTGGCTAGGTGGGGTGAACTAACATGGTATCAGAGCCAAGGTCCTGGGTTCGAATCCCCCTGACCACGCATTTTTGCATTTCCGCTGCGTGATTTCCCCTGCGCCTCTATAGTGTGTTGAGACCTGTTGCGGGCTACGTTGGGCCTCTAGAACCTGCTGCGGGCTACGCCGGGCTCACACGCCGTAGGGGAATGTTGGACTATGGATAAAATCCCCCACCTCTCCCACTATAACGCCTAGGTTTTATGGTTGGGTTGGCTAGGTGGGGTGAACTAACACTTATGAACTGTGACAATCAAACTATGATAGTTAAATTGAACAGTGCTAAGGATCATACAAAGTCATCAAGACACATTAAAAGGCGATTGAAGTCTATCAAGAAGTCGATAAACTCCGAAGTAATTAGTGTTACTTATATACAAATAGACAAAAACCTAGAAGATCCCTTTACAAAAGGGCTATCATGGAGTGTGAGAACCATATGAGTTGTCATAGTGGTAACCCAACCTATATGATCAGAGATCCCATGAATTAGGACCTGGGAAAAACAAGTTATTGGTTAACTGAAGAGAACGACTACTAATTCACAACTCTCTCTAAGTGAAAATGCAATACTCTCAGATACTATAAGGCAGGTTGGTTTTATGCCTTAATGTATTCTATTGGCTTTATGTCTTAATGTATTATGTTGGCTTTAATTAACAAAGATACTATCTTACAGAGCACTCTTGAAAGAATACATCTATACGAGCCTGATTTTTTAACATTGCAATCCACAAGAGTTAGGTGATCTCTAGTATGCTCATTATGAGACCATGGAGTACAACGCATATTCTCCACCCGAGAGATAGGCTACTAGTAGTTAAGTATTGATTATGACTTTGAGTGAAACTTATTCGCACAAAACTTATAATTCAAGGCATAATCATTGTTCAAGTTGTAGATGAGTATAGCTTGAAAATCTAGGTCGGAGTTTAACTTAACAGTCCTCATTGAAATGCTAGTATATCAAATAGTAGTGAGAAACAGACAAATCTTTAAATGGCATTTGAGATTTGGTGGGGGATTACTAGAATTTTGAGTTAGGCCCACATGAATTCTTTAAAAAATCCTAAATAAATCTCAAAGGCTCATGACATGTAAAGGGACACAATGAAGTCAGGGATTGAGGTCAACACTATTAGCGTCGTAGCTGAGCCAGGGACTCGGGGATCGGGGTCAGCACTACCAGTGTTGGAACCGAGCTAGGGACTCGGGAGTCAGGTCGGCCTGTTGAGCTCAACCACGTGTCCACCAAAATCTGACTCCTTGCCTTGTAGGGACGCAGTCTCTTTTGTTGTTTCAATTTTTGGAAACTTGACAGATTATGAGATATGGAAATTGACTCAATTTAGATCATGATTGCAACACAAGATCGGGTTGCTCTCATATAAATACGTGTCTATCTAGCTGGTTCCACGATATGAGAAGAATAGGGAAAATGACGAGAGATCAGAACCAAAAACTGAGCTAGGGTTTTTGTTCCGTCTCTTCTTTTTGTTGTGCTGCCACCGTAATCTACTCCATCCCGTCCATCAGCGTGCACCAGTGAATGGGAGAGCAGTTCTCTAGAACCCATCACCAATGTTTCTTTCATCCACATCTACTGTCGGTTGTCGTCGAGTACTGCGGTCCGACACCAAAAGCAACAACTTTTTACCGACAACGGTTTCGTGCGTGCTAGTTTGTGTAGATACCATGATTTATTTATTTTAAAAATTAATCTTGGGATTATCTAATATTCAAACATATTTTTGGTTGGGTAATCCACGGAATTATTGCGTGGCATGTTTTCTAAACTATTTCTGTAATATCTCTATAAAATATAAAAATATTACAACTATTAGAAATCTTTCATCCAGGGACGGAGCCAGGGGGCAACAGGGGCCATGGCCTTCCTATGGTCATTAGAAATTTTGTATAGGTATTGATGTATATTTTAGTTAGTATGTTAATAAGAGCTAAACATTATTACAAATATGATAATTTCATAGTTGTAGCTGATACAATCACACAAATTAAATGGTAGATTCAGTAAAAAAACTACAAAAATTTCTTACTTTATATACCTTTTGATTCAGGGGATTAATCCAACTCGTTGAAATTTGATGATACACATGTTATGTTATCTAGTTTAAAAGTTCTATCCTATTGATTTTGCTAAGTAAAAAAGAACTGTTTGAGATATTAGTTATAATATCATGAATTTTATATACCTATAATTCTAAGTTTCGGAATTTAACAACCATCGCTAATCTTTGTATCGACTAGCAAAAACTATAAATTAGATGACTTATATTTGATTGCTGATAGGTTATACAATTATTAAATTTTTTATTCTCATACATCTAACCACCTAAAATATTTGTTTTATAGCGTTGTTACACTTAGGATCCGTTTGGTTGGATGAATATCCCTGAATGGGATATGATTATTTTATCAAGTCAGCTGTTTAGTTAGAGAGCGAAGGTGAATGGAATGACAACCGAGAATAATATTCTTTCGATATGCTAGATTGAGAGATTTAGGAAATTTTTTTATGAACTTATCTAATATTGGATGAGATGATGTGTCGTATCCTGATTGGTTATTACACATTTAATTTTTCGTTTATAAATATTCAAATGATTTTTACTCCCAAACCATTTATTTAATTTATGATCTAATTACATCATTGTATTAATTACAATTCAATCAATAAAATAAGATCTCATATGATTATATTTTTGTGAAAAAATATATTTGACAAGTGGATCCCACTAAGAAGCTGTTTGGTTGGGCCATTTTTAGCCCGTAACAGATCACAGGGCTAAGTAAAAACGTTATTTGTGTTTGTTTGGGCTGGGCTGTAATCAGTGTAAAGGAAATCGATACTGGGCCAAAGGGAATGGGATTACAGCCCAAATGTGGGGCAAACCCTTACCGTTATAACTTTCTCTTTCCTGAGCTGGAGCGCCGCAAACACCTCGCTCACGCCGCCGTAGAGGCTCGCGTCGCGTCGCCGCAGAGGCTCACGTCGCTGCTCGAGCTCCCGCGCGCGCCGCTGCCCGAGCTGCTTCGCACCGCGCCTCCACAGAGCCTCGCGCCGCTACTCGAGCTCCCGCGCGCGCTGCTGCCCGAGCTGCTTCGCACCGCCCCGCCGCAGAGCCTCGCGCCGCGCCGCCGCAGAGCCTCGCGCCGCTGCTCGAGCTCCCGTGCGCGCCGTTGCCCGAGCTGCTTCGCGCCCACCTGCCGCCAGCTCGTCGGAGGGGTTCGCCTGAGGTGTCGACATCAGCCGCTTGCTCCGGCGACCGGCGGTGCTGCCGCACACCTAGGCCCTAGGTCACGCCGCTTGCACGAGCTCCCCTGCTATAGAATCTGTTCATTCTATTCTGTCCGATCCAGGGGTTCATAAAATTGTTTTCAATTATATTTGAATGGAGAGATGACTTCTTTGAAAATGCTCATAGCTATAGAATCTGTTCATTCTATTATGTCTGATCCAGGGGTTCGTAAAATGGATAGATGACTTCTTTGAAAATGCTCATAGCTATAGAATTTGTTCATTCTATTCTGTCCGATCCAATTGGTTGTACTCATTAGCCTAATCTGATCAATAGGTAATATAACCATCTTTTTAACTCATTAGGCGCTGCACGAGCTTCCCCGCGTCGTTGCTCAGGATCGCCGCTGACTCGACTGGGACTGGTTAGATTCGAAGCTTCATCTCATTACCTATCTACTTCCTCTATACTTTCATGCCTTGTTAGATTCATCAAGTTCTTGTAGGATGCAAGAAGATTAACTGAACAATTTAAAGCTGAAAGTTGGACTGTTTATGAGCATATTATTATGTACTTTACCATTTATTATAAATTTTCTTCAGATTTTCTTTAACTATTTTTGTAGATTGTTATGGCTCGTCTTCCATTAACTATGAAAACACGAAGGAGAAATATGGCTGCTAGAAATATGATGGTAGCTATTATGCTAATGTACTATTATATATTTTGTTGTTTGTAATCCAATATAAAAGGAAGTGTTGGAAGTTAGAGAGGAAAATCAGAACTAGGGAACTTAGAAGTCAGCGCTTATTCCAACTTATCGAAGAGAGTGACACTGCCTCTATAAGCCAGCTTCGAATGGATAGGAGAACATTTCATATATTATGTAATATGCTAAAGGATGTCGATGGTTTGAATAGCACAAAAAATCTGCCTATAGAAGAGATAGTAGCTTCATTTTTATACATACCGGCCCATCATTTAAAAAATAGAACTATTGGAGGATTCTTTTTCCGAAGCGGTGAAACCATAAGTAGGCAATTCAACTTATGCTTTTAGCGGTCCTAAAGCTTCACCAACTTCTTCTCAAGAAACCAGAAGCTATACTTGAAGGCTGCACTGATATTAGATGGAAGTATTTCAAGGTAATAGAACTTAAAATAAGCTACAGTTCCTAATATTAATTAAGTTAACATTGTAGTAATATTTTGTGGTTGTATTTTATGTTGTAGAATTGTCTAGGTGCTTTGGACGGTACACACATAAAGGTAACCTGTCCCAACAAAGCTAAAAGGGAGATATAGGTCAAGGAAAGGAGATATTGTCACAAACGTCTTAGGTGTTTGTGCACCGGATATGCAATTTATTTATGTGTTGCCTGGTTGGGAGGGTTCAGCGCATGATGGACGTGTGCTTCGTGATGCCATCTCAAGGCCAAGTGGGTTACGCGTCCCTCAAGGCGAGTTATTATCCAATTATTTTTTAACCAACTTACTATACCACACAATTATATTGACATTCTAATTAATTGCAAAGGTTGCTATTATCTTGTTGATGCGGGCTACACAAATGCAAGTGGTTTTTTAGCTCCATATCGAGGCCAAAGGTATCATTTAGGAGGTTTCACTGCACAAAGCCCACCAAATAGTGCAGAGGAGTATTTTAACTTGAGACATGCAAGTGCTAGGAATATTATAGAGATATTTTTGTAGATATTGATATTGGTATTGGTATGTCTAATTTTGGAGATATTTTTGTTATGTTGATGTTGGTATGGAGATATCTAATTTTGTAGATATTTTTGTTATGTTGATGTTGGTATGGAGATGTCTAATTTTGGAGATATTTTTGTTATGTTGATGTTGGTATGGAGATGTCTAATTTTTAGAGATATTTTTGTTATGTTGATGTTGGTATGGAGATGTTTAATTTTTAGAGATATGTTTAATAAATTCAGAAAGTGTTACAAAAATCCATTTTTATTTCATTCATAATAAACCAAACGCTGTGATGTAAACATATTACGTTACACTTATTAACCAAACACTGTAATGTAAATAGATTACGTTACACTTGTTAACCAAACAAATTCAGTAATCCATTACATTGTTATCCCTTAGCACTGTAGTTGATTACATTAACGTTTACGTTACCTTGAACCAACCAAACACCACCTAAATTTAAGCCTTGTCTCATGCTAGTTATATACAACAAAAAAAAATATCTTATATTATCTCATCCATCCAACCAAACACATCACATATATAATTTCATCCCTAAATCAATGAATAAAATCGTACTATCTATCATCGGTAAGATTTACTATTTTGGCACTCCAAAGATGTGCACTTTATTATAATAGCACTTCTTAACACTGATATGTAGGGCCGTCTGAATCAATAAAAATGGGTCTAAATACCAAAAATGCGAAGCCACTTTTTTAAAATGCTAAAATAATAAATCTCTCCCATCATGGTCGCTTAGCAAACGGACGGTTAATTCCGGACTCCACTCATCTTTCGAATGATGCCTTATTGCGAGTCGGGATCACTCAATGAATGAACGAATAGCGGAGTTTTTGACGTGCTGGGGGGCAGTGGCCACGTGAACCCGCGTGACGCACGCGACGTCTGATGTGTGGCTGCTGGCGATGGCGGCGGTGGCGTCGGTTGGGTTTTCCTAGCTCGCACGCAGTGCGCGGGGAGTGTGGATGGGTTGGGTTCGGCTTCGGCTTCGGCCATAATGCGGCAGGTTCACGTCACCCATCGAACGGTACAGCCGGCACAGTACAGGACGATCGAGCCACCCACCGGTTCCGTGTGCGTTGCATGGATCCTCATCGGCTGGGCTGAGCAGGGCCGTCTGCTGAACTCGATATATTAGGTAGCATTTCGTTTGGAGCAATTATAGATGGGGGTATATAATTATTTAGGGATAGGATCATCAATCTTACGTGTTTGATTCAGTGATAAGGTAATTTTTGTTTGGTCCAGATGAATATAACTTTGACATGTTGAGCTTAAATGTTGTAAGCTCCACTTGGCATGTATATTTTTAACTAAAATATAATTTTGTAGATTAAATTGTGTCGTTATGTACAAACAACATATACTACGAATACCTGTAGTAAGGATTTAGTTAATGTGGACTAGACTCAATGGTTATCTCACAAACAGAGATAGATAAAGATTTTTAGATAGGTTCAGACCTCTTAGAAGATAATAGTTCTAATCCTGTGTGTTGGAGTATGATTAATTAGTCACTGACAGTGTATATGCATGTAAGTCAGAAAAAAACGTGCCCCACGACTTAGCCAATTATATATTATGGAAAACAGTCATATCGTAGTGACGATGACCGTCCGAGTGCCTATAGTTAGGAAAGACTTCCGAATGCTGAACTCATGGAGCCATAAGATTGCTGACTGATAGTAGGTTGGATGATGTTGATGGTTGATTAGTCGTCTTTAATACTATGTTCGTTGCCCCCTTCTCCTCTCGATCCTCATAAATCCACTCGAAAGATACCCGAGAAAATATTATCGACAAATTGTAAAGAATACAATGATATAATTAGAACATAAATTAGATAAATATTTTAGGAGAAAAGGTTAAAGAACGAAATAAAATCGCCTCAACCAACCAGGGATGACACGTTATCGTATCCAAACTTGATTTGATTGTATTCATCCAATAATTTTTTCTCCATCTCTATCCAGTTTTGTACACATGCCATTTGGAGTTGCTCTAAATTACCCATGAATTATCATTCGGTATATAAATAATTGGTGTTCTATCATTTATTCAAGTGCATTCAAGTATTTTTCCTTTTTACATAGAATAATCAAATTTATAATTAGGTTAGCCAAAAAATCAAATTATCTCTAACCAACAAATTACAGGACATCTAGATTATTCAATGATTGAGATTATATTATAATCTCGATTATTTATGTTACGCCAAAGGTGTTGTATACTAGCTCCAATCCAGATTATTCCAACACTAACCAGACGGCTTAACACAAATTAACAACTAAATTGATGAAAATTGGCGTGTGGATAGGTAATTAACATGAACTAAAAATATTATACTTGACCTTAACTCTATTGTACTCCCTCCGTCATTTTTTTTTACTTTTTAGATAAATATAACAAATTAATAGTTAGAATAAAAAAAATCAAAGTATAACTCATTAATAAGAAAGAAATATTATGAAATGATATCTAATAATTAGATAAGGGGTATTGATTAAATAAAATTTATTTATTTGTAAATTGAGGATAGGTAAGGAAGTAAAGTTGAGTATGTTTTAGACAAATCTTTTTGGACTGAGGAAGTATTATTTATCATGACTATAATATATATATATATATTTGTGTTATATATATAAATATATGTGTGTGGGAGAGAGGCCAAAGGGATAGCTCCCTGGCTGTTGCACAAAACTACTTGTCTATCCATGGATCGTGGTTCAACTCACCCGGACGCAATGCATGGTCCAAGCCGACGGAGAGCTTCACGAAGAGCCTAGATACGCAACTTGCAAAAAAAAAAATGCTGAGCTGAGCTGCAGCTCATAATTCCTTGCATAAGAGCATATTAATTAAGGCACGGTTTGAGCCATCGGATCGTAAAGATTAAAGTTCTATATAATAACCGCATTATTATTATTATTATTATTATTATTATTATTATTTCTCTTAAACAACTATAAATGAGGATAATTGATGTCAATAATACCTTTTAGTTCCCATAAGTAACCTCACAGCGACTTAGGACTAAAGTTTAGTATCCGTAAGCAAGATTGTTTGAAATTTTATAGACTAAATGAGACTAAACTCTAGTTCTAAAAAATAAGCAAGTGCAATTCAGACATGATCTAAATTATCCATTTGATTTGTCTCACAAATAATCCACTGATTATGAATGAGTTTTTTAAATAGTCTATATTTAATATTCAAAAATAGTATATAAACATTCGATGTGACATGGACTAAAGTTTAGTTACATAACTGTTAGCGTAAAGGATTACGCTAACATGTTTGATTAACTTGAAGAATATCACTTTAGCTAAGGGAATTGTCTTGAGTCAAACCGAGCCTCCGAATTGGATAATAACTCTGGCATGGCTCTAAGTATGTGATTGCTTGAGTCTGAATCCTCATTATAGTGGAAAGAAGGGGTATTTATATGGAGAGATTATAAGGAAAATGTCCCTTTACCCTCTAGTTACAACCGTGATAACGGACTCTATTCACCGGATCCTATAGGGGTACGACGGTACAAACTCATGCAGGCGTTCTGATAAGGCAAACGTCCTGTCTGAGTGACTGGCGCACGTCTTGACGAGGCAGGCGCTTCGTCATGACAAGACGTCTTCATGAAGCAGACGTCTTGTCCAACAGAAAGGCAATTGTGACACTCCGTTTGGTAGCGGTCCTTCGAGACGGAGTTTCGAGGGGTCTTCAGGGAAGCCTCCGTCTACGGCTAGAATCAGAGCCCTAGCGAGGGCTTTGAATCCCTCTGATGGTCTTCACATCTAGAGAGGGGCGCCATGCGTTTTGGAGCCTGCGCTTTGGAGTGTCATAAGAGCGCTGGAGGGCTTCCAGCACACAGACTCCAAAGTAGTCTTTGGAGTCCAGCTTCAATTACTTACGTTGATAGGATTATCCCCCAACAGTATCCCCTCAAATATATCTCTTTGATTGACCTATCTTGTGAAAAGAGAAATATGTGCAAGAAATAATACTGCGATAGAGTTTTGGAATGTGAACGAACCTCACGGCTTACCTTGAGACGCTCTAGGCTATGAAGGGGCTGGCCCGAAGGAGTCTTGCGCCGAAGCATATGTCACTTGCGCTCCCTTTCGGAGGCTTGGGATTTCGGGTGCCCGAGCGTCGCTTTGCGCAGCCTGATATCCCCAGGTCCTTCAGGCGCCAAATATGGGCCTTCGGAGTGTTGCCTCGGGTGGCAAACCATCATTTTAATGAGTCGTTGCACATGGGATCCCAACCATTTCGGAAAGATTGGATCGTTTTCGACTGTGGCCCCACCTGCTAGTCTTGGGGGGAATCGAGAAGGATATGAAGGGGTGCGAGAAAGGCTTGCGATGCAAGCCCCTATCTCCTATAAAAGGGTAGCGGTCTCTTGTTACCGAGGCACACTTTTCGCGCATTAGCCTTCACCTTTTCCACTTGTCCTCTTCCAGCCTTTGCATTCTGGCCTTGCTTCTTCCTCGCGCGCCCTCCACACCTTTCGGAAGATTACGAGGAAAGACACCATGGGGCCCACCGTGGGCTCCCACCTTGTCCAGCAGCAGACGACCGTGGCAACGGCAGCGGTTGCCATGATAGGGACCTCGGGTTCCATCAAGGCGTATGGACCCTGGGACCTCCGGCCTCCATCGGAGAAGTTCCTAGAACAGATGCTTGTCCTGTAGAGGTCCACCTACACCGATGAAACGGTGAAGACTGCAGTTCACGAGTGGCTCGAACCTGGGGTCGTCGTGCGACTTCCTGAAGACGAAGTCATCTCCGAGCCACACGAAGGAGAGGTGGTTGTCTTCGAAGCCTTTTTCAATGCGAGGCTCGGATTTCCCGCATCGATGCTCCTGGCAGAGGTCCTCTATAACGCACAGAATTAATAAATTTGGGACTTTATTGAATTTCCAAGGAAAATCAATAATAACAAGATATTCATCACACGACAACGTACGTACGTCAATCATTCGTGGTTCGCAGACCACATTATTACACAAGTGCAGAAATAAAAGAAACTAATAAAAAGAAAGCTTATGTATGAACATCTCCACCAGTCTCGCATCCTTGACAAGGTCGCTACTCTAGACAATCCTCATCGTAATACGAAGCCTCTAAAGGGGTTTTCAATGGGTATGAGTACTAAAGTACTCAATAAGCCACCGAGAATGCAATAATAATTCAGGATAATAACAAAGGGGATAATGATTTAAAGTGTGGAAAAGTACATTTTTATGTTGCGTCATTTAATGTAGTAAAGTTTAATTCATTCAGAATAATAAATCATGAATAATGCAACATCTTCTAACTCAAAGAGTAATGGCGGCACTCCTCGCTCAACAGTCCTTATATGCCATATCATCATGGAACACTTCACATGTCTAAACTAACTGTGGGATATCACGCAACCTGCCCTTGACTGTGGGCTCGACTTTTTAAAAAGATTTAGACTCTGATCAGAGGTGTACCACTGTACCCACAAGGCACTTATTCCTACACACTGTAGTGTGTTCAGATGACACAAGTCATAGGAACTCATGCCAAAGCCTTTAGCATGAAACGCTCCAACCCAATGACACACATTATAGGTTTCACAGGCGTGCTAGCATACTAGACCAACATCATGCCCCCTTTTGTGCCTCATGGTACAAGTCACCCGCAGGTGCTACTTTCCCCTCTCCACATAGTGACTCGAGTTGGAACGTCCTATACCGCCAGTTAGGACTTATCCACTAGACTTGTGGTTGGTACAGAAGTGTTTTGCGATGGATCCCACAAACCGATCCTTATAGTGCCCCGGGTGTGACTAACCAATGCCCTCGCTTGCCCTGGACCCCCATGCTAACATACTAATCCAAAACTTCATAACTAATATAATTCCAGGGGGAGAGAAATCACAGGGATCATATAATAGAACCAAAGTATCTACGACTTGTTTTTAAAACTATAGCAGTTGTGTCGATACATTGGACACTATTTAATAATACTACTATTATAGTGACAAGAAGTTTATGCTCGATAGCATGACTTGGATTTACACATCAAGGTCGAGGATCTAAATAATTATTGTAAGGCTTTTAATTTGACTAATGCATTTAAAGCTTATGGATTTTAGCGATAATGTAAAGAAAACTAGGTTCAATATGCTCAAAAATGGGTTGATGAGTGATGACTTGCCTTGTTTTTCAAATGATGAGGGTGGAACCTCAGAAAAATATTCGGGCTCCTCGACAACGTCGTATTCTTCTAGGCACGCAAAACGAGAAGAATAAACAATTAAAATAATAAAATAAACAGTACAAACAGATAAATTTTGACTAACAAATAATCTAATAATATATATATGATTTATAATAAAAAATTCTATTAGATTTTTAATTGGATATTTTTATGTGATATTGATTTAATACGACTACTCCGAGAGAAAGTAAAAACTAAAATAAAATGTTTATATACTCAAAGACTTGTCAAATTAAACTACACTTTTCTCAGCTCCTTTCAATCGCTCTCTGAACCTAGTGTGTCTTGTACGTCGCCGGCATCGACGGCGACCCAGCGGCCGGACATGATGTACGAATTATTTATTATTAGTAGTAATAAGAATTTAAGATCCAATGTATACCAATGAGCGCGTTCGTGCGGTCGCCGAGAAATTGATGGAGCTCCACCGATCGATCGAGATGCGTGCAAGCTGCCGCCCAGTAAAACACAAGACAAGAGTCGCTGTCTAGAACGGCAGTTAGTTAGCCGTAAGATGTTATAGTTCGGTCGTGACTTCATTTTTCCTTTAGATATTAGTACATCATTACCAATTCATCTTACCTATCAAAAAATTAGATAATTATAATATTAATTTTTAAAATTGATAAATTACCTATCATGAATCCTCAAAATCAATTTTGAGAGTCCGTAAGAAAAATCAAGATTCAATAGTATCCTTACTCGGCTCTCCAAAATAGAAGGGCTCTCAAAATAGGCCACCAAGCCCTCATCCCCAATAGCCCACTATCCTGGCTCTCATGTGTGCCATGTGGGTGCGCACAGTTCCCGCTTGTTTAAATTTTAATATTTGTATTTGCATTTAAATATTCGAATATTTAAATATGATAGATGATTATGTTCCTGTTGTTTAGACGATTATATTTCTATATTTAAATTTGAATATTTGTATTTGTATTTAAAAAAAATTAATATTTAAATATGATACATGATTATGTTCCTATTGTTTAATACGATAGATAATTTTATTCATGTATTTAAATTTGAATATTTGTATTTGGATTTAAAAATTTGAATATTTAAATATGATATATGATTATGTTCATATTTTTTAATATGATAGATGATTATGTTGCTATATTTAAATTTGAATATTTGTATTTGAATTTAAAATTTTGAATATTTAAATATGATATATGATTATGTTGTTTAATATGATAGATGATTATGTTCCTATATTTAAATTTTAATATTTGTATTTACATTTAAATTTGAATATTTGTATTTACATTAAAAATTTGAATATTCAAATATGATAGATGATTATATTCCTATTGTTTAATATGATAGATGATTATGTTTCTATATTTAAATTTGAATATTTGTATCTGAATTTAAAATTTTGAATATTTAAATTTGAATATTCAAATATGATAGATGATTATGTTCCTATTGTTTAATATGATAGATGATTATGTTGCTATATTTAAATTTGAATATTTGTATTTGAATTTAAAATTTTAAATATTTAAATATGATAGATGATTTTGTTCCTATTGTTTAATACGATAGATGATTATGTTTCTATATTTAAATTTGAATATTTGTATTTGCATTTAAAATTTGAATTTTTAAATATAGTCATCCGTTATTAAATAATAAATAATTTATTATGTACTATAATTTTATCAAATACATATGTATAGTGTATGAAGAAATGGTAGAAATTGAAAATAGGGCTCTGTTTTGAGAGCCGTTGTTGAAGTGAAACGCAGAAAACAGGCCTCTCAAAAATAGGGGGCCCTCAAATCAAAAATAGGGGCCCTGATTTGAGGGCCACTGTTGTGGTTGCTCTATACAATCATGGTTTTCACAAAACATGATCAATAATCAAACAAAAGTAACACAAGTACTATATAATAGTCGAAGACAAAACCACAATTGGTGCAAAGTTGTTCCTATTGGTATCGGATCATAGTACCCAATAACAACTGATGGTAGACATGGATGGAAGACGTGTGCGCTGTGGTGGCAAACATGAGTAATCACGTGAAGAGCTTCCCAAAAATCTTATTTGCCCTCTTCCGGTATAGGATCACAAGGATGATAGGTTTTATATACTTGTTCTTCCGTTCGTCGATGCACGCCGACAGACAGGATGTACTATATTACGGCGGCAATACAACAAAGGGAAGAGGTAGGCAAAAACCCTAGCTCAGTTTTTGGTTTCGATTTAATATGTCGTGTCTCGTCGTTCTCTCTGTTCTATCTATGTGGAACCGACCAGATAGACATGTATTTATATGAGAGTAACCTGATATCGTGTCACGATCACGATTTAAATCGGGTTAGTTTTTATCTCATATAATCCACTATGTTCCAAAAGAATCGGAACGACAAAAAGAAACTGCGTCCATGTAAGATGAGGAGTCAAATTTTAGTGGACATGAGATCAGGCTCGGTACCCCAATCCCCGAGTCCTTCGCTCAGGTCCGGCACTAGTAGTGTCGACCACCGATCTCCGACTTCATGGTGTCCCTTTGTATAGTATGGGTTTTTGAGATTTATTTAGAAATTTTCAAAATATTCATGCAGGTCTATATCAAAATTCCCGCATTACCTTAGTGAATAGTTTTTAAAAATAAATTTTTATTCAATTATCTATCTTCTTTTTCTCTCAATACTTTTTTATTTCATTCCGAAATATTCGTGCAGTATTTCGTTACGAAGGAGGCAATAAGCTCACCTAATAACCTATAAACTTATACTCAGTCACTCAGAGCATGGTTCAATGCCTAAAACATGATCTACTATGCTTTATGGTCAAGTTCAGAACTAGGCCCAAGGCGGCAGCTCTGCTTGCCCCCCTTAGGACCAGCCTTGGATCTATGTTGCCTTCAAGTCTCTTAAAACTTATAATATATATTTGATACTCTATATTACTTCAAGTGAAAATATTATCAATTACACAGTTATAGATTTTCGAGCTCTAAAACTATGATATGGAGTACATTTCCATTTCACGTCTTTTAAAAAAATAAAATAAAATCTAAATGAGAGTGGGCCATTAACTAGTGGGCTAGGCGTTCCAGTTGGCCCGTAGGGGACCACATGCCCCCTCCTCTCAACGGATCTGCCTCTAACCATCACTAAAATTAGACTAGAATTCGACAACCCAATATGCCTCATTAGTAACGAGTATCTTAAAGTCCATCATTAATATTACACATTTTTTAGTGACAGACATCACAGATGCATGCCACTGAAGATTTAAGATTTAGAAGTAACAAATGTTCTTTAATTATCACTAAATTAAAGTTGTGTCACTAAATGTTATTCTATGGTAGTGACTAGGGTTAACTAAACCGTCCATCGGCTATTCATTATGCCGGTTAGTTGGGGGCCGGTTTTCAGACCGGTGTCCGGTTACAATGATAACCGATCTAATTTTTACTATTACTAGTTGATTGTACATGTATTACAATGAAAAAAATTATAACATTAAAAGAACACAATGCAAATAATACAAATAACTTATAATATGATAAAATAATATTCACTGTAATTCGGTTTCAAAAGTAATATATTAATTTTAGAAGTAATATATATTTTACTAGCAATAGGATTCATGTGTCGATCAAAAGCTAGCAGTGGCAGCATCACCACTAGCTTTTTCAAAGTAGGATAGATGTATCGTGTTATATAATTGATCTAGTTTTGACAATTACATTTACTGTTATGTTCTGTTTGGTAGAGCTCTAGATTCTAAAATCCATACTGAAGCTGGAGTGGAGAACTTGAAGCTGACTAAACATTTCTCCACCACTCTAGTTCATTTTTCTAAAGTGCTTTTAGTGAGATCTACTTTCCAAAAAAATATTTGACTTATTCCAATTTCACCGTATAAAGAAGCAGAGCTGCAATCCCGTAAAATACACTGCGATTCGGTTGCTGTCGGTGTTACTAACCCTGGTTCCAAAGCATTGTTCGAGGGGGCTAATTAAAAGGGTTAATTTTTTCTGTGCCACTACAATTTTCACGGTTTGCCAATATGTCATTGATGTGTCACTGACAGATGGGGGCCACCACAGTCACTGACAGTGGCATGTAGGCAATTTGTGAAAATTATAATGGCATGTGAGTAATTTTCCCTAATTAAAACGTATGGCAAAGCCGCAAATCATCGGCTCCGAAAAAGTTGAGATTCATGAACGTAACGTACGGTGACGAGGACACCACCTTTATTTGTTTGTTTAGGACTAGGTCGATCGTCAACCAAAACGGTCCAGAACTAAAATAGTACTCATCAGCTCGATCGGATACAGATGTATCCACGCATGGATTCAACTCACCAGGACACCCAGAATAAAAGTTCATCCATATGCGTGGTCCAAGTCGATGAAGACTAGCCCACACTCGATTATCTCTCTTGGCTGCATGCAAACAATTAACAATATAATACACTACCGAAAAATGAAAATTCGCCGAGTGTCACATTGTTTGCCGAGTATATTATTTCGGGCACTCGGCAAACATGTATTTGCCGAGTGTTTTTCAAAAAACACTCGGCAAACTAAAAACACTCGGTAAATCAATTGTTTGCCGAGTGTTTTTTGAAGATACACTCGGCAAACAATGATTTTAACGGGCACGTCACGGCGCCATGCTTCTACGGTAAATTTTTTTTTGAGTGTTTGCCGAGTGTTTTTTGAAAAACACTCGGCAAAGACACATGGTTTGCCGAGTGTTTTTCAAAAAAACACTCGGCAAACAATTTTTTTTATTATTTTATGTGAAACCATGTTTCAACTCTATGTGGTATTTGCAATTTTTTTTTAACTTGAATTTTTTTCTGCACTCACAATACAACATATATGATCCCTTGTAAAACTTTCATATTTTTTAAGTCATTTAGCTATTTTTATTCATTAATTATCTTTCTAGGATTTAAATTGAAATAGGTGAAATTTGAACTACAAGTGCCTAAAATAATAAACCAAAAATTATGGAAAAATCATATTCATGTTTTAAAGTATATTTATGGTACTTATAAACTTAATTAAAATAAATTTTGAATGATTTAGAGTGTGACGCTCGTTCAACAACGTGAAGCTTAATAGTTTTTTAATTATAAAAAAATCAACTAAAGTCTAAAAAATGAGACTTGTCATGGTGTTATTATATGATACATAGATATTGTGATAAAAATTTAAAAACTTTCTACTGACAATACGTTATTTTTAATATAATTTACTTTTTCTTGCTAATAAATTTTTATATCTGAAACACATATGTGCATGCTTTTGATGAATACACTTAGGATTACTTGGCATTATATATGTTTATAGCAAAAAATGGCTTTAATGGTCAAATTAGGCAAATACTAAAAAATGGTATTTTTGACCGAAAATATGTCAAACCTGGCAAAGACCGGTCTGACCGAATATGGTAGGCCGGTCCAACCGGCCAGGTCCGGTCAGACCGGACCCATGGGCTCGGTTAGACCGGCCAGGGTCCAGAATATGGATCCAAGGAGGATTCGAGGTATTTTCGCCCAAAACTTATCTCAATTGGGTTTTGGCCGCATCTAACTCTATCTCTAGCCAGGGATAACCAGCCCACCCCCTATAAATATTGGGGGCAAGGCCGATTCAAGTCTCTCTCTCCAATCCAAAAATCCAAAGCCCTAGCTTTGAATCACATTTATCTTCTTTATTTTCCGCATCTTCGTGGGTTTGCTTGAAAGCCCTCCGTCTGCCGCGTCCGTAATCACGGTAACCCTTGCTAGTTCGCTTGTGAACCTCCCGCTAATCCACGTAACGGATTGCTACCCTTTTTATCAGTTTTTATCGCCCTACTCGGCAATTCGGCCCTCTGGATAAATTGTGTTTCATCTCTTATTATCTTTGTAGGTCAATTGTCTCCTTGAACACCTCTGCAAAATTTGGAGGTGATCGAATCTCGTTTGCTAGGCCGTCTAGGTTCTAACAGATTGGATCTGCCATCGCCGGTCTGACCGGAGGTACAGGGCTGGTCTGACCAGAGCCCCTTCGTCAGGCTGTTTTCGGCAATGGCCAGTCAGACCGAAGGTGCCCCGCCGGTCCGACCGGGATACTCCGCACCGCGCCGAAGCGTTTCGCCGAAGCCCTTCACCGGAGCCTTACACGTCGGCGCCCGCGTACTTCGAAGCCTGCCTCGCTGGTCCGACCGGAGCCCTCCGCACCGTGCCAGAGCCCACTTCGCAGCTATCTTCGGGACGCGCCCGAAACCCCTCCGCACGTCCGGTCCGACCGAGATCATACCTCCGGTCTGACTGGGCCTAATGCCGAAGGTGCCCTAAGGACCCTTCGGACCAGTATCTACTATAACTCCGCATCGGCCTCCGAATTGGCCGATTCCAGGTATTTTGATCATTTTGTTACCATGTACATTCTTACTAATACTTTTCGGCCAATTGGATTGAAATATCAATTACTTATCTAATTGCCTAGCGACTCCAAATCCCTTGTCACTATCTAGGGTAGTCGGAACGCGACGTCGGTATCGTTTCGATACTTTGGATGTCGAACCGGCCCAACTGCGAGGGCGCATTTCTGCGTCAACACACTTTTTGGCGATTCCGCTGGGGACTGCACCAACCATGACTACTACCTCTACATCGGCAGCGGGTACCTCTACTACGTCTACATCCACTACATCGCCGATGAACTCTATGAGGAGCACGGACATCGACGACCGCAACATTATGACGCCCACCATGGCATACATATCTGAGGAAGACCGAGCAAAGATCGAAGCGAAAAATAAGGAACTTGAAGAACTGATGCTCAGAGATTGCATAAAGACACGCTCGGCCTTCGTCATGTGCGACAACCTCAACCTAACCCAAGTACGCTCGTCATCACCCCCTTTATCTGCATCGCAAGTCGACCGTAGAATAGCTGCGTCTGTTGATCAGGCAGTTAGCGCCTCGCTAGCCAACAAACTAGAACCCGCAGTTGTCTCGCAAGTGGCGGCAGTGTTTAGAAGATTCAGTTTTACTGAGGCCGATTGTAGGACCGAACGTAGCGACCAGAGGGGGGGTTGAATAGGCGCCTAAAATTTCTTGTTAAACTATATCGTAATCCCAACACCCAACTAAACTTAACCAGACAAATAATATTAGCAAAGCAAATTACTGGAATTAAAAATTGTCTAGCCTAAAAATGACATGTGTCCTAATTAAAATGATATTAAAGATAATCTAAATATAAAACTACTGCAGTAAATAAAACACTTAGATAAATCACGAAATATTATTTTTCAGTCCAAAAACGAAATACTAATTAAATGAATAAAAACATGTAACATCCAGAAATTAATATAGAAATAATCTTAAAATATTTCAAGTAAATCTAGAACAAAAATATTACTGCGATTAATAGACTTTTCTTTACTTTTTGTATAAGCAAATTAAATTAACATGAAATTGCTAAACAAATTTTTCGCTAATTAATTAATAGATGATTATCTCTAAAACAGATCTACTAAAAAATAGGAAAAAATAGGAGATTAGAAATAACCATCGCTGTGGCTGCGTGCTAATCGCTGTTGATGTGCTGGAACCGGCAAAAACAGCACCAGCGCTAGCAGCTTTTCAGCCCGTGACGATGAACAGCTTCAGATAGATGTGTCGGCAATGCTGTAGAGGATTCCGGCAAAGAAGCGATGCACTATACAAGTTCTAGCGCAAGAAAAAAAATCCCTGTGCTGAAGATAATCCCTTCGGATGAACAGCCAAAAGCCAAAACTACAACTCAAATCAACAACAATCCACATACATTTTGATAGGAATCAAAACTGGAATTGTTGAAGACTCCAAATCACAGGCGTTAAAAAAACTTCCCTGGATATCCTGTAGACAGTCCGACGCAGCTGAAAAACTTTGCTCAGGATCCAGCGTTCAAAGCTTCAAAGCAATCGGAGGAAAAGCATTTGCAAGTAAAAACTAAAAAGTGGACTATAGATTGATCTAGGAAGAATAGTCAACTATCCCCAAGGGGATAGGGGCCTATTTATAGGCAAATTCTAATACATGAAAAGACTACTTTACCCTCGGGTAAAATAAACTGACTCTAAAATAAATTCCGAAAATTACTAAAATATTCTTAAAAAAATTAACTGACTCGAATAAAAATATTCTAAACTTAAAACTAAATATTAATATCATAAAAATGAATTAAACATAGATCGTCAGTTTTACGCCGAAACTGACAAAGCGTCCACCGTCTTCGCACCGGGTACCCGGATTGGGCCGACCTGACCCCGCAGCTCCCTCAGCCCGGCAATCGCTCGCCGCCCGTGTACCTGAGTCAAACCCAGTCAACAGACCAATGGATCATCTGCCGCTCCTAGCCACGTACCCGGATTGGGCCAGCCCGACTCCGTAGCTCCTCTGCCCGGCCGTCGCTCACTGCCCGTGTACCTGAGTCACATGCGCCTCAGACTCGGCAGGTCTTCATCTCTCTCTTCCTTTGACTTCCGTTGACAATCACTCATCATATCTGGAATATCAAAACCATATTCTTCAACATGGTTTCTCAATCTCCCCCTTGATGAGTGCATTGTCAACACTCTTTTCAGCTCATCCCGAGAACCTGCAAAACAAGTGGAAACAAGAAAACAAAACAAAAGAAAATAGAAGAAGAAAAATAAAAGTTTAACCCTAATGACCAAAAAACAAATAAAAGCAAGAAAAATGTGGTCATTATGGTTAACCAAAAATAAAGACTCAAAAACAAGTGCAGATCTCAGAATTACCAACAAGGAAACTAAAAAGTAAACTCCAAAATTTCTCCCCCTTGTTGACAATTGGACTCATCAAGTGAGACTAAAAAGAGACATAAACACAAACTCCCCCTGAAATGCAGCTCCCCCTCAAAATATGCTATGAATGCAGATGGGGTGCAGGTGGAGTGTGAAAAGCATGCTTCTTAGATATGATTATCTGCAATTACAACATCTAACAGGTATAGCAAAAGATATTGTGTCGAAGATACATGACATGATCAGTGCAACAGATAATATCTAAAGAAAGTCATTAGCACACATTTTTCGATTTTTTCAAACAAAAGCATCACCACATTTTCTAGTTAACAAGCAAAGTAAAACATGATATGCAAAAGCTAACTGATATCTACCAAGATAAGCGTTATCCAAAACAAAGTGCTTCAGCAAACCTGTCATCTTTTTAAAATTTTCAGACTCTTTCTTTCTATTTCTCATTTCTGCCAGGGGTTATTTGCATGTCAAACCTTATGCTAACCGACCAAGTCAAGCCTAGGCCAGAACTGGACCATCAGAAGCTTAAGACATTGGTCTTGGCATACATTACACCATCCTAGTTCATACCAAAGTGCTATGGTAAGCAGTCCAAAACCATGCAATGCGACAAAGCAAACCCACCTGGATCTTTTCTAATAATCATAAAAATGCATAAATTTTTCATTTTTCTGAATTTTTATCATTTTTATAGCACATTTTTCATATTTAAAGCATATAAATGTTCAAGTTGCATATCTACATCTAAGTAAGGATCTAGCTACAAGGCATGTAAAAGATAGCGAAAGCATTCAGCCTACACATGCTAGTTACCAGAAGCAATGGTGATCATTTTTTTTAATTTTAAAGCATAAAAGCCATGCATATGACAAATATCAGATATATCATGTGAACTGAACCAGAACATGATCATCGACAAGTAATCAAAAACATATACTAGCTAGAGAAAGTAAAGCAGATTAATCATATAGTAGAAGCAAGCTCAAAATGTGATTGATGATTATGCATGATATGAACGCACACACAAAAAGACTCAATAAAAATACAAAAGAAGGAAAAACTGATACCAATGAAAAGCTGACTCAAAATATCCTAAAAAAATACACAGCTCCCAAAACACGATCAATAATCATGAGTGGGACCAAACGGTCCAATGGCAGGTTTAGTAAAAGTGTTGAACCAGTGTCGAGCCATCTGCGCGTATGTAGGAAAGCAAAAGGAATCATATGAGTCTGGACTGAAACGCAGGTCAAAGCGCAGTCCTCTGTTCTTCCTAAAATCATGGTCACGAGGTCCAACACCGTATCCATAACGATCTAGAACTCTGTCGGAACGGAAACCACCCTCCGGAGCACGGTCATGAAAACCGTCTCCTCTACCACCACCTACACGACGTGGCCTGGCCTCTAGCCTCTCTCTACGTCGAGGAACTCTCTGTCTACCACCCTGCTGGTAGAACTGCTCCTGCCTACCCCGAGCTCTCTCTGCTCGCTCAACCCGTTTCCTCCTAAAGCAATACTCCTCAAGATGCCCGTCTCTCTGACAAAACTCACAGTGATAGGTAGGCTTCTTGGTATGTGGTTGAGGCTTAGGATTCTTAGGCTTGGTGGTGTTGGGTGAAGCTTCTTTGGTGTGAGAAGGTCCAGGTAAGGAATCAAGAGAAGTGTGAAGAGTTTTAGGCTTAGGAATCCAAATCTGCTTCTTGGATCACTCCATCCTTGGGATGACTATCCTTAAAGGACTCAGTGGAGTGAGTCTTGGGATATCTCTGTTCGGGAGTCATCTTACTCCACTCCACTGCACGGCTAATGAAGCTCTCAAAATCAGCCTTGGTATATGTGTACCCTACCCCAAAACCATCCTGTCTCTTGAACTGCTGGATCATCATGCCGAGTTGTGGCTCTCTAGCACTAATCCAACTCAGAATCTGACGGAGGTAAAAGTTCTCGTTCTGAACATCAGCTAGCTCCTCTCTCAAAGAAGCTAACACCTCCATCTGAGACAAACAGATCTCACACTCTTTATCAACTTCGACGGACTTCTCAACTTTTAGCTTGATCAATTTCATTCTAATGGATAAGCAGTTCTCACAAACAGTGGATGGAACTGACAAGGTCTCAAGCTCTAGCTTAGTCTGCTCCAACTCACCTCTCACTCCAGCTAACTCGCTCAACTGCTCATCACTCTTGGCTCTCAGCTCAGCTATACTAGCTAAATGAGATGGGCAGTCTACACAAGGTGCGACAACAGTGGCATGAGCATCTTTTAGCTCCTGCTGAGCGCTTTCAAGCTCAGTGGCCAATGCGTCTCTCTCATCTACTCTTTCTGTGTACCTGGACTTACGAGTCGTCAGGTCACATAACAGCACCTCACAGTTAGGGCACTCACCACTATCACCCAAACAAGGGGAAGAAAACAGACTCTCAATCTTGCCATTTGCTGTGGCAAGCTCACTCTCAAGCTCATCTATCCTCTTCTTAGCCCCTCTAAGCAGTTTCTCCCGATACTTCAACTCCTGACTGTTTTGTTCTAGTAAATTAACAACTTCTTGTTCATAGGATGATACATTCTCATCGTCGTCGTCGGAGTCATCGGAGGAGTCCTTCTCTTTCTTCTCCCCAAGAGTCGTTGAGTAGAAGCTCTTGTGAGGTCTTCGGCTGTGACGTGAGTGACTCTTCGGCTTGTCCCCGAAGCCCATGAAACAGAGGTCCGCCGGATTGTCCCTGTCCTTCCCCTTCCTGATCATGATATCTTCATCACCTGAACTCGAGGACGATGAGGAAGACGAGGATCTCTTGGAGTATCTTTTTTCCATCTCGGCGAAGAAGGTCTCGTCTCGCTTCTTGTTCTCATGCCTGTAATCTTTTAGAGCCTTTCGAAAGAATCTTGTCTTGGGCTTTCCCTTTGTGGAGTTGCCGTGCTTGCCGGAGTTGTAGAAGTTGCCATCAGTTCCCTTCTTGTAATTCTTCTGCTTGGGACAGTCGGCGATAAAATGAACTGGGTCACCACACTCGAAGCATCTGGATTTTGTGCCGTGTCTCTTAAACATTCGCTTATCATAAACACGTTGCACCCGATTGTTAAACAAGCACAGATCATCATCTCCTAGAGTGTCAAGTTGTTCCTCAGAGATAGACATCAAGGAAAAAGCAGTACAACTCATGGCATTAGGATCAGTAGATGGTGTCGCAAGCGCTAGAGTCTTGGAGCCAAAATTAGTGAGATTTGATCTCAACTCAATATCGACCTCTGAGGCCTTGAGCTTACTAAAAAGCTCTGCGATGGTCAAGGTATCGTAAGACGCGCTCTCAACAATAGAAGAAACCTTGATCTCCCATATCTTAGGGTCCAAGGTATGGAGTACCTTAAGCGCCTGCTCATGATCCGAGACCAGCTGATCACGCTCGGTCTTGTTAACGCGAAGCTTGTTAATGATCGATTGAAAACGACCAAACAAAGCCTCAACAGTCTCACCCGGCTTCTGTGAGAAATTTTCATACTCACGCCGGTAGGTCTGATATAGTCTAGCCTTGACCTGAGCTGTCCCCACATGGTGTGCCTGGAGGGTAGCCCAGATCTCACGAGCAGTGGTGAGATGGCTAACACGCTCAAATTCACTAGGACCTAGACCAGAAAATAAAATATTCACCGCCTTGCTATTATTTTGATGCTGGGTAATTACATCAGCAGCAGTATCCGCAGCAATAGTCGTTATGGTGAAATTAGGATGAACACAAATCTCCCATATGTGCGAGCTCTGGCTCATAAGGTATGCTCGCATGCGAGTCTTCCAATAAGTGTAGCCAAAAGCTTCTAGGGATGGGATTTTACCAGAAGACGTCATGGTCACTACCTAGGTTTTGAATTGGTTAAGATATTAGAAAAACCTAACCTTGCTCTGATACCACTTGTAGGACCGAACGTAGCGACCAGAGGGGGGGTGAATGTGCGCCTAAAATTTCTTGTTAAACTATATCGTAATCCCAACACCCAACTAAACTTAACCAGACAAATAATATTAGCAAAGCAAATTACTGGAATTAAAAATTGTCTAGCCTAAAAATGACATGTGTCCTAATTAAAATGATATTAAAGATAATCTAAATATAAAACTACTGCAGTAAATAAAACACTTAGATAAATCACGAAATATTTATTTTTCAGTCCAAAAACGAAATACTAATTAAATGAATAAAAACATGTAACATCCAGAAATTAATATAGAAATAATCTTAAAATATTTCAAGTAAATCTAGAACAAAAATATTACTGCGATTAATAGACTTTTCTTTACTTTTTGTATAAGCAAATTAAATTAACATGAAATTGCTAAACAAATTTTTCGCTAATTAATTAATAGATGATTATCTCTAAAACAGATCTACTAAAAAATAGGAAAAAATAGGAGATTAGAAATAACCATCGCTGTGGCTGCGTGCTAATCGCTGTTGATGTGCTGGAACCGGCAAAAACAGCACCAGCGCTAGCAGCTTTTCAGCCCGTGACGATGAACAGCTTCAGATAGATGTGTCGGCAATGCTGTAGAGGATTCCGGCAAAGAAGCGATGCACTATACAAGTTCTAGCGCAAGAAAAAAAATCCCTGTGCTGAAGATAATCCCTTCGGATGAACAGCCAAAAGCCAAAACTACAACTCAAATCAACAACAATCCACATACATTTTGATAGGAATCAAAACTGGAATTGTTGAAGACTCCAAATCACAGGCGTTAAAAAAACTTCCCTGGATATCCTGTAGACAGTCCGACGCAGCTGAAAAACTTTGCTCAGGATCCAGCGTTCAAAGCTTCAAAGCAATCGGAGGAAAAGCATTTGCAAGTAAAAACTAAAAAGTGGACTATAGATTGATCTAGGAAGAATAGTCAACTATCCCCAAGGGGATAGGGGCCTATTTATAGGCAAATTCTAATACATGAAAAGACTACTTTACCCTCGGGTAAAATAAACTGACTCTAAAATAAATTCCGAAAATTACTAAAATATTCTTAAAAAAATTAACTGACTCGAATAAAAATATTCTAAACTTAAAACTAAATATTAATATCATAAAAATGAATTAAACATAGATCGTCAGTTTTACGCCGAAACTGACAAAGCGTCCACCGTCTTCGCACCGGGTACCCGGATTGGGCCGACCTGACCCCGCAGCTCCCTCAGCCCGGCAATCGCTCGCCGCCCGTGTACCTGAGTCAAACCCAGTCAACAGACCAATGGATCATCTGCCGCTCCTAGCCACGTACCCGGATTGGGCCAGCCCGACTCCGTAGCTCCTCTGCCCGGCCGTCGCTCACTGCCCGTGTACCTGAGTCACATGCGCCTCAGACTCGGCAGGTCTTCATCTCTCTCTTCCTTTGACTTCCGTTGACAATCACTCATCATATCTGGAATATCAAAACCATATTCTTCAACATGGTTTCTCAATCTCCCCCTTGATGAGTGCATTGTCAACACTCTTTTCAGCTCATCCCGAGAACCTGCAAAACAAGTGGAAACAAGAAAACAAAACAAAAGAAAATAGAAGAAAAATAAAAGTTTAACCCTAATGACCAAAAACCAAATAAAAGCAAGAAAAATGTGGTCATTATGGTTAACCAAAAATAAAGACTCAAAAACAAGTGCAGATCTCAGAATTACCAACAAGGAAACTAAAAAGTAAACTCCAAAATTTCTCCCCCTTGTTGACAATTGGACTCATCAAGTGAGACTAAAAAGAGACATAAACACAAACTCCCCCTGAAAAGCATTAGATCACGATGATATCGAGGAACGTATTCGCGCGCTATTTAGGGAGTGGACCGGCTTTGCATCTCGGGATAGAGCTAGGGTTTATTGAAAACCATATCCCGACCACTTTGATACCATTCCATTCTCTCACGGTTATAGAGTCCCAGATTTCACGAAATTTGATGGCGAGGGTTGTAAATATCGAGGAACGTATTCACGCGCTATTTAGGGAGTGCACCGGCTTTGCACCTTGGGATAGAGCTAGGGTTTATCGAAAACCATATCCCGACCACTTTGACACCATTCCATACCCTCGCGGTTATAGAGTCCCATATTTCACGAAATTTGATGGCGAGGGTAGTAAATCCACATTAGAACACATTAGCCAATTTCTAGCACAATGTGGCGAAGCTAGCGGATCAGATGCATTAAAACTCAGGTTATTTTCCCTATCATTGTTCAGCACCGCATTCACTTGGTTTTCGGTGCTTCCGCCGAACTCCGTGCAGACATGGGCTCAACTAGAGCAGAAGTTTCATGATTATTTCTACACAGGCGAGACCAAGCTTAGGCTATCACACCTCACGACGATTAAGCAAAAATCTAGCGAAAGTGTTTCTGAGTATGTTAAATGCTTTAGAGACACCAGGAATAAATGTTTTAGCCTAAACATATCAGAAAGAGAGCATTCAATGGCCTACGGGCAGAAATTAAGGAGCATATGGATAATCAGAACTTCTTGGACGTTAGCCAAGTATTGCAACAGGCTCTCGTCCAGGAAGGCCGGGCCAAAGATAGAAAATTTGTTAAAATTTTTAACAAACCAAGGGCTGAGATCCACACTATGGAGCACTCTGATGAGGGAGAATCCGAAGAGGAAGAGGATCCGACCGATACGTACACGGCCGAATGGACTTGGAGCATGAAGTCCAAGCCCGTCACCTGCTCTGAATTGCGGTCGTCTCCCTCCAAGAGTCGGCCTAATGAAATTATATATTCATTCGACGTAACTAAATGTGATAAGATATTTGATTTCCTATTAAAAAACCAACTCCTATGGCTGCCGAAAGGGCAAGTCATGCCATCCGCCGACGAATTAAAAAAGCGTCCCTACTGCAAGTGGCATGATTCACATTCTCACTACACTAACAATTGCAACGTTTTTCATCGGCAGGTACAATCAGCCATAGAGGAAGGACGATTGAAAATAGAGGCAAACCCAAAGATGAAATTAGACAGAGACCCTTTTCCCATGAACAACGTTGAGCTAGAAGGGAAGAAGGTGTTGATTCGGCCAGAGCAGGCCGAGTCGGCTAAAGGGAAAGTAGTCGTCATAGGAGACACTCGCACATGCACACTTGTACCAAAGAATCCAGAGGTAGGAGTGTGGAAAGAAAATATTAAGCCATCATCTTCGGCCAAGCATCGCAGGAGGCCAAAGGTGACTTACAAGATGCTTTTGGACGAGCACCAGCGAAGGTCCGAAAGAAGAGGTGTTCGCCCACGGGCTCCGGGACGGTCGAAGCCCTCGAGGAGGATGAACCTCACGAGGGTCGAGTTCGGACCTCAAGGCCTGAACACCCCTTTGGATTGGATACATCCTCCGGCAGGGTTCGGACCTCAGTGGTCGAACCCCCCTCCGGGTTGGTCCCAGCCTCTGGCAGGGTTCAGACCTCAGTGCCCAAACCGCCCAGCCTCTGGCAGGGTTTGGACCTCAGTGGCCGAAACCCATCTAGGTTGGTCCCAACCTCCGGCAGGGTTCGGACCTCAGTGGCCGGACCCTCCCCCGGCCTGGTTCCAGCCTTTGGGAGGATTCGAGCCTCAGTGGCCGAACCCACCTCCTCCGAGCGGGTTGCAACCTCCGGATGGACTCGGCCTCCAGTGGCCAGGCCCACCTCCACCATGGGCTAATTTACCTCCGGCTTGGTAGGACCCTTCGCTAGTCTGGTCTAAGGTACCATCGACGTGGCCGGGCTTCCAATAGGCCAACGGGTTCGGCACTCAGTGGGCGAAACCGCTAGAGCCTCCGATGCCGCCACCCTACCGTTGGACGATGGCTCCGACTTGGCCTCCACCGCCGGAGAACTCCGAGCAGTGTCCGGCTACTAACACTCACATTACTTTTAGTGTTTCTGAGTGGCAGACTCGGGGGCCGGTGCAGGATGATAGTATTATTCACTGCCTATCCGTAGTACCTCAGAACCGGGCTCCGCAAGATGTCACCGGAGGAGATGAACGTGAAGACACCTCGGAGATTATAGTCATCAGGGTGGGATCCCAGGAGGTCCCAATCTCGAAGGGTGTCCCAATGGGACAACGCGAAGATCCGGCCGAAGCCCGGTCTGATCGGCCTACTGTGGCCGGTCCGACCGGCCTTATGACGGTTTTCAGCACAGACCGGTTCGACCGGCCCGCTATGGCCGGTCCAACCGACCAGGAGTAGGAGACCTCTCATGGCAAGCACAAGATATCTGAGACCGATACAAACAAATCCCCTTCGGCCAAAAATGCTAGAAGCAAGACCATGGCACCCGGCACCCATCCTCAGCCATCATGGGCACCCTCGGGGATGTCCAAGTCACAAAAGAGGAGGTTGCAGTGCTTGTGGGCACAAGAGATACGAGAGGAGAAGGCCGAGGAGGCACGAGACGCGTTTTTTGAGGAAATCCGTCCTCGGCCTACTGTGAAGAAAGACTGGAGACCCAGGCCGGTCATAGTCGATGACTCGACCCCCGTTGTTAGCTCTGACGAAGACGATTTGCTCGACGATGACTACACTCCCGTCTCCGAGGGGCTCGCTCCACTGCAGGGGGAGGCCAGGGTCACTCAGCTAGACCTTGGCCCACAGGACGCCGTATTCGAGAAGCCCGGAGACACGAGCCGTCACCTGAGACCTCTCTACATAAGGGGGCACATCGACGGGAAGCCTATCTCGAGGATGCTCGTCGATGGAGGTGCCACCGTGAACCTAATGTTGTACTCCCTTCTAAAGAAGCTCGGCAAGGACGACGGTGACATGAAGAAAACCAATGTCACCCTCAACAGCTTCAACGACGACACGACAGAGGCTAGAGGCGTGCTGTCTCTGGAACTAACAATAGGGAACAAGACGCTACCTACCACCTTCTTCGTCATCGATGTGCAAGGTAATTATAATGTATTGCTTGGGCGTGATTGGATCCACGCAAACCAGTGTGTGCTGTCTACCCTGCACCAGCACCTAATACAATGGGATGGCGATGAAGTCGAGATAGTATACGCCAATACGTTGGCCCATGTTAGTCTAGCCGATGCATCCGGTGATGCCACCCATGATGAGATGGAGTGCTTGTCGGTACGGACCTCTTGGATTACGACTTTGTCAGTGTATCAGAGGGGAGGTTCGTTCCTATTTCCGTGAAGCCGGCCGGTGTGGCTCGGTTGTGTCTAAGATAGTAGAATGTCTAGCGCTAATCTTGATTGGCTAAAATATCACGTGGAGCAATATCGGTCTTCTCAAGACGGTATCGCCGAAGCCATTGAAGATTTTAGCGAGGTAGAAAAATTAGGTCAAGGCTTCTCGTCGGCCGACCCTTTGGAACAAGTAGACATAGGAGATAGTAGTGTTCCGAGGCCGACATTTGTAAATCAGAATTTGAATAAAGATGTAAAGGCTGAAGTAATAAAATTGATTCAATCGTATGTTGATTGCTTTGCATGGGACTACAGCGAGATGCTCGAGTTAAGCCGAGAGCTTGTTGAGCACTGGCTCCCCATCAAACCCGGGTTTAGGCCTTATAAACAGCCACCGTGCCGCTTAAATTCGGCTATTTATGACCGAGTTAAAGAGGAGGTTGAACGTCTATTAGCGGCAGGTTTTATTAGGCCATGCAGGTACGTGGAATGGGTCGCTAACATCGTGCCTGTCGAGAAGAAAGAGAGTGGCAAGATCCGCATCTGCGTCGACTTCAGGG
This sequence comes from Zizania palustris, assembly GCA_019279435.1. Classification (NCBI taxonomy): domain Eukaryota; kingdom Viridiplantae; phylum Streptophyta; class Magnoliopsida; order Poales; family Poaceae; genus Zizania; species Zizania palustris. Next base: position 33,353,460 of record JAAALK010000080.1, read on the forward strand.
ATTTGAACAAGGCCACTCCGAAAGATGAATATCCCATGCCAATAGCTGACATGTTGATCAACGATGCCTCGGGACACAAGGTACTAAGTTTTCTTGACGGCAACACTGGTTATAATCAAATCTTTATGGCCAAAGAAGATGTTTCTAGAACGGCTTTTTGCTGCTCGGGTTTTGTCGGCTTGTTTGAGTGGGTAGTAATGACGTTTGGTTTAAAGAATGCTAGCGCCACATACCAATGTGCCATGAACTTAATCTTTCATGACTTTCTAGGAGTTATGTTAGAAGTTTATATAGATGATGTTGTGGTCAAATTGGACGCTATAGGAAACAACCTCGCCGATTTGAGAGTTTCTTTCGAAAGGATGCGTTAGTATGGCTTAAAAATGAACCCGCTCAAGTGTGCTATTGGTGTGTCGGTGGGTAAGTTATTGGGATTCATGATTCATGAAAGAGGCATTGAAATTGATCCTAAGAGGCTTGAGAAAATTAGAGGATGTGTAGCGCCGACATGTAAGAAAGATGTGCAGAAACTGCTAGGCAAGGTTAATTATTTGCGACGCTTTATATCTAACTTGTCTGGCAAAATTGATGCTTTTGTCCCAATACTCCGGCTAAAAAATGAAGCCGAGTTCACTTAGGGGCAAGCCAGCAACGCGCGTTCGAGAAAATCAAAGAGTGTTTATCGACGCCGCCAGTGGTAAGGGCGTCGAAGGCCGGGATTCTATTTTGGCTTTATATTGCCGCAGAGGAGAGTGTGATTGGAGTCGTGTTGACTCAAGACATTGAAGGAAGAGAGTACATCATCACCTTCTTGAGTCGTCGACTTCTAGACGCCGAGACAATTTACGTGTTTGTGGAGAGGTTATGTTTATCCCTCTATTATGCGTGTTCCAAATTACGTCACTATCTTCTCACTAGCACATGTATTGTCACTTGTCAAATGGATGTCATAAAATACATGTTGCAAAAGCCGATTCTAAGTGGTAGAATCGGAAAGTGGGCGTATGCGTTAATCGAATATGACTTGGCTTACGAACCGTTGAGAGCTATGAAAGGCCAAGTCGTTGCTAATTTTATAGTAGATCACCATGTAGATGTCAATTGGGGCGATGAAGTCGCTCTGATTGAAGTATTACCATGGAAACTTTATTTCGATGGTTCGGCTTGCAAAAATGGCCAAGTTGTTAGAGTGGTGCTCGTATCACCAAGTGGTATGCACTTTGAAACCTTGGCCCGTTTAGAATTTCATTCAACCAATAATCAAGCCGAATATGAAGCCCTATTGTTAGGTCTTGAGTTGTTAAACTCCATGGGTGTGAAATATGTTCATGCATATGGGGATTCTTTATTAGTTGTGCAACAAGTAGCCAAGCTTGCTCAATGTTTTAACGGTTTACTAAATAGCTACATTTGATAAGTGTTTAGACTTAATTTCTACCTTTAATGATTTTGAGATTACTCATGTGTCTAGAGAGGCCAACTCACTTGCAAATGACTTGGCTCAATAAGCATCAGGCTATCAAATTAGGAGAGGTAAATTCTGCACACGGGAAAAGCCGATGTTTGAAGACGATGTAGCACCCAAGGGTACTTATGTCGGTCTGACTGGCCTTGTAAGCATGGTCAGACCACTCTTGTGTTCCTGGTCCGACCGGCCATGTCAGGACGGTTAGACCGAACCGTGCCAGATGACCGGCAATAGTCGGTTGAACCGGGCCAACATGGCCGATCCGACCGACTGTTGTCAGGAAGGTTTAGCCCTCGGGGGCAGATCCAAACGAAAAATTTCGAGGCCAGTTCTAGTGGGAATTTGGCCATTGCTCCTTTGATCAGTAAGGATGATTGGAGGATCCCAATTGTTTAATATTTGAGAAATCCAAGCCAAAGGGTTGATTGGAAGGTTCAGCGACAGGCTTTCAAATTTGTTTTGCTCAACGATGTGTTGTATCGTCGGACTATTGATGGAGTACTTTTGAAGTATCTGGACCCCGATCAAGCTAGAGTTGCTGCAGGTGAAGTACATGAAGGGCTTTGCGGTACTCATCAGTCGGCCCCGAAGATGAGTTGGATGCTCAAAATGGCAGGTTTTTATTGGCCGACTATGACTGAAGACTGTTTTAGATACTATGGAGGATGCGAAGCTTGTCAAAAGTTTGGAAATATTCAGCTAGCACCCGCGTTGGTGCTCAATCCTATTAACAAACCATGGTTGTTCCAAGGTTGGAGTTTAGACTTCATCATCCAAATTCATCCTCCATCTTCGAAAGGGCATCGGTTCGTGTTGATGGCAACAGATTACTTCACCAAATGGACCGAGGCCGTGCCGCTCAAGAACATGACTCACAACGAGGTAATTGATTTCATCTTAAAACACATTATACACAGATTCAGCATTCCCCAAACTCTCACTATAGATCAAGGTACTTCGTTTGTTGCTAAAGAGGTCAGGGACTTTGCCGAATACTATGAGGTCAAATTGGTAACTCTTCCCCATATTATGCTCAGACCAATGGTCAGGCCGAGTCTAGTAACAAAACCATGATTAAATTAATCAAGAAAAAGATTGAAGAGTTTCCAAAAAGGTGGCATGAGGTACTTTCTGAAGCTCTATGGGCTAGTAGAGTTGCGAAGCACGGTGCCACTAAAGTCAGTCCATATGAGTTAGTATATGGATAAGAAGTCGTTCTACCGGTAGAGGTGGATCTTGGCTCACTTAGATTTCTTAAGAAAGATGGCTTATCAGTCGACAAATATGAGACACTTCTAAAGGATAATTTAGAAGAGGTGACCGATAAGAGTTTGAAGGCTCTAGAGGCAATAGAGAAAGATAAAAGAAGAGTAGCTAGGGCCTTCAACAAGAAGGTCAAGGCAAAATCGTTTCAAATCAATGATTTGGTGTGGAAGACGATTTTGCCATTAGGTACTAGGAGTTCAAAATTCGGTAAATGGTCACCTAGTTGGGAAGGACCTTTTAATTTAGTCGGAATCGCTCCAGGCAATGCATATGTCCTATAATCTTTACAAGGAGAGCGATTTCGAAGGGCTTTGAATGGTAGATATTTAAAAAAGTACTTCCCAAGTATGTGGCAAAACGCTTCAAGTGTTAAAAGGCCGATATTGCAAGTATCGCCCAAGGCACGTCGTGCTTTTAGCTCACTAAGTTTGCTAAAAGGCAGGGGGCATGTGTTTATAGCAAAAAATGGCATTAATGGTCAAATTAGGCAAATACTGAAATCCAAAAATCCAAAGCCCTAGCTTTGAATCGCATTTATCTTCTTTATTTTCTGCATCTTCGTGGGTTTGCTTGAAAGCCCTCCGTCTGCCACGTCCGTAATCACGGTAACCCTTGCTGGTTCGCTTGTGAACCTCCCGCTAATCCACGTAACGGATTGCTACCCTTTTTATCGGTTTTTATCGCCCTACTCGACAATTCGGCCCTCTGAACGAATTGTGTTTGATCTCTTATTATCTTTGCAGGTCAATTGTCTCCCTGAACACCTCTGCAAAATTTGAAGGCGATCGGATCTTGTTTGCTAGGCCGTCTGGGTTCTAATAGATTGGATCTGTCGTCGCCGGTCCGACCAGAGGTACAGGGCCGATCTGACCGGAGCCCCTATCTACCTTCCGTATCCATTTCTCCGGAAAATTCATGGTAGCTTTAAAAGTTTTATTTTTTATTTTTTTTTGAAAAAAACAAAAAATTTGAAAAAGAATATAACTCTTCCAATTTATTTTGAAATGATTTTTTGAAGAGTTCTGAAATAAAATTTTGAATTTTCAAAGTTTGTTTTTATTTTTTAAAAAAAAAAATCTGAAAAGAACATAAAACTTTGAAAATTTGAAAAAAAACAAAACTCTTCAAAATTTATTTTAAAATGATTTTATGAAGAGTCTGAAATAAATTTTATAATTTTCAAAGTTTATTTTTATTTTTAAAAATTTTCTGAAAAGAACAAAAACTTTGAAAAATTGAAAAAAAACAGAAATCTTCAAAATTTATTTTAAAATGATTTTATGAAGAGTTATAAAATATAATTTTGAATTTTAAAAGTTCTCTATTTTTTCATAAAATTAAAAAAATCTTTCAAAAATTTACCATGCATTCTCCGGAAAAGAAATTTCAAATGATTTTTTGAATATTTGTGAAATAAATTTTTGAATTGTCAAAGTTCTTTGTTTTTAAATTGTATATGTGTCATATGCCATAAATTAAGGGATTTCAAAATATTTTGGGCAAATTGAGGAAAGAAATATATTAGACGTATGGAAAGAATCTATTTTACATGCACGTGTGTCCCACATTTAGGAAAAAGAAGGTAATATGACCTGTTACCTCTAGGAGGTAACAGATCACCTATTTTAAATCTGAGTCGTCCAATCACATGGATTGGATGGCTGATAAAATTTCGGGGTACTGTAAAAATTCCCTTTTAGGAATAATTGCAGTTGCTAATCTGCTATAGGCTTTTCCGCTTTTGATAAACAATTTGATTTTTGTTTGATATTTCGTCTACGGCGCTGTAGCTCAAACAGACCTGACGTTAGGGCGTGTACAATCCCATTTAATTTGTGATATCTTGAGAGGTCTCTAAGGGGTTAAGTGAAAAAAATACAAGAGACGTGCTCTTCACGAAGAGCCCGTCTCTACACGATTCTCCATACGCATTATCTCTTAGCTATATTTATGATTCAGGGGCTTAGGGTTGTACCATGCAGTTTCTGTGTTGTCTCTTATACTTTGAAAACCGTTCCATCGTCTCATGATTGTACATGCCCTTAGCCAACTTTGTCTTGCACGCGCCCGGCGCCGAGAACGCGCGACCGGAGAAAAAGCTAGCTAGGGCCGCGCGCAAGGCAAGAGAGACCACGCGCCCCAAGGGAAGACGCTACGCGCGCGCGTACGCGCGCCGCGGCAGGTTAGTCGAATGCGCGCGCGCGCACGCCCGACAATGCGTCGGCGACGACCCGCGCCGGAGAGAGCTTGCGCGCGCGTACGTGACACTCGCGCGCCATAGGGAACGTCACGCGTGCCAAACCACACCTGCGTCGCCGCCATGACATCGCGACGGCGACGCCGACCGATCCCGTGACAACCGAGCCCGCAAGAGCGCGGAGACGCGGGTCTGGACCGGCGTCGAGGTGGTCGTCGACGCGCGCTCGCTCTCTCCCGACGAGAGGCGAAGCTTCTCTTCTGAACAACTTGCCGCGCGTGCGCGGCAGTCGGAGAATTCTACACGTCAAGCTAGCTAGTGCGGGCGGGGAGATGCAATGCAGCTGGGATACGGCAGAGATGCATGCATGGAAGTACAAATTCAGAAACCCGGCAGCCCTGTAACACAACTTTTTATTGATCTGAACTCATTCAGGAAATAATTAAAACAAGGATGCTAGTTTAATTAAACTTTTGAAAAATTACTCCCTACATATGTAAATAAGACAAATTAAAGCACAAACTAGCTAGTTCTTGCCATATACGAGTGCGTGTCATCATCAGTGTGTGGCTGAACTTGAACTGATTTGCCTAGCTATCTACACCATGGGCAGTACTGATGATCCATAGATTATTTTGCTACACGGCAACACACAAAGACCTAAACACAAATTAATAATAAAACCGGGCAAAGTGACCTAGCTGGGGCACTAATTAATTAAGCTAGCATTACGTGAACTACCGACACATTCCTCTTTCATCGTTTAGGGCTAGGTCATGGCGTCGCTCGTACGCCCTAAAACAATTGGCAAATTGCCGAGGTTGCATGCATGGTTCAGTTCACCGGGACATCTAGCCCAAATGGAGGAGAAAGTGCAGCAGTCCAAGCTAGACGATAAAGAAGAAAGAGTGTAGCAATTAATTTCCTATGAATTCTTTACTACATTTTGCGTCTCCCGGCAACAATCTGAGTACTTTACTTCCGCAACTTGCAAAAGTTGCAAGAGATAGCTGGGCTTGATCGAGAAACAGCTCCCATTTCATTTGTTTATGACTACTAGCAGATCGAGATCATGGCTGCAGGCCCCTTTAATTTGGTCGTCATGCGTCATGGTACTGGCTATGCCACGAATCTATCCATGGATTTAGCCTCCCAATGCAGATCAGGAATAAAGGTATTAGTCCAAAGAAGGTGAAGAGAAAGAAAGAAATTTAAAAACCCCAAGTTGATGCATGATAGGGCATGGAGAGAGTTGCGCAACTTGTTGTTGTGCTGCAGTCCCTGCAACTGCCTTCACAATGCGCTGGTGATGAAGACGATGCATGTACTTGGGTAAGTGATGTCCAATCGATATATATCTTCTACTTCAATTCATTGCATGCATTCATGCGTGCCCTAAACCGATCGATCGAGAGAGTTCAACACTCAACACTAGTGTTGTACTGTTCTTTCGCCTGCAAACTCAACAAGTTGCGGTTCAGATCTAGGGTTGCATGCTGCATGCATGTCTAGCTTGTCGATCTCACGCGTGTGGTTCTTCATGTGATGAACATGGAAAATTGATAATAGTTTGATGTAGTGCCAGCTAGAGATGCAACAGGTCAAATTGTCAAATTGTTATGAGTTCTATTAGGCGCGAATGCAATGAATCTTCCTATTAACAAACAGGGTTGACTGTTTGGAGATGTCCCACTGAACTGCAACATGCACCATTTGTTGTAGAATACATGGTGAAAGGACATGCACTAGCAAGCTCTACAAGTAAACATATAACAGTTGATAATTCTGTGTGTGCACGCCTAGCTACCTGTCTTTCATCTGCATCACGGGTTGTGGAAAACAGCCGTCTAAGGCTGTCTACAATATATTGGTAGCTGTTTTTCTTGTTTAGGCTCTTTTGGAACTTTTTCTATCTAGTCATTTTGGAAGTAGAATTTTACAATTTCAGATGTCATGACTTGTTAAATCTTACTCCACTACACTATTCTAAAATATAAGACAATTACTGATGGAAGAAACAGTTTTACCCTAATAGGGTCCAAATAACGCTATCTGTGTAGCCCTCTAAAAGATCGAAGCCTTCTGGTGGTTCAAAACCAACAAGTCGATCGAAGACCCCTTCGTCCTACGTGAAACAAAGCATCCAAGACTATTCGAAGACTACTTCAAAACCACAAGGCTAAAAGCTAATCACGAGGCCATTGAGCACCGAAAGGTTGTCCCTCCGAGACCCTCCGAGCTCCACATGGGTTTGTTGTGAAGACAACTTCGGCTGCGAGCCTCCGAACTATGCTCTGATACCTTCTTCAAAGTTTTGATGCTACTTCGGCATGAAGGCAAAAACTAGGGACTCTCGCCCCTGATATCAAGACATGTATTTACATAAAAAGTTACTATTATGCCTTTATGAAGTCTTGTAAATAGAGTCTGCTATGTCGGTTGTAACTAGAGGGTAAAATAGTCGTTTCCTGTTGTATTTCACCTATAAATGTTAGGCATCTCTACTGTAACAAGGACGGAGGATAGATAATAAAAAATCACTATGAACTAGACGTAAGACCATTATCCCTTTCGGAGGACTAAAACATTATAAATCTACTTTATAATCAGTAGCCCTTCGAGGCTCAACAAATGAGTTAGCATAAATTTTATGCTACAAGAATTATGTTTTTAGGAAAATCAAAAAATCTAATTATGACTAATAATTAATTAGGTTATATATATAGTATCATGTTATATATATAATGTTATATATAGTTATATTCATATTTAAAAATATTTATATATAGTATACTAACTTTGTATAAGTTATCCATGAAATATAATGAAATGGTCAAAGTTATGCTTGCTAACATATCAAAAACTTATATACTTTATATTTCTGAAATGAGGGAGTACAAGAAGCCATATGAATTACTCACAATAGCTATCACTACCACACAAATGACCTTTAGTGATGGATAAAAGTCATACATCACTAATGTACCTTTAGTGATGGCTTTGTTTATAACCATCACTAAAGACCTAACTTTAGTGATGAGCCTCAACCATGTCTATCACTAATGAGTTGCCAAATTCTAAACTGATCATTAGCGACGGGTAATGTTGAGGCTCATCACTTAAGACCTATCTTTAGTGACGTGTGTCCTGTAGATCTACTACTAAAGACCGACACATATGATTTTTTTTTGAAAATTTAGACGGAGCAAAGAACACTAGCTTGAAAATACTACCATCTTTCCTACTTTGTTGTCTCCCCATCTCCTTGTTCTTCACCATGATCACATCTTTTCTATTCTTGATCAGGGTACTGGCCTCATCGACAATGACCATACGGATAGCACCCCAGGGTGATGAAAAACACGACGTAAAGTGCCCCTCCACTACCACTTCGAATCTAATCATCACCTCATTTAAATTGAAATAAACTAGACGCCACTATATAGAATAGATCTGAAATAAAAATGATCTTTAGTGACCGTGAATATTTGTACCATCATTAAAGACATACCTTTAGTGATACGTGAATATCTAGACTTGAGAAACCAAGGGTTGGTTTCGGAGTCTGTGATGAGTGATTGACAGATTTTACCCTCTGATTCGAAGGGGTCCCTCCAAAGGGGTTTGGAGGTTGGTTCTCCGAAGGTGTTCGGAGGCTGGTTCTCCGAAGTTGTTCGGAGGCTGTTTCACCGAAGGGTTCGGTGGCTCTGGTTGCTGCAGCTGTTGCAGCAGAGTGTGCCTGTCGGAGGAGTCCGATAGTACACGATGACTGAGTTGTACCGAAGGGCTCGGTACTTTGGGCGGTACACCGGAGTGTGTATCGGAGGTTGTTTACCCGGAGAGGTCTCCGGGGTACTGGATACACTTGTCTGTTTGTCTGTGGTGCGTAGGGGACTTCGGAGGCGATGAACGGTTTGTAGCAGGTGAACCTGGGTCAAGCGGGAGGCTTGATGTCAGGGGAGCAGGGAGCTCCGTCACGAAGGCTGCGAAGGGGTCGAGGTCGGACCTCGGGTCGAGGTGCGCCAGGAGAAGGCAGTAAGTGCGGAGTGTGACTCCGGGTGAAGGTACTCCGAGACGAAGTCCTCGGAGGCGAGGCACTTCGAAGGGTACTCCGAATGGAGTGACTTCGGAGTATGGTGGACTAAGTCCTCAGCAATGAGGCAAGGTGTTCGAAGTGTGCTCTGGAGGGAGACACTCGAAGGTATACCCGACGAAGGTCTCATAAGTCGAGGTGCATCGAAGGCATGGTTCGGGTGAGGATCGTCGAGGAGTGTGCTCGGGGAGAGACACTACGACGAAGTGCTCATGGAATGCTTCATGCGGAGGCCTTGGACGAAGGAGGGACTTCGAAGGGTGGTACTCCGAAGATGGGGCTTCAGAGTGAAGCAAGCTTCGGAGCGAAGCTGGCTTATCCGGAGCGAGGCTGGCTCCGGAGCAAGGCTGGCTCCGGAGTGAGGATGACTTGAGGTACTTCGGCCATGCATGGCTTCGGTACACGGACTGACGAAGTTCAAGCTGGGAGAAGCTGCGAAGCCATGGTGGTCCACTCTGAAGGTGTTGGTGCGAAGGCCCAAGGGCTTTGACGGCTTCGGCTCAAAACTGTCACTGTATCGAAGGCTGACTTCGGTGAAGCGAAGGCCGTCAGTCTCAAGGCTTCTCACCGAAGCTACTGCACCCCTCGCGTGCGAAGGGGGGCTTCAGAAGGGTCCAAAACTGCAAAGGCTGACAGCGTCTGCTCTGCAAAAGCTGGTACTGTCCCCGCTGCGAAGCTGACAAAAGAAGCCTCCAAATAAAGTAGACACTACCAGTTGTACCCCCTATTCTGATGAGACAAAACCAGTGTAAACTCTAGGGGTAAAGTAGTCTATTCACAGGGCTGAATAGTGCCTATAAATAGTGGAGGCTGGCTAGGTCACATCAACACTTTGAGCATTCATTGTAGAACTCCTGTGCTAGCCACCACACTCTCTGTATTCATCCTGCGAGTTCATTTTGTGTTCCCTGTTCAAGCATTGAAGCTTTGATTCTGTGTTCATTTTCTGCTTGAGCTTGTATGCGTACTTCTCTTCATGCTTCGATCTCTCTTGTCTCACTTCTTTTGAGTTGAGTTTGTGCACTGAATATTTTCTGGAGAAGTGTGTGAGAAGCCTGTTCGAGGGAAGTCTGCTCTTGCGAAGGGTGTAGTGCGAAGCCTGCTCGAAGCCACCCAGTGTGCGGAGCCTACACTGCCTTAGCAGAACAGATCGAAGTCCTCAGAGGGAAGTCCGCTCTTGCGAAGGGTGAAGTGCGAAGCCTGCTCGGAGCACCATGTGTGCGGAGCCTGCACTGACTTAGTAGAGCTGAATTTTCGGGGTTGTGGGTAGAGAGAAGTCTTCTTGCCTTCGAACTTTTGCTTCTTGCGAAGCCTGATTTCGGAGCTGTGAAATACCTCTAAACCAGAACTTCGAAGGGTGTGTTCGAAGCCTGTTCCGCAGAAGACAGAATTAAAACAGAAGGTTATTTTAGTCTGAAATTTTAAAAGCTCCCATTCACCCCCCTATGGTCACCGTTTCTGGTGCAACAATTGGTATCAGAGCGGGTTAAGATCACCAGTTGACCTTAACCGGTTTTGTGATCTGTTGGCGACATGGACAGAGTTAGTAAAATACCTCTGTTCGATGGGACTGATTTTGCATACTGGAAGGTGCGCATGGAGGCTTACTTGCTAAGCCAAGAAAATGCAATTTGGGAGATTGTGGACTCACAATACTCCATCCCTGAAACTCGCACCTCTCAAACAGAGAAGGATAAGTATAATGCCAACTCCAAGGCAAGAAATATATTGTTCATTGGTTTGAGTAGAAGTGAGTTTGAAAGGGTGCAACACCTTAGGACAGCTAGGGAAATTTGGACCACTCTCACTATTTTTCATGAGGGCTCTACACAGATTAAGGCCAGGCGCCAAAGCACATACAATCAATAGTATCAGCTGTTTGTGCAGGCACCTGGTGAATCTATAGATGCCATGTTTTCTCGCTTTGATGCGATAGTGAGTAACTTGCGGTCCAATGAGACGCTTGCTTACAATGATCATGACAGGGCTATCAAGCTTCTTTATGCTCTTGATCGTAGCATATGGGAAGTAAAGATATCCAGCATTGAGGAGTTCGTAGGTTATGACACATTGACCTGTGATGAGCTCTTCAGCAAGCTGAAGTCCACAGAGATTGCCAAGGCATCTCTTGCAGTGCATAGGAACTCCTTGCCACAGCCATTGGCACTAGTTTCTAGCACTAGCCGTGGCACCACTGTAGAACCAAGCACATCTGGCACTTGTGTTCTTGCAGATGATTTTTCTTTGTCCTCCCTGGTCTCCGTCACTAAGGAGCAGGTGGATACTCTGGATGATGATGGGCTTGCTCTCATTGCCAGAAGGTTCACCCGTTTTCACCATGAGATACGGGATCAGAGTAGAGGTGGTTTTAGTGGTTGCTTTGAGTGTGGCGACACTTCTCACATCAAGGCCAATTGCCCAAAACTCAAGAAGAGAGATGAGAGTGAGCGCCCCAAATACCACAAAAAGGAGAGGAAACCCTTTGTAAAGGGCAAGTGCGGCAAGGTGGCTAAGAGGGTAGCCAAAGCCGCTTCCAGAGCATTTGTTACTTCTCTCAGCGACATCGACACTTCCTCAACTGAGGAGTCGAGCTCTGAGGAGGAGGAGTCTCCAAGGAAGGAGGAAAAGAAGGACAAGAAGGGACGAGATTTCACCGGCCTCTGCTTCATGGCCGACAGCGACCACAGCGGCGATGAGCCTGACTCATCTGAGGTACCTCTGTCCTATGACCAGCTTGCAATTAAATTAGATGAACTGAATGAAGTAGTTCTTGGTCAGGATAGATTACTTGTGCAAGTCGCTAGAGATAGAAAAGACCTTAGACTTAGGCTAGAATCTGTTTCTACTGATTATGCCATGCTTAAGTCTAGGGTTAATGATGTTGAATGTGAATCTTGTACTGTTGTCATGAGTGAGCTTGCTCAGTTGCGTTCTGTGCATACTCAAACTCTTTCTGAGCTTGAGACTGCACAGAAGCAGCTTTTGATGGTTGATTCTAGTACTCATGATAGAAATGAATGCATGAATTGTTCTTTATTACGTGAGAGCATTGATTTACGTGATAAGCATGTTCATGATTTAGAGGCTAGATTGGAGAGGGCCGATAGTTCTAAGGATGTGCAACCTGTGTGTGACACTTGCATAACCCTTAAGGACCAGCTAGGCATTTGTCGCGCCCCGATTTAATAAATCAGGACTTTATTGAAATTCCATAGAAAATCAATAAAACAAGACGTTCATCATGCGACCACGTACAAAAACGAGCAATCATTCACGGTTCGTAGACCGTATTAATACAAAAGTGAATAAAGATGAAGAGAAACTAATAAAACAAAGGGTCCTAGATGAACGCCTCCTTCCAGTCTCGCCTTGACTGGGTCGCTACTCCAGACCTTCATCCTCCTCGTAGTAGACGGGCTCTGATGTTGTAAGTCAACGGGGTGAGTACAGATGTACTCAGCAAGCCACCGAATGCAACATATAATGCAAGGTAACAACAAGGGAGAGAGTGGCTAGTTTTGCGGAAAAGCATAATTGTAAAGCATTAAGTGTGATCAATTTATTAGTACTGAAATGTAAACATGCGTATGCATCATCATCTTCTAACTCGAGGAGTACGTTTCACCTCCTCGCACAATAGTCCTTATATGCCATGAATAACTCAAACATTCAAACAATTGTAAACTAACTGCGAGTAGTCACACAACCCGCCCTTGTCCGTGGGCTCGGCTTTTCGAAAAGATTGAATTTACTCTGATCAGAGATGTACCACTGTACCCACAAGGCACGCACTCATCACTTACACCGAAGTGTAACGAGATGACCCATTTCACGGGAACTCGTGCCAAAACCTTCCATATGGTCCTCCCCGACTCAACAGCACCCTCTTATAGGTTTCATATGGTGTCCCGACGCGTCGGTGCCCCACCATACCCCCCTTGAGCCTCCTTTGGTACAAGTCGCCCGCAGGCTTGCCCCTTGCCCCCTCCACTATGGTGCCGAGAGACGGAGTGTTCCACACTTCCAGTTAGGACTTACCCATTAGACTTGTGGTTGGTACGGAAGTGCTTTGCAACAGATCCCGCAGACCGGTCCTTATAGTGCCCCGGGTGCGACCAACCAGTTTCCGAGCTTGCACCCGGAACCCACCATACTTATAACATACCCAACTCCAACAGAGTCCAGAGACAAGAATAACGGGGTATTTCATATACAGAAATCCAGCTATCGACGACTCGTTCTTTTTAACCTATAGCAGGAGTGCCGGTACATTGGGCACTAGCTAATATATTTATAGTAGAGTGACAAGGAGTTAAGGCTCAATAAGCATGGCTTGGGTTTGCACACAAGGACGGGGATCTAATAAATATAAGTGTAAGGCTTGAATATTTGACTAATGCAATATTAACCTATGGGTTATAGCGATAATTTATTGAAACGTGGGCTTAATTATGATCAACTGTGTCCACAGAGATGGTCGATGACTTGCCTTGATCTGCAAAGGGTGAAGGTGGAACCTCGGAATAGAACTCCGGATCTTCGACGACGTCGTAGTCTTCTTGATACGGAAAGGTAAATAAAACATTCAATAAACAATCCAAAACAAACAACCATACTAACATACATGTTTATGTGGGATTAAGTAAAGGAGATAGAGTCTTAACTTTTAGGGTTTTGTTACTTAAACATTTAAGATTAATTTTTAATGAGATTCCTTAATTTTTATAGCTTGATATAATTATTCATCCTAAGGGGGGTTTTATTTCTCCCTTTTTAAAGTTGAAGTAAAAAGTTATAAAATGACCTTAATGTTTTTATGGCATTAATATAGTGACCTCAGGTTATTTAGATCTTTTGGAGTTTGTTATATAAGTTTTAGGATAGTTTCATAAAGGGTTGACTTTTTCTTAAATGCCTTAATTAAATGTCCTAAAAGGGCCTTTGCAATATCATTTAATGGAATAAAGGGGACAAGATGAATATTCTATTTTTATTAAAAATAGTGAACTCAAGTTATTAGGTTTTCTGAAGTTATTATATCAGTTGTCATGACATGCTTATAAAGAATTTAACTTCTACCACTTAATTACCCTACAAGGCCTTTTGCAATGTTAATTAATAGATTAAAGTGGGCAAAGTGAACATGTTATTTTTATTGCATTAAAATAGTAGGATAAAGTCATTATGTCCTTTGGATTTTATTATGTCATTTTCATGATATTTTTGTATAGGATTGTATTATATGAATTAATCATTTATTTAAAGGGTCTTGGAAATGTTTATTTAAGAATCTAAAATGGGCAAAATGACTTATTATATTTTTATTGACTTATAAACAGTGTACTGGATTCAATATATCATCTAAAATTATTATATAAATTTCTTAGGAGTTTTTCTGTATTATTTAAAGGGAATATTAATTAAATCCAACAAGGGGTATTTGGGAATTTAATTAAAAGGTCATGGACAAAATGGTTATTACATTTTTATTGTATTAACCATAGTGAATTAGAGCCATTATATCTTCTGATATTATTTTATAAGTTTTTAAGGGTTTATCTGAATTATTTTATTGAAACATTAATTAACTCCTAAAGGGGATTTTTCTTTATTATTTAATAAGATTATTATGTGCCAAATAAACATATTGTTTTTATTGCATAAAAGTGTAGAGAATGAAAAGACAAATTTTCCAGAACTAAAATGGTGAAATTTGGAGTTAATTTGAGCAAGATATGAATTTTGGAAGTTTAAACTATTTTTCTGAATTATTTTTAAACCAGAAAACAGCTGCGGGTCCACGGTGAGCCAGGTCCACCATGGACCCGCGCACTGTGCGCTGCACCGGTTGGATCTGGACCGTTGGATCCAGATCCAACGGGCGGTCGTGGATCGGGGTGCTTAAGTGGCCATCAACGGCTCACAGGCCTCGATACCCTTTCGGCCAGATCAACGGCCGAGATAAATCCCCACGCGAGTTTTAATCTGCGCCGTTCATCTCAGATCACACGGCGGAGCGAGCGTCCGGCACGCACACGGCACGGGGGAGACTGATGTCTTCGTCCCCGGCTCCGGTGGTGCAACGGCGAGGGCTCCTGGCGGCGGCGAGGGTTAACTGGCAGGGCTAGGGCCTAAAACGGAACCAGCAGAGCATGGGGATCTCAGGCGTACCGGTGGTGGCGACGAGAAGCGACCGACGGCGATCGGCGACGAGGAGGGGCGGAGGAGGGCCTCGGGTCCGACGGCGACGCGACGGTCTGGCGGTGATCCGGCCCGACGGAGGTGAGGCCGAGGTAGGCGGGGCGACGATGGTTCTGGCGAAGGCGATGGCGAGGGCGGCGGTGGCCCAGAGCGCCGGTGAGGTTCTGCCGGAGCCAAAACAGGGGATAAACCCAAAAATTTGCAGGCGGCGTTTGGAAAGGCTAGAGCTAGGGCTTTCTCGGGTTGCCTGGGTGCGGCGGTGGCGAGGGCTTTTATAGGGGTCACCGGCGGCGAGGAATAGCAGGAGATCGGAGGGGATCCGATAGGATTCCAAGGTTGCTCCGGTGAACTTTCCAATCCCTCGGATCCTTGCCAAAAACGGGAAAAACGCGTTGATCCTAGGGGGAATGAGATCTCCGGCGAGAGGGGAATGTAGATCCGGGGCCGGTTTGGTGAGATATGGCGGCCGGCGGCTGAATACGGAAGGGGGTGGCGTCGGTATGGAAGGGGATCGCCCCCCTTCCTTCGGGGAAGAAGGATATGACAGGTGGGTCCCACCTGTCATAGCCCGAGGGAAATGGAATCGGCTGACTGGCGGGCCAGGCTTGGCAGAGAGAGGGAGGAAATGCGAGCGGCTGCCGAGTGGGACCGGCCAGGCACGGGAGTGAGGGGCTTCGGCGCCGACAAGTGGGCCAGGGAGGGCAGTGGCTAGGGCGCGCGCGCAAGTGACCGACAGGTGGGCCAATCCGTACGTGGGCGCGGGGAGGAGAGAGGAAGCGCCGACAGGCTGGCCCCGCCTGTCAGCGAGAGAGGCAGGACTGGGCTGGGCCGAAAGGCCTTCGGAGGAGAATTCAGGGTTTCGGCCCAATAAGAATTTAAATTCTTTTTCTAATTAATTTAATTCCAGAAATTCAAATATTTGCTTAAGGCTTGAAGCACTGTTGATAAAATTTTGTAAAAATTCTCAAAAATATTTCTTGGTCTCTAGTTTATCCCATAAAATTTTCAAGTCCAAATTTTGAATATTTGTCTCTGTTTGGCTTTAATAGGGCTCTTTTAGGGTTTTTATTAATAACAAAATTCAGAAATTCTTTTATTCTTTTATTTTATTCCCTTTTAATTTGGGGCTGTTACAATCCTATCCCCCTTACAGAGAATCTCGTCCTCGAGATTCGTGGCGAACCTCGGGAAAACTTAAGGGACTGAGTTCTACTGGTGCTCTGGGTTAGGAGGAGGAGTTACATCAGAAGTAGGCAAGGCGATCTCCGGATCTGGGTTGGTTGAGACCAAATTGGGAGTGTCTTCGGTTGTATCTGGTTTCTCTTTGTGGTGATCTAGAGTCTGTTTCTCTGGATTTGGGATGGAGGATGGTACCCGCTTGGGGTAGGGGCACTGGTTGGCGTAGTGTCCTCCTTGGCGACAGTTATAGCACACAATCGGCTTGCCGTTCCTGTCCCTCTTGTATCCGGTAGCTGGTACTGGTGTCCTTCTGGCTGGCGGTGCTTGGGGTGGGATGTCTGTGCTTGGTCTCCAAGGGTGGTTCGTGGCTTGGCAGGGGTTGGGGCTTGAGGTGGAATCACTCTGGTTTCTGGTATAGTTGCTTCGTTCACTAATCTTTGAAAGTTGGCGAAGTCCCCATGGATCAGCTGAAGGGAGAGCTCGTGCTGGTGTTGCTGGAGACGGAACAACTGTGCCTGCTGCTCTTGCATCTGCTTTTGTTGTTGTTGCATCTGGGTAAGCAGTGTGGCGATCAGTTGGTTTTGTTTTGCCATCACCTCCGTAAGTGTGGGATGATAGACAACAGGGGTCTGCTGACGTCCAGCTTCACCCCATTGAGGCAGGTTGCCTGAGGTGTTTCCGTCGCGTGGGACTTCTGATCCTTGGTTATTGGCCATCCTGAAGTTGAGGGGTTCAAAAAGAAGGTGCCGTCATTAAGGGGAAATGGTTACTGATTTTTATTGCCTAAGATGGATAATTTGACCTAGATGCTTTATGTTAGTCCCTTATTACTTTCATACTCATGCCCTATATCATTTTTAATATAAATGGTTTATCATGTATTTTATTCACTCAACATTCGTGTTGTAATATATTTTACTAATTTGTGTTTAGAGGTTTAAGATGAAGTGATGTTGATTATATCTCATTGAATTCCTTGGTACCAAAATTCCAGAAAAAATTTTGGAACACAATTTGATGCTTAGGAGAATTTTAGGAAAATACTCTAGCTAATTTTAAATGAAATTTTTAGGCCCATATTTTAGCTTTCCTCTTTCTTGATGTATAGGAATCCTTTCCATGAAATTTATTTATTAATTTATTTTATTTTTAATGCCTGGCGAAAATCAAGGTGTTACAATCCTAACTTCCTTAACAAGAATCTCGTTCCGAGATTCGGAAAGGCTAGAAGTAGAAGGTTAAAGGTAGGCTTCAAGTCTACATTTGCATAGATTGGGCTTTGGCTAAGTTAGGGCTTTCCTGACAACGTGAATTGACTTCATGATTGGAGTTGATCTTGCAGAATGGCGACGAATGAATTATGTTGAGTTGAAACTAGAGGTAGATTCTCTCCTTTATATTGGGATTATGACCTAATAGGTCTAGGGAAATGATATTAAGCTTTATTTTAAAATGATCGTTCTTGCGATTACATTTATTTATATCTTCATTCATGCCTTATTTTTGACATGAATGGTAATTCAATCAAGTAAAAAGAAAAGCAATCAACCGTAAATCTACGTCTACGGTAGCTCAGGGGACGACTCGATCACGGGCTCGCGGGAGACGGTCGGGGTCGAGGAACTTGACGGTCCGGCGAGTGGAGCACTGTGGGAGATCCTCTTGGGCCTCACGGTAGGGATCCGAAGGGGTTTCTTCTTGCGAGGCAGAAGAGGTGCGATCTCCTCAAGGTCCTTCTTCAAGTCTTTGAGCTGCTGGCGGAGCTGGGCATTGACCATGGCGCCTTGGCGTAGAAGCTCGTTTTGACGCCTCAACTCCTCTACCTCAAGGGTCAACAGCGGGTTCTGCTCTAGCTGTCGGCGGAGCTCGGCGTTCTCTCTGGTCAGGTTCTCCGAAGTGTGGCGGTAGAAGTCGATGGTGTCGTGCTGGCTGTCTGCGTCGAGGACGGCCTCTGTGTGGAGGTTATCCATGGCCTCCAAGAGTCTCATGGTGCGGGTGATGGCGGAGTTGTCCTGAGGGAGGGAGTTGATGTAGATGCTGCGGTGACTCCCTGGTGTACGCATGGGCATGAAGCGGTAGATGGTGTCGCGAAGGTGGCAGTCGTAGACCAGGCGAAGCTCGGCGAGGGACTGGAGAGCGGCTCGCTGGCTGGCCACCACGAACGAAGGTCCTCCGACTCCATGGGTGTAGAAGGGTGGCTGCGTGGAGGAGGGGCGGATAACAACCGTGACCTCGCAGTAGCTCTCGTTCGCATCGGGAAAGATCCCGTGGAACGCAGGCTCATGGGGAAACCCTAAGAAGTCGACGAGCACGCGAAGCTCGCGGATGAATCCGGCCTCGTCACGAAGAGTCCCGCTCAAGGTATGGACCGGCATCTACAAAAGAGAGAAATTTTTGTGAAAACTTCAGGAGATGAGAAGGTAAGCAGTTTGTAAGAAATATAGTTAATATAAGTCCTAGGGTCAGGTCTGTTTGGCTTCCTACAGTCAAGTCGGCTCTGATACCATCTTGTCGCGCCCCGATTTAATAAATCAGGACTTTATTGAAATTCCATAGAAAATCAATAAAACAAGACGTTCATCATGCGACCACGTACAAAAACGAGCAATCATTCACGGTTCGTAGACCGTATTAATACAAAAGTGAATAAAGATGAAGAGAAACTAATAAAACAAAGGGTCCTAGATGAACGCCTCCTTCCAGTCTCGCCTTGACTGGGTCGCTACTCCAGACCTTCATCCTCCTCGTAGTAGACGGGCTCTGATGTTGTAAGTCAACGGGGTGAGTACAGATGTACTCAGCAAGCCACCGAATGCAACATATAATGCAAGGTAACAACAAGGGAGAGAGTGGCTAGTTTGCGGAAAAGCATAATTGTAAAGCATTAAGTGTGATCAATTTATTAGTACTGAAATGTAAACATGCGTATGCATCATCATCTTCTAACTCGAGGAGTACGTTTCACCTCCTCGCACAATAGTCCTTATATGCCATGAATAACTCAAACATTCAAACAATTGTAAACTAACTGCGAGTAGTCACACAACCCGCCCTTGTCCGTGGGCTCGGCTTTTCGAAAAGATTGAATTTACTCTGATCAGAGATGTACCACTGTACCCACAAGGCACGCACTCATCACTTACACCGAAGTGTAACGAGATGACCCATTTCACGGGAACTCGTGCCAAAACCTTCCATATGGTCCTCCCCGACTCAACAGCACCCTCTTATAGGTTTCATATGGTGTCCCGACGCGTCGGTGCCCCACCATACCCCCCCTTGAGCCTCCTTTGGTACAAGTCGCCCGCAGGCTTGCCCCTTGCCCCCTCCACTATGGTGCCGAGAGACGGAGTGTTCCACACTTCCAGTTAGGACTTACCCATTAGACTTGTGGTTGGTACGGAAGTGCTTTGCAACAGATCCCGCAGACCGGTCCTTATAGTGCCCCGGGTGCGACCAACCAGTTTCCGAGCTTGCACCCGGAACCCACCATACTTATAACATACCCAACTCCAACAGAGTCCAGAGACAAGAATAACGGGGTATTCATATACAGAAATCCAGCTATCGACGACTCGTTCTTTTTAACCTATAGCAGGAGTGCCGGTACATTGGGCACTAGCTAATATATTATAGTAGAGTGACAAGGAGTTAAGGCTCAATAAGCATGGCTTGGGTTTGCACACAAGGACGGGGATCTAATAAATATAAGTGTAAGGCTTGAATATTTGACTAATGCAATATTAACCTATGGTTATAGCGATAATTTATTGAAACAGTGGGCTTAATTATGATCAACTGTGTCCACAGAGATGGTCGATGACTTGCCTTGATCTGCAAAGGGTGAAGGTGGAACCTCGGAATAGAACTCCGGATCTTCGACGACGTCGTAGTCTTCTTGATACGGAAAGGTAAATAAAACATTCAATAAACAATCCAAAACAAACAACCATACTAACATACATGTTTATGTGGGATTAAGTAAAGGAGATAGAGTCTTAACTTTTAGGGTTTTGTTACTTAAACATTTAAGATTAATTTTTAATGAGATTCCTTAATTTTTATAGCTTGATATAATTATTCATCCTAAGGGGGGTTTTATTTCTCCCTTTTTAAAGTTGAAGTAAAAAGTTATAAAATGACCTTAATGTTTTTATGGCATTAATATAGTGACATTAGGTTATTTAGATCTTTTGGAGTTTGTTATATAAGTTTTAGGATAGTTTCATAAAGGGTTGACTTTTTCTTAAATGCCTTAATTAAATGTCCTAAAAGGGCCTTTGCAATATCATTTAATGGAATAAAGGGGACAAGATGAATATTCTATTTTTATTAAAAATAGTGAACTCAAGTTATTAGGTTTTCTGAAGTTATTATATCAGTTGTCATGACATGCTTATAAAGAATTTAACTTCTACCACTTAATTACCCTACAAGGCCTTTTGCAATGTTAATTAATAGATTAAAGTGGGCAAAGTGAACATGTTATTTTTATTGCATTAAAATAGTAGGATAAAGTCATTATGTCCTTTGGATTTTATTATGTCATTTCATGATATTTTTGTATAGGATTGTATTATATGAATTAATCATTTATTTAAAGGGTCTTGGAAATGTTTATTTAAGAATCTAAAATGGGCAAAATGACTTATTATATTTTTATTGACTTATAAACAGTGTACTGGATTCAATATATCATCTAAAATTATTATATAAATTTCTTAGGAGTTTTTCTGTATTATTTAAAGGGAATATTAATTAAATCCAACAAGGGGTATTGGGAATTTAATTAAAAGGTCATGGACAAAATGGTTATTACATTTTTATTGTATTAACCATAGTGAATTAGAGCCATTATATCTTCTGATATTATTTTATAAGTTTTTAAGGGTTTATCTGAATTATTTTATTGAAACATTAATTAACTCCTAAAGGGGATTTTTCTTTATTATTTAATAAGATTATTATGTGCCAAATAAACATATTGTTTTTATTGCATAAAAGTGTAGAGAATGAAAAGACAAATTTTCCAGAACTAAAATGGTGAAATTTGGAGTTAATTTGAGCAAGATATGAATTTTGGAAGTTTAAACTATTTTTCTGAATTATTTTTAAACCAGAAAACAGCTGCGGGTCCACGGTGAGCCAGGTCCACCATGGACCCGCGCACTGTGCGCTGCACCGGTTGGATCTGGACCGTTGGATCCAGATCCAACGGGCGGTCGTGGATCGGGGTGCTTAAGTGGCCATCAACGGCTCACAGGCCTCGATACCCTTTCGGCCAGATCAACGGCCGAGATAAATCCCCACGGAGTTTTTAATCTGCGCCGTTCATTCTCAGATCACCGGCGGAGCGAGCGTCCGGCACTCACACGGCACGGGGGAGAGCTGATGTCTTCGTCCCCGGCTCGGTGGTGCAACGGCGAGGGCTCCTGGCGGCGGCGAGGGTTAACCTGGCAGGGCTAGGGCCTAAAACGGACCAGCAGAGCATGGGGATCTCAGGCGTACCGGTGGTGGCGCGAGAAGCGACCGACGGCGATCGGCGACGAGGAGGGGCGGAGGAGGGCCTCGGGTCCGACGGCGACGCGACGGTCTGGCGGTGATCCGGCCCGACGGAGGTGAGGCCGAGGTAGGCGGGGGCGCGATGGTTCTGGCGAAGGCGGATGGCGAGGGCGGCGGTGGCCCAGAGCGCCGGTGAGGTTCTGCCGGAGCCAAAACAGGGGATAAACCCAAAAATTTGCAGGCGGCGTTTGGAAAGGCTAGAGCTAGGGCTTCTCGGGTTGCCTGGGTGCGGCGGTGGCGAGGGCTTTTATAGGGGTCACCGGCGGCGAGGAATAGCAGGAGATCGGAGGGGATCCGATAGGATTCCAAGGTTGCTCCGGTGAACTTTCCAATCCCTCGGATCCTTGCCAAAAACGGGAAAAACGCGTTGATCCTAGGGGGAATGAGATCTCCGGCGAGAGGGGAATGTAGATCCGGGGCCGGTTTGGTGAGATATGGCGGCCGGCGGCTGAATACGGAAGGGGGTGGCGTCGGTATGGAAGGGGATCGCCCCCCTTCCTTCGGGGAAGAAGGATATGACAGGTGGGTCCCACCTGTCATAGCCCGAGGGAAATGGAATCGGCTGACTGGCGGGCCAGGCTTGGCAGAGAGAGGGAGGAAATGCGAGCGGCTGCCGAGTGGGACCGGCCAGGCACGGGAGTGAGGGGCTTCGGCGCCGACAAGTGGGCCAGGGAGGGCAGTGGCTAGGGCGCGCGCGCAAGTGACCGACAGGTGGGCCAATCCGTACGTGGGCGCGGGGAGGAGAGAGGAAGCGCCGACAGGCTGGCCCCGCCTGTCAGCGAGAGAGGCAGGACTGGGCTGGGCCGAAAGGCCTTCGGAGGAGAATTCAGGGTTTCGGCCCAATAAGAATTTAAATTCTTTTTCTAATTAATTTAATTCCAGAAATTCAAATATTTGCTTAAGGCTTGAAGCACTGTTGATAAAATTTTGTAAAAATTCTCAAAAATATTTCTTGGTCTCTAGTTTATCCCATAAAATTTTCAAGTCCAAATTTTGAATATTTGTCTCTGTTTGGCTTTAATAGGGCTCTTTTAGGGTTTTTATTAATAACAAAATTCAGAAATTCTTTTATTCTTTTATTTTATTCCCTTTTAATTTTGGGGCTGTTACAGCATTGTTAGAGAGCGAGCTGAGAACCTCATGACTGAAAATGAATACCTTCTTTCTGTGGTTAACAAATGCACTGAGGGAAAGGGTAGGATGGATTTGCTCTTGGCCAAGACCAAGATGTGTGTTGATAGGGCAGGGTTAGCTCTAGGATTGGGTTTTGAGAGAAAGAAAGAGCCCTGTTAGACACTCCATCAACCAAAAATCCTACCCGAACTCCAAAGAAAATAACTCCTCCTACTAAGAAAATTCCTCCCAAGAAAACCACTCAGTAGAAGCCAAAGGAGCCAGTGAGAGTTGCTCCTATGACCCGTGAGAGTGCCCCTAGGAGAGTTTTTCATTGTTCCTACTGTCAGCGGGTGGTCATCTAGTTGGATTCTGTTTTCGTCGCATCAAGGATGAGCGACGCTCTCAGGCGATGAGTTTCCAGGACATGCATTACCCATCTTGAGGTATGCATGAGTCTGAGTTGTACTCACGTCCTGTTTTTGAGGCTCCTCGTACTTCTCGGAGAGGTTTTGCTCCTCGAGGTGTTCACCATGTTCCATATGGTGGTAGACCCCGGGTGAGTAGCTTTGTACCTCGTCAGAGTAGGAGACCTCATCATGTTTTTAGATCTCAGCATGTAGGTAGATCTCGCACTTTGCATCATTCTGATTATCATGTGCGTAGACAGTCTACCTTTACTGTGCCTACTACTCGTATCACTCAGTGCTGGATGCCTCGTCATATATTCACTCACCTCAGCACTGAGCGATCAGATTTTCTTATCATATGTAGGCGCCAGACTGAGGCTTAGAGGGCACGTGGATCATGGACTCCGGTTGTTTGCGCCATATGACCGGAGATGCAGCATGGTTCTCTAGCCTCACAACAACCAAGCAAAAGGAACATATCACCTTCGGCAACAATCGAAGGAGTAGAGTGAAAGGTAAAGGTGTGGTAAGAATCAACTCGAATTTCACTCTCAAAGATGTTGCATAGGTTGAAAACTTGGGATACAATTTGCTTTCTGTATCTCAATTGCTTGATGAGGGCTTCGAAGTGCGATTCCATCGCGATACTTCGCAAGTACTCAATTTTGATGGCGTTGTGGTCTGTAAGATCTCTAGAGTTGGGAGAGTTTTTGGAGCTGATTTTTCTGAGTTATCTGGTTCTTCTCACTGTCTTGTTGCACATTCGACTTCTGAGCTTTGGAAGTGGCATAGGAGACTAGGGCATATGAGTTTTGAGTTGCTTGCTCGTCTGAGTGCCCTAGGTCTGATCCGAGGATTGCCCAAGCTCAAGTTTGAGAAGAATTTAGTTTGCGCTCCTTGTCGACATGGAAAAATGATTGCCGCTTCGCACTCGCCAGTCACCATAGTGATGACTGAATAACCCGGAAAACTTCTCCACATGGACACTGTAGGTCCTTCTCGGGTTAGTTCTTTAGGCGGCAAGTGGTATGTGTTAGTCATTGTCGACGATTTCTCTCGCTACTCTTGGGTCTTCTTTCTTGCCAGCAAGGATGAAGTGTTCTCACACATTCGGAGCTTGGCTTTGAGACTTTTCACTGAACTCCCTGGTGCATTGAAATTCATTCGAAGTGATAATGGCACTGAGTTCAGGAACAATCTCTTTGTTGACTTTTTCAAGGAGCATGGCATAGAACATCAATTCTCTGCTCCGCGGGTTCCTCCACAGAACGGTGTTGTTGAGAGAAAGAACCGCACTTTGGTTGAGATGGTTAGGACGATGCTCGATGAGCACAGGACTCCTAGAAAATTCTGGGTTGAGGCCATGAACACTGCTTGTTACATCTCAAACTGAATCTTCTTGCGCTCAATTTTGAATTTGACATCTTATGAGCTACGTTTTGGGAGACAAAACAAGGTTACTCATCTTCGAGTTTTTGGCTGTCATTGCTTTATCCTAAAACGTGGTAATTTGGATAAATTTGAGTCGCGTTCTTCTGACGACATCTTTTTGGGTTACACTACACATGGTCATTCTTATCGTGTTTATAATTTGGAGACTAACACTATCATCGAGTTTGCCTCAAAAAAACACTATCATCGAGTCATGTGATGTGACTTTTGATGAATCAACCCCCTCTGTTAGTTCTGCTCTTGAACAGACAAATGAACACGATATGGAACAGACTATCTTCGAAGAAGAAGTTCCCGGAGATTTCGAGGATGAACCCCTACTACCCTCGACATCAACCCCCGAAGCTGACCCCGCTTCGACCACTTCGGCACAAGGTCCCGAAGCAACT
Source organism: Zizania palustris (assembly GCA_019279435.1). Lineage (NCBI taxonomy): Eukaryota > Viridiplantae > Streptophyta > Magnoliopsida > Poales > Poaceae > Zizania > Zizania palustris. Next base: position 33,378,790 of record JAAALK010000080.1, read on the forward strand.
ACTTCGACATCGGTCATCTTGGACCACTTCAACGCACAAGTTGAGGGGGAGACTGCATCTCGCCGCAAGGCTCCACACCATGTTCAAAGGATGCATCCTCCCGAGCAGATCATTGGTGAGCTTGATCAAAGGGTAACACGTTCTCATGCTCATTTCATTGATTCTGCTTTTGTTGCTTCTTTCGAGCCCTTAGATGTTAGTCATGCACTTTCTGATTCTAGTTGGATCAATGCCATGCATGAAGAACTTGAAAATTTTGAGAGAACCAAGTCTGGACTTTAGTTGATCATCCACCAAATGTTCATTTCATTGGAACAAAATGGATTTTCAAAAACAAACAAGGGGAGGATGGGACTATAGTTAGAAACAAGGCTAGACTTGTAGCTCAGGGTTATTCTCAATTAGAAGGGATTGATTTTACTGAAACTTTTGAACGTGTTGCTCGTCTTGAGGCCATTAGGATTTTGCTTTCCTTTGCGTCATCCTGGGGATTCAAACTCTATCAAATGGATATCAAAAGTGCTTTTCTTAATGGTTTCATAGGCGAAGATGTTTATGTAAAACAACCCCTTGGTTTTGAAAACCCCAAATACCCACATAAAGTCCTTAAACTTTATAAGGCTCTTTATGGACTCAAGCAGGCCCCTCGAGCATGGTATGACAGACTTAAGTCTTTTCTGCTTGAGCGGGAGTATTTGATGGAATCTATTGATAAAACCCTGTTCACTCTCAAGCATGGCAAAGATTTCCTCCTAGTTCAGATCTATGTGGATGATATCATCTTTGGTGGCTCTTCTCATGCTTTGGTTGTCGAGTTTGTAGATGCCATGAGCTGGGAGTTCGAAATGTCCATGATGGGCGAACTCACTTTTTTCCTTGGTTTGCAAATCAAGCAAAGCAAACAAGGTACTTTCGTCCACCAGATGAAGTACACTAAGGACCTGCTCAAGAAGTTCGACAAGGCTGATGCGAAGCCACTCGCCACTCCAATGGCTACATCTGTAGCATTGGATCCTGACGAAGATGGAGAAGCCGTAGATCAGAAGGAGTTCCGAAGCATGATCGGCTCCCTCCTCTATTTGACTGCTATGAGGCCGGACATACACTTCGCAGTGTGTCTGTGTGCTTGTTTTCAGGCTTCACCACAAGCTTCGCACCGCCAAGCGGTAAAGCGCATTCTTAGGTATCTCAAACATACCCTTGAATTTGGCATTTGGTATTCAGCGTCTTCCTCCTTGTGTCTTCGAGGTTATTCCGATGCGGATTTTGCTGGGTGTAGGATTGATAGGAAAAGTACCTCTGGTACTTGTCATTTTCTGGGTACTTCTCTGGTTTGCTGGTCTTCCCGCAAATAGTCTAGTGTTGCACAATCGACGGCTGAGGCCGAATATGTTGCTGCAGCTAGCTGTTGCTCTCAGATTTTGTGGATGGTTTCCATTTTGCGGGATTTTGGGTTAGATTATAAGAATGTTCCACTTTTCTGTGATAACACTAGTGCTATTTGTATTGCAAACAACCCGGTTCAGCACTCCAGAACCAAACACAATGATGTGCGATATCATTTTCTCAGAGATCATAATGAGAAGGGTGATATTGAACTTCAATATGTTGATACCCAACACCAGCTAGCCGATATTTTCACAAAATCCCTCGATGCTTCTCGATTTGCCTACTTGCGTGGGGAACTTGGTATTTGTCACCCTTACAGCATTTTGTGAGGGGGAGCAGATTTTGACTGTCTTGCATATACTCATTGTGTGTGAAATTGCATTTACATCTCTTGCACTTATATGCCTGATTTTAATTCATGTAATCATGACAACTCAGCTCTATTTAATATGACTGAAACATTTTGTGCATGATTTTTCTTTTCAAAATCAAATCATACTCACTGCTTAGTCTTGACTCTAGCATGATTAGGCAGGACTGCTTTAGCTATCTTTTATCTGCTTGATAACAAGACTCCTTTTTCTCTGGATGCTAAACATTGCAACTTGAAAAATTGTTCTACTTACTCATGGATATTCATCAAATGCTAAACAAATTGTTCACTTAATTCAAATCCAAAACTCCATGATTTGCATGCTACAAGTGAAAAGATCCAGGTGGGTTTGTTTGTCGCACTACTCTATTCTAGACTGCTTACGAGTGCACATTGGTCTGAACTGGGATAGTGTAGTGTATGCCAAAATCACTGCCTTAAGCTTCTGAAGGCTTTCATGCCTAGGCTTGTCCTGATTGGAAAGTATAAGGTGGACAAACAAATAACCCCTGGCATTATGAAAAGAACAACAAAATTCATTGATCATCAAGTTTTCTTTCAATGCTCCTATTTGAACTGGATTTGTTTGTCTAGAGTAGAAATTTACTAGCTTTGCGCAGTCTCTGCTTTTACTTGTCTAGTTACCTTGATTGAGTGGTGATGCTTTTATTTCAAAATGATAAAATCGCATGCTGTCATCATGTTTTTAGAGCACGTTAAATTGAGCTGAGCACATGATAATTGATATTAATATTGGCATATTTTTGCTTTCTATGTCTTTGCAATTCTGCCCATTTTGAAGCTATGCATCTTTTACATGCTCCTTGATGCTTGCATTGCCAAAGAGGGGAGAAATTTTTGAGTTCTCTGCAGCAAGGGGGTAAAATAACTCAGGGGGAGTTTTTATCTTGCAAAGGGGAGATTTGTCGAAGGGGCTTTTACTCTTTTGAAAAGGGGGAGGAAAATTCTTTTGTCAAGTGACTTGATTTGACTCGTTTCTGAGTTTTTATGGTCACTTGTGTGCTGAATTTTTTTAAATTTTCTTGAACTTGAATTTGGTTGTCAATGCACTCATCAAGGGGGAGATTGAGAAACTAAGGGTTGGTTTCGGAGTCTGTGATGAGTGATTGATAAATTTTACCCTCTGATTCGAAGGGGTCCCTCCAAAGGGGTTCGGAGGTTGGTTCTCCGAAGGTGTTCGGAGGCTGGTTCTCCGAAGTTGTTCGGAGGCTGTTTCAATGAAGGGTTCGGTGGCTCTGGTTGCTGCAGCTGTTGCAGCGGAGTGTGCCTGTCGGAGGGGTCCGATAGTACACGATGACTGAGTTGTACCGAAGGGATCGGTACTTTGGGCGGTACATCGGAGTGTGTATCGGAGGTTATTTACCCGGAGAGGTCTCCGGGGTACTGGATACACTTGTCTGTTTGTCTGTGGTGCGTAGGGGACTTCGGAGGCGACGAACGGTTTGTAGCAGGTGAACCTGGGTCAAGCGGGAGGCTTGATGTCAGGGGAGCAGGGAGCTCCATCACGAAGGCTGCGAAGGGGTCGAGGTCGGACCTCGGGTCGAGGTGCGCCAGGAGAAGGCAGTAAGTGCGGAGTGTGACTCTGGGTGAAGGTACTCTGAGACGAAGTCCTCGGAGGCGAGGCACTTCGAAGGGTACTCCGAATGGAGTGACTTCGGAGTATGGTGGACTAAGTCCTCAGCAATGAGGCACGGTGTCCCCTCTACGAAGCTGACAAAAGAAGCCTCCAAATAAAGTAGACTACCAGTTGTACCCCCTATTCTGATGAGACAAAACCAGTGTAAACCCTAGGGGTAAAGTAGTCTATTCACAGGACTGAATAGTGCCTATAAATAGTGGAGGCTGGCTAGGTCACATCAACACTTTGAGCATTCAATGTAGAACTCTTGTGCTAGCCACCACACTCTCTGTATTCATCATGTGAGTTCATTTTGTGTTCCCTGTTCAAGCATTGAAGCTTTGATTCTGTGTTCATTTTCTGCTTGAGCTTGTATGCGTACTTCTCTGCATGCTTCGATCTCTCTTGTCTCACTTCTTTTGAGTTGAGTTTGTGCACTGAATATTTTCTGAAGAAGTGTGTGAGAAGCCTGTTCGAGGGAAGTCTGCTCTTGCGAAGGGTGTAGTGCGAAGCCTGCTCGAAGCCACCCAGTGTGCGGAGCCTGCACTTCCTTAGCAGAACAGATCAAAGTCCTCAGAGGGAAGTCCGCTCTTGCGAAGGGTGAAGTGCGAAGCCTGCTCGGAGCACCATGTGTGTGGAGCCTGCACTGACTTAGCAGAGCTGAATTTTCGGGGTTGTGGGTAGAGCGAAGTCTTCTTGGCTTCGAACTTTTGCTCCTTGCGAAGCTTGATTTCGGAGCTGTGAAATACATCTGAACCAGAACTTCGAAGGGTGTGTTCGAAGCCTGTTCCGCAGAAGACAGAATTAAAACAGAAGGTTATTTTAGTGTGAAATTTTAAAAGCTCCCATTCACGCCCCCTCTGGTCGCCGTTTCCGGTCCAACAAGACTCATCATAAAAAATCTACCTTTAGTGACGCGTGAATATATAGACCTGTCACTAAAGACCTACTTTTAGTGACGCGTGAATATCTAGACCTATCATTGAATACATACCTTTAGTAAAGTGTGAATATCGAGACCAGTCCCTAAAGACTTACCTTTACTAATGCATGAATATCTATACCTGTTACTAAATATTGGTGCAGATGAAAATTCCATTATATACTCGTTATGGTAGCCATAGAGAATAGTAAAATTATTGTATACTACTCAAAAGATAAAGAACAAAAATTATACCATTGTAGCGGTTGCTTTAGCTACAAACAGGTTTCTATAATGGAGATGACTATGAAGAAGGTAGTATGAACAAGAGCATGAACCAAGAGGGGTTCATGAAGAGAGAGGGTTTTTATACTGATTCAGGCCTCCTTGAAGGATAATATCCCTACATCTAGTTCATAATGATTATGCTACTGTGTAAACTCTATCCACTTACAAGGGTAGTGCCCTGCCTTTATAAGAAAATATAAAGGAAAAGTCTACTTTACCCTCTACTTACAGGGCTCTGTCTATAGAGCTTCGTAGGGGTAAAAACATAAAGTATATGTTAGTACCTGTGCAAATACCAAGGGCGGGGGCCCTTGGTTTAGGTCTTCATACTGTAGTGGTATTGAGATATTTTACATTTGTGCCGGAGCATGGATCGGAGGCTTTGATTCGAAGGGGCCCTCAGAGAGGGCCTCGGGGAGGGCCTTGGAGGGGGCTTCGGAGGGGACCTCAATGCTTTAGCTTCTAGTCTTGTGGTTTCGTTAAGTAATCTTCGCAACAGCCTTCGGAGGGGGCTTCGCTCGAGATGACGGGGCCTTGGTGTTGGTGCATTTTTTGGTTACACTTTGACACACCTGTGGCCTAGGAGATCTGTTTAACTCAAGTGCAGGTCCTACGTTCTTAGAAAAAGGGTTCAAGGTGTGCCAATTAGTTTGATCCTGCCACTGATAAGGGAATAGAAAAAGGGTTCAAGGTGTGCCAATCGTGGAATATCATGCCTATCAGCCATAGGGCCGATAACTAGGGGCAAAGCAGTCAGCGGGCACGCCATCGGCTAATGAGATAAGCAGCTTTACGCATACGAGGCCAATGGCCACTCTCCGATGGCGAATAATATGTGGCATTGAATTGAAGATAACCTATCGACTTATACTCCGACAAAAATAAATAAAATGTACCAGATAGCATGTCTATATCATAAAACCATCACAATAACTAGATCGTACCTAACCAAGATAGTAGCTAGTCACAATTATTTTAATAATTTGTCAAAGTATCGGCATGCTTTATTTAGATGAATGGTATACAACATGAAAGAGATACAACAACAAGAGATGTCGGACCTAACCGATGAAACCTCAAACTATCACACCTAGATCACATCAATCTAAGAGATCAAACTGAACTGATGTAGCCTTAGACATAGCTAATACACCGAGAACAACTGACGATTGTACAGTTTCGACATTCACCTCAAGAGATCAATCCGATGCAGCCGTGAGGATACTGACCTAATTGGTACAGACGTCGGGGTTGGCGGGACTCACCTCTTGTTTCATAGTGACTACAGTTGTTGTGTAACTTCTGTCCTCTTACAAGGGTAGTGCCCTGACTTTATAGGCAAATATAAAAGGAAAAGTCTACTTTACCCTCTACTTATAGGTCTCTGACTATAGAGCTTCGTATGGGTAAAAAGATAAAGTTTATGTCAGTACCTGTGCAAATACCAAGGGCGGGGGCCCTGGTTTAGATCTTCATACTGTAGTGGTATTGAGATATTTTACATTTGTGCTGGAGCATGGGTCAGAGGCTTTGATCTAGAGGGGCCCTCGGAGAAGGTCTCGGGGAGGGCCTCGGAGGGGACCTCAAAGGAGGCCTCGAAGGGGACCTCAGCACTTTAGTTTCTAGTCTTGTGGTTGCTTAAAGTAATCTTCGCAGTAGCCTTTAGAGGGCCCTTCGCTCGAGATTATGGGGGCTTGGGCCTGTCATTGGATTCTATTGATGCCAAGATTTGGTAAAGCCCAAGGCCCACCAAGGAAGGTGCACAGTCAACAAGTCAGTGAGGATCCGATCAAGGAAAGTCAAAGGAGTCTGTCTACAACAGCCGATCCAGTCCGACCGATAGAAGTCAGGGAAACGTCCCTACTAAGCACAAAATTGCCAAAGACGATCCGAGCATTCACCGTTCGGCTAAAGATTCCAGAAGTAAGTTTGTGACACCCGGAACTAAGCCACAACCCTCATGGGCACCCCCCGGAATGACTAAGTCTCAAGAGAGACGCTTACAACGTCTTCATGCCGATTATCTCAAAGAGAGGAAGGCCGAAGAGTTCGAGGATAACTCGCTCGACGAGTCAAAAGCCCTAGCAAAGACACTACGAGTATGGAAACCGAAGTTGGTTGGTAAGCCAGCTTCTAGTCTCATTGAGTAAGGATGCGTCCCTACAGGGGACTCAAGAGGCAAAACCAATAAAAGCACTGAAGGTCGAGTTGATGGAAAATTTGGCGATTAAGTCCCTTAGTCATATTAGTAATTCATGCAAATCGTCCTCAGAATTCATATTTCTAGAGTTATGAAATGGACGGTTTGGTAGGAAAATAAATAGTGAGTACTTTTAAAGAACTCGGCAAAAACACTTGAGAGATCGTAAGGCCAATATGGATTGTATCGCCGTTAGCCCGTTGTGTTTTTAGCTCACTAAGTTTGCTAAAAGACAGTGGGGCATGTGTTGATAGCAAAAAGTGATATTAATGGTCGAAATTTTCAAAATATCAGTTTTTGGTAATTTGAGCTGAAAATATGCCTTTCATGACACAAGCCGGTTCAACCGGCCATGTAGGCCCAGTCAGACCGGCCCAAGTCTGAAAACTAAAGATAGAGTTGGTTTTGGGTTGTTTTGAGCTCTAATTAAATCTTAACCACTTTTTGGCCGAATCCTACTCAGATTAGGTGTCAGGAAACTTGATACTAGCCCTATAAATAAAGGGGTGAGGCCGATTTAAAAGGTATCATCTAACATAGATCAATACTTCAAAACCCTAGTTTTGAATCATACTTTTATTTCAATCTACCTTCCTTGCCCTAGGATTAGACGTAACGTCCATCTTTGTGGGTTTGTGTTGTAAGCCCTCCGTGCATCACGTCGTAACCGTGGTAAGCCTTGTTGATTCGCCTACGAATCATCCGTTTAATCCACATAACAGATTTTTATTGTTTTCATCGGTTTTCTCTACTACCATTGGAAATTTGGCCTTTGGCCGAATTGCACTTGATCTCTTCCTGTTTTGCAGATATATTACTCCTAAATACCTCGCCAAGGAGTTTGGGGGCGATCAGATATCATCTACAAGGTCGCCGGAGAAATCGACCAGATCAAATCTAAATTGTCGGTCTGACCGGAGGCTACACGCTGGTCTGACCAGAGTGTGTCGTACCACTCCATAAGGCTGCTGCCAACACGCTCGTCATCCGACCGCCGGACCTCCTTTGGTCCAACCGGCCCCCGCTTAGGCCGGTTAAATTATTTTTCCAACACTTCGACCAACTGAACATTATTCATAGATATTTGTTTGATTGCCTGGCGACTCCGTTTTTCCTTACCACTATTTAAGGGTCGTCGGAACGTGACATCGGCGTCTCGCGCCATTTTTGGGTTTATCCTTGAAACAGCCACGTGCTTTTGGATCGTCGAACTAACACTAGTGTGTGGGCGCGTTTTTGTGTCGACACACTTTTTGGCGACTCCGCTGGGGACGACATTAACATGACGATCACGTCTACATTGGCTGTGGGTACATCGACCATGACAACACTACCCCTATCGCCGATGGACCTAGGGGGCATGAGTGCGGAGATCGACGACTGCAACATCATTGTCCCCACCCTTATAGACATCCTAGAAGAGGATCGGGTCGAGATTGAGGCCAAGACGAAGGAGTTCCACACACTCATGCTTGGGCGCTACACCAAAACTCGCACGGGCTTCGTTAAGCGCAACATCGACATTCCTGACCTCTCGGGAAACAAGGTACCACCACCATCATCCTCGTCTCTATACCCCTCAGAAATCAGGCAGGAGATAGCCGCCACAGTAGATCAAGCCGTTAGCGCCACATTTGTGAATCGTCTAAAGCCTAAGATGGAAGCGATGTTTAAGAGATTTGGCTTTTCCGAGGCCGCTTCTCCCACTCCAATTGCTAGTTTACCCCCTATGCAACACATTTACAGCTGGACAGATGGGAGCACCGAGAAAGCTGTCATGTCTCCGCCCTTTAAGACCGAGAATACATATACCACTGTCGGTCAGACCAACCCTTGGATTGGTCAGACCGACATGTATCAAGCCCCACTGCCAACAAAAATCGGTCCGACCGGGTACCAGGCCAGTCTGACCGACCAATACACTTACGGTTAGACCGGCTACTAGGCCGGTCCGACCAGCCAGTATGCCTACGGTCAAAACGACTCTATGGATGATCAGACAACTAATGTCTACTACATGCCGCCTCAGCCCGTGCCTACACTACTTTTTCCCACGCTCCCCAGACCTCCTACTCCCGCACACCCGCATAGGCCTGAACATGCTATTTATAATGAGCCGACATGAGATGAGGAGCCACACGGCCGACATCCCAACATACCACCACGTGTCGCGCCCCCGCACGAGAGACGCGCACATGCAGAAGGCGTAGATGATATTGATGAGCGAATTCATGCGCTTGTTAGGGAATGCACTGGTTACGCGCCTCGGGATCGGGCTAGAGTTTACCATAAGCCGTACCCGTACCACTTTGACGCTATCCCATACCCTCATGGCTTTAGGGTCCCCGAGTTCACCAAGTTTGATGGTGAGGGTAGCAAGACCACCCTAGAGAATATAAGTCAATTCCTAGCACAGTGTGGCGAAGCAAGCGGGTCAGACGTGTTTAAACTTAGATTATTCTTTTTGTCGCTTTCCAGCACCGCTTTCATGTGGTTTTGGCATTGTCACCGAACTCCATGCAAACTTGGGCCCAGCTAGAGTAGAAATTTCATGACTATTTCTATACTGGGGAAACCGAACTTAGGCTTTCACACTTAACATCGGTTAGACAAAAGGCTAGTGAGAATGTCTCCGATTACATTAGGCGTTTTCAGGACACTAGAAACCGATGTTTTAGTTTGAACATATCTGAGAGGGATTTGGCCGACCTAGCTTTTAATGGCTTACACTCCGAACTCAAGGAGAAGTTGGATGGCCATAATTTCCTCGAGGTTAGTCAGGTTTTGTAGCAGGCTCTAGACCAGGAAAGCCAAACCAAGAGCAAAAAAACTATCAAAACCTTTAATGAGCCAAAGGCCGAGGTACACGTCATAGAACACTCTGAGGAGGAGCCATCAGAAGAGGAGGATGACTCAGCCTACGTATACACGACAGAATGGACCTAGCCTAATGGGTCCAAAATGGTCACTTTCTCCGAGCTACGACCGTCTCCCACTAAGAATCGGCCCAGTGAAGTCAAGTACTCTTTTGATGTGATCAAATGTGATAAAATATTTGACTTTCTATTGAAGATAAAGCTCCTCAGGTTGCCTAAATGTCACGTCATTCCAACGGCCGCCGACTTGAAGAAACGTTTATACTGTAAGTGGCATGATTCGCTTTCTCATTCTACTAACAATTGCAACGTTTTTTGTCGATAGGTTCAATCGGCCATAGATAAAGGACGATTGAAAATAGATTCTAGCCCCAAGATGAAGCTAGACTAGGATACCTTCCTCGTGAATAACATCGACCTCGACAGGAACATAGATTATTTTTCCAACACTTCAGCCAATTGAACATTATTCCTAGATATTTGTTTGATTGCCTGGCGACTTTGTTTTCCTTTACCACTGTTTAAGGGTCATCGGAACGCGACGTTGGCGTCTCGTGACGTTTTAGTGTTTATCCTTGAAACGGCCGCGCACTTTTGGATTGTCGAGCTGACGTCGGTGTGTGGGCGTGTTTTCGTGTCAACAGATTCGTTGACATATTGTTCAGATCATTGTGACCAACTACTGTCTTGGTTAGGTTCGATCTAGTTATTGTGATGATCTCCATAGTATAGATCTATTATCTAGCATACTTTATTTATTTCTATCAGACTACAAGCTGATAGGTTATCTTTAATTCATCTCCGTATCATGTTCACCATCGAAGGGTGCGCATCGGCCTATATGCATGATCTATCTTTTCCCAGTCGATGGCGCGCTCACTCGATTGAGTCAACTTGGGCTATTGGCCTTATGGTCGATCGGCATGCTGATTCATGATTTTATCGTTTCTGCCACGGTCATTGGCTTACCAGCCGATCGGCTATGTTACTAATGTTTGTCTTTTCCGATCTCTTATCAGTTGCAGGGTCAAATTGATTGGCACGCCATGAATCCCTTTTTTAGAATGTAAGATCTGCACTGGAGTTAAGCATATATCCCAGGTCACACGTGTGTCAGTGTGTGACCAAAAAGCATGCCAACAACTTCGCTAGCCCAGTGAGCTTCGACCTTGAGAAGCTTCGAAGCTTACTGTCATTTGATACCCTGTTAGAGTAAACTATTTCCCTCAACAATACAAAGCATCATAAATTTGTTGAATAAGCAATGTAGTCATCCAATAGATAGATCGGTACTAAATGTTGCTATGATTAATTGAATATAAGCTTCAAACATCGTTAACTTGAATGTGTAGGGCTTGGACGGTGTTCTGTAGCCAACACCCCGGAGATTATAAGGAACAACTTAAAATTCATTTCATGAAATGGGTATGCATGTAAATTGTACATTTTCTTAATTAGTTTCATGAAATAGGGCACTAAAATTGTATAACTTAATTTTTCCACTAAAGATTTGGAGACACGAGGATGGAAACAACTTGTGTGACTAATATGCCCGCCGGTACATAAAAGATTTCATAAATAAGAAAGGCCCATCACAAAAAATATTTGATAGTACGTCCTATGGATTCAATATTCAAATATTCCAATATTTATATTTATGGTACGGTATACCCAGCAAATAATAATTTATTTAATATATTCACGTTTTGGAATGATAGAGAAAAGAGATCTAAAATCCTCCCAATGGTCGTATTTAGGCAACTCAAGAACAACTTGTCAACTTCATTCTCGGTGAGATTATACATCCGAGAGTTTTGCCACACAGAATAATGAAGAATTATTATTTCACATAATAGAAAATGATTATGTATATACATTATTTGCGATTAGATGTGTTTGTTCCTAAGTACATTACAATGATTTTGTATATATAATTGTATATAATAATGATATTAATATATTATACGAAAAAATATAGCAAAATCTTATTAATAAATATTTTTTCTTAAAGAAATTAAAACTATTGTACATATATACCAGTCATGCATAGCAGCAAGCTCTAATTCTAATTAAAAAATGGTAACAAAACATAAAAAATAAACCTTTAGTACCGGATAGGGAACCCAATTGATACTAAAAGATAAAATTTTAGTACCGAGGTGAGGAGTCCGGTTGGTACTAAAGCTTGATCTACTATATTATGTGGTGAGTTCCTCACCCGATACTAAATGATGTATTAATATCGGTTGAATAACAATACAAACGTGTCACACTCTTTTGTATAGCAAGTACCGACTTAAAAATTGTGATTAAATGAGGTTTTAACTGATACTAAAATCACGTTTTCTAATAGTGAGCGAAATAACTTTAAAATTTAGGAAATCAGTTCGTATTGCGTAGAATACAAATTCTACTTATAACTCGTTCGTATGCCTACGAATAAAATAGAAATCAATACGAATAAAATAGAAATCAAGTAATAAATCAGCCAAGTTGTGGGTCCAGAAATCACAATCATTCATCAAAATAAAATAAACAGGGATGCACTTTTACACGACAGCTCGATCGACCTTCCACGCTGGCACGGAAGTCTGGAAATATTGGACCGGTCAACACTGGAAACCACTAGCCAGGGCAGTTTTACCTGTAGCTCTGGTACCACAAGTCATCAATTCGTCACGGACACAAGGTTTGGAATTAATTTTATATCCGTGAGTTTATGGATTTGGGTTGGATTTGGGTATTTATTTATGGATTTGGGTATTCGTTTAATTTTATGTTAGGTTCGGTTTTAGATTTAAACCCATAGATTTCCACAGGTTTACTCGGTTACTTAATATTATATAGAGTTCATCTCATTTTTATTTATTTCTCATGACAATGTTATATTGAGACATGTTGAGTGATTTCATAATTTCAAACTATATATTGCTAATGTGTTAATCTCATATTTATTGTGAATTTTTAATTAAATGTATGTTGTAATATAATTCACATAGAGTATAAACCGAACTCGCGGGTTTCAGGTACCCGGCGGGTTTGGGTTCGAGTTTAGTTTTGAATTCATGGGTTTTGAAGGTTTAGGTTTGCATGAGTTTCATGGGTTTGCTTCGCGAGCGGGTTTTTATCAAACTCGTGAATTTCAGACCCATCGTCATCCCTAAAAACCACCCTCAACATAGCACTGACAACGCGGCCCACATGTAAGTGTCGGTTTAATCCCTCCTGTTAGCGAGTAACTAAGGTTGTGTTTGATTCAGTTTTTTTTGACTAGTTTTCTAGATAGAGTTGGAAGCTAAACCAAGTAAGTCTAGGGACCAATCAATTTTTTAAAAAACTGCAGTTTTTTGGTAGTATAAACTGAAAAGCTAAGGACCTCAACTTTCACTACTTGTCAGTTCAACTAGAACGAAAATTACCATCGTGCTATTATAACATATCAGTTCATGTAAAATTTAAAAAGATAAAAATTTAGTAAAATATATTACTTTAATGTAATTCTAAAATTCTAAAATGTATAATTTTAGTATAAACATTATAAAATTTCGTGATTATAATAATTTACATTCAGAATTGTAAACATCGTGACCTACCAAAACATAAATTCACAACTATTTCAATCAAATAATTTACTCACAACAATTTGTTTTTACTGATTACAACTTAAAATATTTTTTAAAAAATCTACAGGGCAAAGCCGTCGCGAAAACCGGCTAGAGATCCGTGTGTATTGTACTGGGGCTAACAAACTGACAATTAATACTAAGAACATTCGACATTTGTGTATTTTAAAATTTAACTAAAGATTAAGATAAAAAATATTTTTATTCGTGTGATATAATTATATATGTATATATTTATTTAATATTAATTTTATAAATATTTATGATATATTGTGAAAGAGAATAACAATCAAAGTTATACAATTAAAAAATATGCCAGAATAAAAAAATATTTAAAAAGTAGTATTATAAATCCATCAGTATTTCGATAGATTTTGGTGAATTCTAAGATTCTCGTCTAAACCTTGCTCGAATTTTGTGGATTTTCATGCTACAACTAGGCAATGATCCAAATTTTGACCTCAAAGAAAATGGCAAACCCTAGCTTGGACATAAGCAGTGGGGCCGGTTACCGTTCGGTACATGTGTAGGTTGGACCACGCAGCGTGCACGCACCACAGTACACAAGGCTGGATGCAATGGATACACAGTGGCGTCATCAGTGGTTGTCTACCACTTTCTACTTGAGAAATGCTTATGGACTATGGCCCTATGGTTAAGAAAATAGTGGACTTGTAATGTAATGTAATGTAATTTGTAGGTGTTAAAATAATGACCTTTGTAATATTGGGATCACATGTTGCGCCAGAAATAGAATTATACAAAATCTAGTACGGTGAAACAGGGGCACGGGGGCGAAGTTAGTTTTGAATTTAAATTTAGATGTCTCTTCTCTTTAATTTTTTGGTATTGGTTTTTGAAGGTCTAGGAATAAAGGTATAAAAGTTTTATCTCAAAACTATTTTCTATTGTCCATAGACTTGTAAGCCATAATAATAAAAATATACTGATGAAACCTACAATATTTATACTAGTTTCTCATTGACACGTGTACTCTTATTATTAGTAAAATATATATTACTTTTAATATACTCCTTTTGAAACCAAATTATGATAAATATTATTTTTATCATATTACACGTGGACTTTTTTTAATGTTGTAATTTTTCTCGTTGCAACACACGAGGACTCAACTAGTTATAATATAGTGAAGCGAAGGTTGGATTTCTTGATTGGTTATTTCGAGGCGGTTGTATAAAGTTAAAGATGTCAATGGGTACCTAAAACTCAATGAGTTTTTACCCTTATAGGGTCTATATACGAGTTAAATTGTTCACTCGTATGTCATCTATTAATAAGAAAAATCAAAACTCAACTAGTATGCGGGTATGGGTATGATTTTATACTATTCGTACCCATCACTCGATGGATGCCAACCACCCAATGGACTATTTATTTGTAGCCTGATCCAACAACTCTATCAATTAACACTCCTTGAGTTTACTTTAGTCTTTTCTAAATTCCTCTTCACTAGTCACTATTTCTCTCCAAACTCTTAGGTTTTGCGACGACCAATAGCGTGTGCCTCCACTCCTCATCACTCCTTTCTAGACTCAAGAATTCCAAACGTCAAATATAGGCTTCTCAGTTTAGCGGTCGGCGATATTGTCGCTTGGGCTCTAGTGCCAATCATTCAGGCTCTAGTACCGGTCGTCGCTAATGCTCTACCACCCACCTCCACGCTCTAGCCTCTAGAGTTGGCTGCCGCTAGTGCTCCACCACCTTCATATGAGTTCGTGACACATGATCCATGCATTTGCCCTCTAGCCGATTAGTAGTGACTCCAAGTGTCAAATGACTCTAGTGATCTGGCAGTCATCCACTACGTTGGCAGGTATAAGTTTGGGGAAAAATTGGATCCACATGTATATATGAGTCACTCGATAGAAAAAAAAAATCTTAACGGATATAGATTTAAGACGATTAATCCGATGGATATAGACTCATTGACATCTTTATACAAAATGCTCCCAACATGCACCTAACAAGCATAGCTTCCGGTGAGAATCAGCTGTTCACTATTTACATTGAAATCCATGCAAAACAAATTGCTCCAAACATGAAGATTTTTTTTTAAAAAAATCAAAACCCACCAAACTCAAATACAAAGAAATGACCCCGTACTCTACCGAACCACATTTTTCATCATAGTTTTACCATTATCCAGTGATCAGTGCCTCATATGATTTTTACATGATTCAGTTCAGATTCTTAAAAATCCTACAGAATTCTTTCGTTCCAAACGAACCCAAGATTTCGACTGGTCACACGATAATTGGCCGTCTGATCACTCCCAGCAACCAATTGTCTGATCACTGCTGGTAATCGATTATCTGATTACTACGGACAACCGATTGTCTGATCACTGCCGATAACCGGTCAGGTCTAGGGGTCTGTTTGGTCCTTCGATGAGATAAGTTCATTTCATCCAATCTATTATTTGGTTAGAGAGAAAGGTGGATGAGATGACCACAGAGATATTTCTTCAATATGTTCGATAAAGAAAATTTTCTAGATGAGCTCATTCAATATTGGATGAGATGACGTGTCGTTTTCTGATTAGTTATTATGCATTTAATTTTTTATTTATAAATATTCAAATGATTTTTACTCCCAAATCATTTATCCAATTTATGATCTAATTACAACGTTGTATTGATCACAATTTAATCTATAAAATAAGATCTAATATGATTATATTTTGTGAAAAATATATATTTGACAAGTGTGCTCCACTAAATTTCAGCTTATCTCATCAAGTTATATACACTTAACCAAATAAAAATTATCTTATCTTATTCATCCAACCAAACATTTTAGATGTATCATTTCATACCTAAATTTATAGACAAGATTATCCTATTGTAAACCATACCCTTGTCCATCAATCCCACGGTAAAAAAGGAAAAAAAAATGCAAGGCGGGAGGCAGGTCAAGTGCAGCCCCCCGTGAAGCTGAAGAGAGAGAGGGAGAGATTCAATGAATCCATTGTAAATCCAGCAAATCCTGGTGACAGGGAGGCCAAAAACAAACCCCCCAAGTTGGCCAAGTGGGGGGAATCATCTGCTCTCTTCCTCCCCTTTTGTGTGTGAGATTGTGAGAACGGAGGGGACCCCCTCCACATAAAAAACCACCCAATCTGCTTCTCCTTCTCCTGTTCCTGCTCCTCCCCCCACCACATTCCAACCTCATCGTCCTCGGCATCCTCTTCCGGCTCCGTTTTTCCCCTCTCGCCGCAGGCGACAGGGTTGCTCCCGTCCTCCGTCGTCGTCGTCGCCTCGTTTCGCGGTGCTGTCTGGTTTGAGTTTCTTTGCCGTCGGCGGGGTTCGTTTTCTTGTGAGAGACGGTCTCGACATGCCTCCGTTCCATGACTGTGATTTCAGAGGTAAGAAAGGTGGCTTCTTGGGATGATTTTGGGAGGAAATTTGGGGGATTTATTGGCGGGTGGGGAGTTGTACCGGGGTTTCTTGGTGGGTGGCGTGCTGATGTGTGTTTGTTTGGTTCGGTTGTGTTTGTGCAGATGGTCGGGTGCTTGTGATGGAGCCGGCGGCGGCTCTGTTCGGCGGCGTGGGGTCGCGGAAGCGGGCGCGGGTGACGGCCGTGCGTCCCTGCGCCTTCGCGTCGGCTGCGGCCGAAGCGGAGGAGGAGGGGGTGAAGGCGTCGGCGGCCAAGAAGCAGAAGCGGAGGGAGGCGGTGTCGTCGCTGGACGAGCTCCCGGACGAGTGCCTCTTTGAGATCCTGCGCCGCGTGCAGGGCCCCCGCGCGAGGTGCGCGTCCGCGGCCGTGTCGCGCCGCTGGCTCGCGACCCTCGGCGGCATCCGCGCGTCCGAGATCAAGCGGGCGTTGCCCTTGCCGGACCTCAACGAGGTGTTCGTCTCCGAGGACGAGGATGAGGTCCGCTTTGGCTGCTCCGAGAGGAGCCTCGAGGGCCATGAGGCCACCGACGTAGGTCTCACGGCGGCGGCCGTCGCCGATGCCCTCCACTGCCACCTCAAGAGCCTTGTTATCCGGGGGAGCCACCCGATTCGCGGGGTCACCGACAGCGGCCTCTCTGCTGCCGCCCGTGGCTGCCCTTCGCTCACCTCGCTTGCCTTATGGCATGTACCTCAGGTGACTGATACCGGGCTGGCTGAGATCGCCTCCTCCTGCCCCTCTCTGGCGAGGCTCGACATCACTGGCTGCTCATTGATCACAGACAAGGGCCTTGCCGCAATTGCTCAGGGTTGCCCAGACTTGAAGTCACTGACCATTGAGGCATGCCCGGGTGTGGCTAATGAGGGCCTTAAGGCGATCAGCCGGTGCTGCACCAAACTGCAGGCGGTGAACATCAAGAATTGTGCCCGTGTTGGTGATCAGGGTGTCTCCAGCCTTGTCTGCGCAGCGACCGCGTCACTTGCCAAGGTTCGCCTCCAGGGTTTGGGGATCACTGATACTTCTCTTGCTGTGATTGGGTACTATGGAAAGGCAATCATCGATCTTACTCTTGCTCGCCTTCCTGCTGTTGGAGAGAGGGGTTTTTGGGTGATGGCCAATGCCCTTGGCCTGCAGAAGCTCAGGTGCATGAGTGTCAGCTCCTGCCCAGGAGTCACAGATCTTGCGCTAGCGTCTATTGCCAAGTTCTGCCCAAGCTTAAAGCAGTTCAACCTCAAGAAGTGCAGCCAGGTCTCAGATGGTTGTCTCAAGGATTTTGCAGAATCAGCAAAGGTGTTGGAGAGTTTGCAAATTGAGGAATGCAACAAGGTTACTCTCATGGGCATTCTTGCTTTCCTCCTCAACTGCAGCCCAAAGTTTAAGGCTCTCTTACTGGTCAAGTGCAATGGGATCAAGGACATCTGCTCCGCTCCTGCTCAGCTTCCCCTGTGCAAGTCTCTCCGGTCACTGACCATCAAGGATTGCCCAGGTTTCACCGATGCCAGCTTAGCCGTGGTTGGCATGATCTGCCCTCAGTTGGAGAATATTGACTTGAGTGGTCTTGGTGCAGTTACAGACAATGGGCTTCTTCCATTGATCAAGAGCTCTGAAAGTGGCCTGGTACATGTTGATTTGAATGGTTGTGAGAATCTCACAGATGCTACTGTTTCTGCCCTGGTGAAGGCACACGGCAGTTCACTTGCACGCCTCGGTCTTGAAGGTTGCAGCAAGATAACCGATGCAAGCCTGTTTGCAATTTCTGAGGGCTGTACTGATCTTGCTGAACTTGATCTTTCAAACTGCATGGTCAGCGACTATGGCGTTGCAGTGTTGGCATCGGCGAGGCAGCTCAAACTTCGTGTCCTCTCACTGTCTGGTTGTTTAAAGGTTACCCAAAAGAGTGTTCCTTTCTTAGGCAGCATGTCTGCATCTTTGGAAGGCCTCAATCTCCAGTTCAACTTCATTGGCAATCACAACGTTGCATCATTGGAGAAGCAGCTCTGGTGGTGTGATATCCTTGCTTAGAGGAACAACTAGTTGCTGGAGGTCCTGGTGTCCTCCATCTCCGTATGCAAATATACGACCATAGCAATAGTACTCCAGTCAAGCTTCACAGCGTTGGTTTCTTGGCTCACTCTCTTGAGTCATGGTGGGCTTTCTTTGTCTTAGGTTGTTTTCTGGGGGTACATTTTTAGCCGAGTGCTCGTTTTTTTGCAGGTATCCTTAGAGGAATGCCTGTTCCTTGAGCCTTCGGCTGCCATTAGCATGGTACCGTGCCCCTTTGTTCCAACCTACGTCCTTGTTGATTACAGCCATTACATCATGCTGTTTTTCCATCGAGTCCTGTTCCGAGCTGAAATATTGTCAAGTGTGTCTTCTTTTCCAGTAATTCTGGTTATAGGGTCGCAGATATCAACCCGTTGGATTGCCTGTCGTAGGTACTTGCTGCTCCAGGTCTTCAGTGTTGTCTGCAATCTCTTCCAGTGTGTATGGTTGTTCCAGTTCCAGTCACTTTTGGCTTGCAGTATCGTGTGTGTGCAATGGGGGTTGCCTTTTTATGGTGTTTGTAGTGGTCGCCTGATATCCTTGGGGATCCGGCCTTGGCAAGGTGCATACTTGAATGGCTTTGTCATGACAACCTTGTGTGGTTGTTTTCTTTTCCGGATTCCCGGTTTTGCGACCAGATGGTTGAATGTTGTAATCTTTGTAACCTTCCTAGATTAAATAAAATGTGTGTTCCCTTTCAAGTTATTGTTAAGTTTTTGTCACATCACCACATGTTTGTGCAATTGTGCTGTATCTGTATGGCAATATCTGAGTCAATTCTGCTTGTTTGAGATTGGCAATATCTAGGTCGATTCTGCTTGTTTGAGATGTAGCTCTCAGGTCCTGAAACTTGCAGCTATTTTGTGCACACGCTCTTAGAAAGTCCAGCACTCTGGTCACTGATGTGCCTGCTTTGTTTCACGGAAGCGTTGCTTGGTTTCACTGAGATCAAGATATTCCAGTGATGCCAAGTTGCAACTGCCTGGATTTCCTGGATTTCTTCCAGTGAAATCACCTATTTGAGAGGTTTTCTGAAGCTGAGCGGTTGGGAACTCCATGTCCGTTTGAGAAACAACCCAACTCCTGTATATTTCATGTAAAATCTTCAACTTCTAAACGAGCCTTCTAAATTCACGTGAAATCAACGCATCTTCGCCCGTATTTTGCTTATGTAAAATTCATGCCTTTCAATTGATCCAACTTCAGAGCAACTCCTGAAGCCCGAAGGGGTTTCAGTCTGAATTCTGATCCAACTTTTCTGAGCATGAAGTTAAATCTGAGAAGTTTGGTTTTTTTCTTCATATTGTGTCTCTTGTTCATTGTCTTATAAGGTTCTAGACTATGTAGGTAGCAAAGTTACCTAACACTTAGAACATTGTCGTCCGGATGGTGGTTTCTTACATAAAATTGGTGGGTTTCGTGAGCCTGACAACTCTTAACCATCGGGCGTCCAAGTTCAGAACAACTTTCGTGAAGCCTGAAGGGGTCTCTGTCTGAATTCTGATCTAACTTTTCTGAGCATGAAGTTTCGCCGGCGGATTCGTCGTCTCCATTGAATTTCTCTGCATGTCTGATGCACCCTCCTGCTGGCAGGCACATCTCAACCCTCCCGTTGTACTCTGGTTCATGCACTTGGCTTTGATTCCTAAATCCTACGTCACTGCCGTGACGACAACGGTAAGCATCGTGTTGTTATTGCCAGGCTAATTCGATTGGCCTTTTTGGTGAGGTTGGGCAGGTTCATCTCAACCTTGGGAGATAATCTGGTCGATAAGCAACATGGGCATTAAAAAGGTTGCATTGCTTAGGTGATAATCATGGTGTGTTTGGTTGAGCTGTAGATTCTAAAAATGCTGTTGTGAGCTATGAGCAGTGGTAAGCTGTTATGAGCTGTGAGTTGTGGATTTATATTTTGACAGTTCATGATGTTTAGTTACATTATTAATATATAATTTTACATGTAAATCATTCAAATCATGAAATTTTGTAATGTTTATATTAAAATTATATATTTTTAAATTACACTAAAATGATATATTTTACTAAAATTTCACTTTTTAAAATTTTACATGAACTAATATGTTTTAATAGCATGGTAGGTAATATTCATTTAAAGTTGAACTGAGAAGTTGTAAAATCAGGATTATACCAGCTTTTAAATTTATAGTACAAGAATCTGTAAATTCTTAAAAAATTGGGTGACCAAAAGAGCTGTTTGGTTCAGATTTCACGAGGCAAATGATGCATGGGATTAGGCTAAAGGTGACTTGGCCATGGAGAAGTGGAGATGTTACAGTTTAGGCAAATTTTAAGGTACACTCCAATAAGCGTGAACCGTTCATCTTAACTAATCAAACTGATACAATTAAAAATATGATCTATTATCACCTATAATTATTATATTTATTTTTATGTTTTTAGAAAGGTAATTATTAATATGTACTATTAATTAGTTGTTTTGTTTTCAAAGATTTGATAAGTGGGTTTTACTCCCACCAATTTAATACAAGATCAGTCAGAAAAATGGAAAAGTTGTGTGAAGCATTATAAGCTACCATAACCGGTTAATACATTATTTAATTTTTACTTCCATGCAAGTTAACTTATTACTACTCTTGCCTCCACAAGAAGTGTACCAACTACCAAGCTTGCACAATGGGACACAAATATGGCTTTCCATGGTACCTAATTGCTACCTACTTAGATTGTCTTCAATAATAAGATCCAAAATAAAGTACCTATATGCGGCTATATGCGGTATAGATCGCGATGAAGGAAATGAGTCTTACATCTAAAAACATCGTCTTCAACAAAAAAGGCAGAACATGACTGCACGACGGAATTCGCTGCGCGTGAGAGAAGCAAGAAAACTTTATTATTTTATGTTCCGCCCAACATTTTGGGTACTGGGTTTGTCTACGTATTTGCCTACTCTGTTAAACTCAATTTTTTAAGCAACATGGACTACCAATTTTTTTAAGTTTAGGTGCCATAATGACTATGCTATTAGAATGACTATGCTGTTAGGGACAATCTTATGTGAAGAAGTTGCAAACATCCTGAAAGAATTTGTCAACGTTCACAAGTCATTCCCAGTTTCATCGTAGCAGAATAATCAGCTTATTTACTACACAGATGAGCGAGCAGAAAGCAGAAATCTGCGCTCATGTTACATACAGACTGCACAATTGGTCGTTATACAAGCTATCTACACTAACAATACTACCAAAACATCTTGGGCCGGAAGCTGCATCGTCCGATCTGCAAGAATCGACTCAGATATGCCTGCGACAGCGACTTCGGTGGACGGCATCGGCATCGATGCCAGCTTAAACGCGGCGGATGCACCAGAAACTCTCCAGCTTGCCACAGAAGGTGCAGCTGCGTTAGTGCCAGTCTAGCATGTGCTCGTCCTAAGCAGTGCAGATTTTGCAGAAACTTCTATCGGTCTCCAGATTATACTTTGAAGCTTGCTGCATAAGTTCTTGTAGAACTGCAATGAGTGTAACGTCAAGTTAGCGGTCGGCGTGGACGGATCAAAAAAACAGAATGTGGCATCTTTGAACAAGAGTATTTTGTGAATGAAGTAACTACAGATGCCAGTGTCAGTCATTTTAAAAGATTTTCGAACTACTCTAGGCAATCATGCTATATGAGATTAGGATCCAGTACAATGTTCGGAAAGACTGACCCTGTGGTATTCCAGCATGTCACCGGCAACCTTTCGAACGTCAACCATGAATAGAGAAGGAGCAACTTCAAAAACCTGGGCATAATGCACTTCAAAGCATAAGACCACATGAAGAATTATGTTTGTGAACGACTAACAAAAAAAATGTTGATCCCAAACAAAGGGCTGGGTAAGATCACCTGTAGAACAACAGCAAATGGGCTCATTCTGATTGGAGATACAGCTTCAAGACGCACCTGCAGATAAGATTTAGCAGTAAGTATCACTACATCATCAAGAGTAATAACATGAGTTGTTTATTGAAGACTTCTTCAAAATCTTTCAATCCCAAACAAGTTGGAATAGGCTACAGTTAAAACCCAATCCTGGGTTTCATCTCCATTTGAGTGGTTAGGTTTATTGAAGACACTTTTCACATTTACCTTATAATTCTGAGAGTGGACCTTGAGACCCATAGACTTGGCAACAACTTCAATAGTAGCTATTATAGTCATTGCTGGTTTCCTCGAGACAAATCGAGTTTGACGTTTGACAAACTCCTACAAATACAAAACCAATCATTATAGATTCTATGTAGACAATAATCCATGCAATGCAAGGATGATAAGAAAAGATAGCATGCCAGTTACTCATAAGCACGGCAGTTACACATACAGCAAACCAAATCAACATAACAGTGATGTCCAGAAAAGAAACAAAGAGGGCACACAATGACATATGGTCCGTATAAATATTTATCAGATAAATTAAGCATATCTAGGAAGATCTATTGTATGAGCACAAACACTAAAGAGTAGGTTCAGCCGTTCAGGTTCCTTTTGCTACATGAAACAATTGCGAATAGAATGAGTATATGGTTGTAGTGTTCAAATGCTTTGCAAAATGACAAGGTGCAATTTAAACCATGGAGATTAGCTAGAAGCTTGGAAGCAAGAGATCTATTTTTTCCCTTTTAAATATGGGCTTCCCATTTCCATTCAAATTCAACAAAAAAACAGCTTGGAAGCAATAGATCTATTTTTTCCCTTTTAAATATGGGCTTCCCATTTCCATTCAAATTCAACAAAAAAAAGAATTATAGCTGCCTACAAGCACTATCGCAAGTCTTCATCTACCCTGATCTTGTTAGTTTGCCACTGATCAACACAATATGCAAAGAGAGCAATGAGATAAGAGATATATAGTCCATTAATCTATATATGGTTACGAGAATATCATTCTAGATAATACCAAGACCAATGGAAACATGTTTGTTTAACAGTTTAAGTCATTTTCCCTAGACAAGAGAAAACCTGAGCAGCCAAACTTGTGTTGTCAAGACTAACACTATGGGAACTGGAGAAACAGTATAGGATACCAAGTAGATAAATAAGGACCAATGGACCTGGTGTCACACCATCACAGGTAAAGTGGTGCCAAAACATTACTAATGAAAATAAGCGGAAATTACTGTTTTCCATATGATATCCACCAGGGCCGTACCTACGATTTGGAGGCCTCGGAACAAAATACTTTAGGGGGCCTGAAAATCTAAGTGTTCTAAAATAATTTTTCAATTTTTCTTTGAATTCTCAAAATCTTAGCATCTAAAATTTGTAGGCTATAAACCCATATTTGAAATGAACTTTTTTTATTTTTGAAGTGTTCTGAAACAATTTTTTAAAATCTTTGAAGTTTTTTGCTGGCTCAATGGTTCAAGCGAAGAAAAGAAGCGAATAATACTGCTTACAGGAATCGGACACTGCATCTCTGCCCTACTAGAACGTGTCTTCACCGTTGAGCTAGCAAGTGCTTCATGACAAAATTTAATTTTGGTGGCCCTAATTTTTGGGGGCCCTGAACAGGCACACCGGCTGCACCCGCTGATCGACGGGCCTGATATCCACTGATCAGTGTTCCAAATTTCACTCTGCTAAATGATTCTACACGGCAAATGGTCAATCATACTACAAAATTACCTGCTGTCTATCAAATAATGCTGAAAGATCCAAACCTTGAGATAATGTAATCATCTCAAAGGCATTCATCACAAGAGGACCACCACCATTATGAGTCACTTGCTCTGACACATACTTGTCCTGAAGACAGAAAAGTTGTATATTTAACTATAGAAGCAAAACCTTCAAATAGGTGACCGCCAATAGGAAATTTATCAATGGGACTGAAAGAACTGAATGTATATGGCGTGTCTACATGCACAAATTAATAATTTACACACATACCTCAATATTGTCAAAAACAGCCTGTACATCATCCAGATCAACATTTTCATCTTCACCATGTCTAATGGCTACATAAGTCTTCTTAAACCACTTGTCTTCCCTTATTTGTTCAATAGTGATACGCTACAAAATAGCAAAAGAAGGCCTAAGAAACTGGAGACAACAATTTGCAAATGCAAACACTATGCTGGCTGAAGTCTGCGTGTAAGATTTATAGATTTGATTCTAGCAAGTTTTGGCATTGGTCATTTATACAGCATTTATTTAACACAGATAGCAGTAATATGGAAATTTTGTTTTTATTTTCTGTATTCTCACATAATTTTATGCATACCATGAGACTAAACTCGCTACTAACTAATTGGTGACCAGAATCCTCCGGAAGATTGAGGATAAACATAAGATGATTATTTATATAAGATGCAATGAAACAACCTCATGCCTGTACTTACAGTTTTTGGATTTGGATCAAGTATTCTGTGGACAAGTGATGCAGCTCCTGGAGAGAACCAATATGGGCATGAAAACTGAGCTGCAGTTATCTTTGAATGTAGGAATGAAAATGTCAGAATTCAATATCACATAGACATAACAATTATATAGGTGTTGACACCAACAATTTGAGGAGAGAAAAGATCTATGCTGCACACATTAGTAATGAAGTCAATACCTTGTCATACAATGTTGGCAGATCAATTTCCTCAAAGGGAAGGTACCCAGCCATTAAAACATAAAGAATAACACCACATGACCAAACATCTGCGGCAGATCCATCATAGCCATTGTTGCTAAGTACCTAAAAGATCGATGTATGTTAAAGTCCAGACACCAAAGCATATATGTACTAAAAAATGCTCCTAATCTTGTCTGAGGAAATGGCACAAAATGCCCACATTACATCTCTACGAACTAACTCAGACAATTAAAATAAGTATATCTTGAATATGGTGAAAAAAGATACAAAGACAGATTTATCCCATGATGACTGCAGAAATATCGCATAAAAGTGAGGATTTGATCCATGATGACGACTAACCAAGCAAAATAACTGCAAGATAGGTGGAGTCATGGAGATACAGAACAAATAGCTATGTTTCTTCAAGTTTAACAGGAACTTGTCATCATAAATGCTCTATATACAAAATTAATATATTAAAAAACAGAAAACAAAAACTGCACCCTGAGTGTCATAGGTGGCAGGCCAGGGCCACTAGGCCCAGCCCACATTGTTGGACTATGGATAAAAGCCCCCACCTCTCCCACTATAACACCTAGGTACTATAACATCTAGGTTTTATGGTTGGGTTGGCTAGGTGGGGTGAGCTAACATGAATACATGATATCAGAGCCAAGGTCATGGGTTCGAACCCCCCTGGCCACGCATTTCCGCTGCGCGATTTCCCCTGCGCCTCTTTCGTGTGCTGAGACCTGTTGCGGGCTACGCCAGGCTCTAGAACCTACTGCGGGCTACGCCGGGCTCGCACGCCGTAGGGGGAATGTTGGATTATGGATAAAAGCCCCCACCTCTCCCACTATAACACCTGGATTTTATGGTTGGGTTGGCTAGGTGGGGTGAGCTAACACACATAAACAGTACCACGCGGGTACTGTAGCGTGAATAGTACACTGATACCGGCCAGGTTATCAAAGTAAATCTCGCCCTAACTAGGGAGACCTTTATTCCTTGATTGATAATTACAGTTTATGACCCCTGCCTTTTATAAGGCAAGACCCTTAATCTCTAAGGACTCTATTAATCTAATCTACTATCCTTTAGGAGGAGATTTAAACTGAATTATCTCTAACTGGAATAACTAACAAATCCTAATCTGACTCTAAAAGAGACCTAATCGGCTACAGTACTCGGCGGTACTGTTCACGTGAACAGTACCGCACAGGTACTATTCATGGGCTGGGTATCTAGGCCCCAAACCCTAGCCCATAACATTACACCCCTCTTTTTTTAATAGCTCATCCGCGAGCTGTACTACTGGAATCATCTGATGGAGTTGTACTTGTTGCTCCTTTTTTTCCTTTGTGGCCAGTCGGCCCATGAAAGGGCCAAGCAGCCCAATAGTTGTGGCAGCTAGGGTTTCTACCCTAGCCGGCGTGTCTTCATGTGCAGCCGGTGCGGCGCCAGGCGGAGCAAGCGACGGCGCAACAGCGGGCCGCGCGGGAGGCCAGTTGTGCGGCGACGCACAGGCGAGCACGAGTGGCGGCAGCGCTCCTAGGCACGTGCGGGCATGGCGAGCAGCGGTGCGACGGCGCGCATTCGGGCACGGGCGGCGGCAGCACTCCCAAGCGCGTGCGGGTGCGGTGAGCAATGGCTAGCGTAGCGCACTGTGACATGCAGGCCATGCAGTGGAATCATAGTCACAACATTCCCGGGTCATCAGGGTCGAGGAACGGGGTCGAGGTTCGACAAATGTGAAAAGTATGGTACGAGAGGGGGTATACCTATATGGAACGTGAATCTTGTATTAAGGGCCGTGATCCATAGATGTTTGGGTCGATGACCCTAGGTTGAACCAAAATAGATTGTTGTGTGATCGCCTCCCGTAGAACAGAGCCGATGAACAACCGTCGCCGCCTGTGACGCACCTCCTCGCTCCCCTCACGGTCGGAGGCCAGCAGGATGCGACGACCACCGCGGCGGTGTCCTTGCGGTCAGGATTAGGAAGCCAGCGGCTGACGGTCCGCTCGTGGCGCAACTTCTTGCCCGGCGGCCGGCGCAACGATGCCCTTCGACCTCCACGAAGGTGCCCTTGCGGCTGCCGCGGCGGGCCATGGGCGGCCGGCGGGAGGCACCGTAGTGTCTCCGAGAGCGTCCAGCGCCCAACGAGCTCATCTCCATCTTGTCGCGTAAGTTTCTACTACGCCTGCATCTCGTTCTCGTGAATCTCGACCTTCCTCCATGTTCATCTCGCCCGCTCCCTCCATCTGCGTTTCTGTAATGGACCGGCGAACCTCCGTCAGTTGGTATTCGTCCCATTCTCAACCACATTCGCATTGGGACAACGATCCACGGTGTTTTGGGACGACGACCCGTGTCGACTCCGACCCTCGAACTGGAACGCTGACCCTGGAACGTGGATCGCGGCTTCGACCCTGATCCCTGTGACTATGAGCAGAATGCGGGGGGCTAGCGCATGGACCTGCCGCCCCAAAACCCAAGAATCCCGAGTCGAATCCGACGCTAGGGATGGGTCGACGCAGGCAGGCCTTAGGGTCCCCTCGCGACCATTGTTGCCACCGTGGTTGCCTCCATTGTCGGGACTCTCTAGGCAAGGAAGGACCTCACCATCTTTGTCCTCGACGCCCTCATTGGTGAGGACAACAACTCCATCTGATGCTCTATCGATTTTCTTTTTGATCAGCGTCAATCTACGGTCGTGGTCGTTGAGGCGAGCATTGATCGTGGACAGATGGCCCATTATTTGATTCACTGCTGCCATGAGGAAGTCGAGCTTCTCATCGGCAGTCATCAACATATTTGTCGATGTTCCGACTGGCTCTGATACCAAATTGATATTGGCCAGGTTATCAAGGTAAGTCTCACCCGGGAGACCTTTATTCCTTGATTGATGATTACAGCTTATGACCCCTGCCTTCTATAAGGCCAAGACCCTTAATCTCTAAAGACTATTAATCTAATCTACTATCCTTTAGGAGGAGATCTAAACTGAATTATCTCTAACTAGAATAACTAACAAATCCTAATCTATGACTCTAAAAGAGACCTAATCGGTTATAGTACCCGGCGGTACTGTTCACGTGAATAGTACGACGCGGGTACTGTTCACGGGCTGGGTAGGCTAGGACCCAAACCCTAGCCCGTAACATACACACAGGTATGGTAGCGATTGTTAGGGATTTGGTATTTTAAAATGTAAGATTAGATTAGATTGAACACTTAAAAGGTAAGGTTAAATACAAATATATTGGTTTCAGTTAGGAATTAGAAATAAAGATTAGATTGGTTTCTATGATAGAATTATTTCCTTAGATGGCATGTTAGTCCTCCCCATATAAAGGGATCTCTTGTACTCAATTGAGAAGCAATACAGAATTATTATCTAATATTCTTCTCTCCAATCTAAGTCTACCTCTCATCCCTAGCAGCCACCACCATTTGGCTA
This sequence comes from Zizania palustris, assembly GCA_019279435.1. Lineage (NCBI taxonomy): Eukaryota > Viridiplantae > Streptophyta > Magnoliopsida > Poales > Poaceae > Zizania > Zizania palustris. The sequence continues at coordinate 33,407,609 of JAAALK010000080.1, forward strand.
TCTTCTCAACGATGTGTTGGTGTTTATTCCATCATGGATCCAACCCATGACAACTAAGTATCAGAGCCACTCACCATGGCTTTCGGTGCTAATCTTAAAACTATGTAAGTTGTTCTCCATGTTATGGTACGACATCTACTCTATCTTACTACAAGGAGGTACTCCATCAAGTGATTGATGTCTATGGTACCGAGAAGATCCGCTTCAAGCTAAAAGGAGGGCTTGGCGAACCATAATAATCTTAGATTTATTTTAAGTTCACAAAAATGTATTAAGCCGAGATGTAAAAGGCTTGAGTCTTATTTGTGTTAGGCATCGAGTTAGGTTTATGGATGTCCTGCAGCTCAAGGATGAGTTGCTCAAAAGGAGGATGTAGTGTCATAGGTAGCAGGCTAAGGCTAGTAGGCCTAGCCCACGTGAACAATACTGCATGGGTATGTTATAGATTAAATAATAGCAGATTAGATTTCTTCTGGTTGTTTCAATTCAATTTAGATTTCCCTAGATATTAGTAGATTGATCTATTAGAGTCCTTAGAGATTAGATCCTTGGCTTATAAAAGGGCAGCAGTCCTAGATGTAAAGATCATCAAGGAATAAAGGTCTCCCCAAGTTGGACGAGATTACCTTGATATCTTGGCTAACCAGGGAACCGGCACCGGCAACTCCAGCAGCACGCCTTACCTCCCTACCCCCTGTGTTCTCTCCCTACAACTGACCTCAAGCTGTTCTCCCCCCTGCGCACTCCCAAGAGAAGGCCTAGAACCCTAGCCAGTATCAATTTGGTATCAGAGACAGTCGGAACATCGACAGATATGTCCAATTCTATCAAAGATCCTACGACAATGACTGCCGATGAGAAGCTCGACTTCCTCATGGCGGCAGTGACTCAAATAATGGGCCAGCTGTCCACGATCAACGGTCGCCTCGACTCTCATGATCAGAGGTTGGCATAGGTGGAGAAGACCTTGGAGAAGGATGACAGCCTGTCCCAAGGGGATGCGGCTTGACAGAAGGCTGACGGCGAGGTGATCACACAATAAGGGCGAAGTGCTCCTGGGGGCTGTGATGATGCACACACTCTTGTTGGGCGATCGACAGGACATGGAGACAATTTTTACGGCCAACAAGATCAAGGCGTCCGATCTGACCAGGGCTGGGCTCATGGTGGTCGCGATAGAGGTTGGGTCGGCGATGGCTTCCACGGTCGCGAACGTCAGGATGATGGCAATTTTCGTCGTCCTAAATTCAAATTCCCATCCTTTGATGGTGAATTAGATCCCTTGACTTGGGTCAGTAAGAGCAACACATATTTCCGAGGCATGAAGACCATGGAGGAAGAAAAGGTGTGGATCACATCACTTCATCTGGAGGGTGTGGCAGTAGAGTGGTACTATGCGTTGGAGAGGGACCATGACATCCTCTCGTGGGCGCAGTTCGTCGACTTCGTCCCCATGCGATTTGGGCCACCTCTCAGACATAACGGCCTAGCTGAATTGAAAGCTCTACAGAATAGGAACAGTGGAGGAGTACCAGCGCCAATTTTCTTCATTAGTATGCCATTGCGATGACCTATCTCCTCTGCAGCAGGTGAACTTATTTACAGCAAGCCTAGGTGAACCTCTACGAACGGATGTCGAGCTACATGCTCCGTCCCATCTACAGACAGCCATGAGTCTAGCCAAGGCTTATGAACGCAAGGAGACAGCCACTCCAGGGATCAACAACAGAGGCACGGGGCAGCCGACATCAATTACCACCAAAAGGGGTGGGGTGGCCGACATAGTGGTGAAAATAACTACCAACCAGCCACGCTTCAAACGCCTCACAAAGGAGGAGCTGGCAGCAAAACGAGGCAACGGGGAGTGCTACCACTGCCCTGAGAAGTATTCCGCCAATCACAAATGCGCTATCGACCTCAGGCTGTTCTCCCCCTGCACACTCCCAAGAGAAGGCCTAGAACCCTAGCCGGTATCAAGGTACGATAGCGACTGTTAGGGATTTAGTATTTTAAAAGGTAAGATTAGATTAAATTAGATTCACTAATGAAAAAATCAGTCGATCAGCTGATTAATCGACTGATTAAATGGTGATCAACAGCTCTATAGTTAATTTAGGCTATAATCGGGCATATTAATTGGTGGGTCGATTAATCGACTGGTCAAGACGATTAATCGGTGGTCAAATAGTTATTACGATGGTGCGGTGAGGCGAGGCGTCAGACCACCTTCACACCTTTTAGGCGAGTATGGTGTGCGGCGAGACAACGCCATACTCACTTCACAGAAATGACATGACAACAGTATAATAGTATTGCTCAATTGCAAAATTAACATCATTAATTCATTATCACTTGATACTACTTAGGTCATTAATACTACAATCTACATAGCTACAAGCAAGATTAATGTTTGCAAGTCACTAATACTTATTGTTAGAAAAATCAATGATTAGCCCAGGATTTGAGATTAATATGTTAATTGGAAGATTAATTGATAGGTTAATATAATAATAAGATAAATCGTTCCAACATTTGCTCTTGCTGACACTTCTCACTTGGCACAAGACAAGCTTTTTTTAGCAGTCCATCTCTCTCCATCTTCTCTCTCCAATAGTAGTCCACTCTACACGCCTCCTCTCTTTGACTCTCTGCAGTCTACGTCCTTCTGTTCTCTCGTATTCTTAGGCCGACCCCCACGCATGGCGCACGCCGCACGGTTCCGACACGGCGGCGACACGGATCCGATGGCGAACACGCGGATCCAGTAGCGGCCAGGGCGCGGATTCGGTAGGCGATGCATGGATTCGACGGTCGGGGAATGGATCCAAGCAGCGGGCTTCGACTCTCCATCAGCACTCCATCGCCGCCACCATCTAGCGTCCTCATGGAGTTTTTTGGCGTCCGCACGACGCCTAATCCCTTGAGGCGGATGCCACACTCCGATATGGCAAGTCGTCCGTCGTAGCGTCGGCTGCGGACCACCCAGACGCCTAATCGTCGCCTAATGAACGATTAGGTAACGCTATGACAACTATGGTGGTCAACCTGATTAATCGACCTCACCCACCGATTAATTGGCAATATATAACCAATGAAGCTAAGGTCCCGGTTCGGGTTATTTCACCTTTCCTCCTCTCTAGTCTCCATCGCTTGCGCCACCGTCTGTTGCTCTATATCAACGTCGTTGCCCATCACTATCTGTGCTGCCACCGACTGGGTCCACATCGTCGCTGCCTGTGTACGAGCCATCGTTGCCTAGGTCCGTGCTATCGCCGCTTGGTCCCTAGCGAGCGGTCATGTCGGGCACACCGAGCTTGCTTTCTGGTCTATGGATCTACCTCTTCCGGAGAAAAGGAGAAGAACTCGAGACTTGAGAGAGAGATATGAAAGAGAGGGGCAAATGGGATTCATGGGTGTGCCGAAAGAGATGTCAGTAAAAGAGAACATGTTTGAGAGAGAGGCATAGAGCACTAGCGTAGCAAAAGAGACCATGTGAGAGAGATAGAGGCATAGAGCAGTACAAAGACACTCACACATGGCATGTTGTGCAGCCCTTTGTGTTGCCTGCTATACTAATTTAGTGATTTATAAGTTTTAAATGTTGGGAATAACATCTCTAAGTAAACTTTGGACCGATTAATTCTCGATCGATTAATTTAGTTAATACTCCAATTAACTGATTAATCCCTACTCGGTGGTCGGCCGATCAGCTACCGATCACCGATTTTTCTAACACTGATTAGATTAAGTCCTTAAAAGATAAGATTAAATAGGAAGATATTGGTTTTAGTTAGGAATTAGATATAGAGATTAGATTGGTTTTATAATAGATATTATTTCCTTAGATGTCGTGTTAGTCCTCCCTATATAAAGGGATCTCTTGTATTCAATTGAGAAGCAATAAAGAATTAGTCTAATTTCTCATCCAAGTGTTTTCCCAACCTAAGTCTACCTCTCATCCCTAGCACCCGTCGCCGTCCAGCTATCCTCTTGGCGGTGTTTATCTCATCGTAGATCCAACCCATGACACTGAGTGACTCATGTAAACTTATATGTGCAAATTGCAAATAAATTTCTTGCCTACAATGTAGCTCTTTCATTAGTTCCTTGTTAAAAATCATTTCTGTTACTAACCTCAATTAGAGAGAAGATAATCCCACCATTAAGGTGGATGTATATATATATAGCCATGAGATGGGCCTAGATGACTTAGATGATATATGGGCCTTATATATATATATATGGGCCTTAACACCCCCCCTCAAACTCAAGGTGGATCGGAAACACTGAGTTTGAGCAAATGAAGCCGATGTTCTCTCGAGTCTGTGCTTTAGTGAAGAAATCTGCAACTTGTAATTCGGATGGCACATACTGAAGAGCAATAGTCTTCTGATGACAATGAGACCGAGTAAATGATGCATCAACACCAATGTGCTTTGTAAGATCATGCTTCACAGGATTCTTAGCAATCTGTATGGCTCCAGTATTATCACAGAGAAGAGGTGTAGGATCAACACAAGAAATACCAAAATCTGTCAACAACCATCGAAGCCATATAATCTCAGATGTGGTAGTAGCAAGTGCTCGAAGTTCTGCCTCTGTACTGGAGCGAGACACCGCTGCCTGCTTCTTGGACTTCCATGTAAGAGGAGAAGAACCAAGAAGAATGCAATAACCAATGATAGAGCGGCGATCTACCGGATCGCTCGCCCAAGTGGAGTCCGAGTAAGCATGAAGCTGAAGCAGACTATCACAAGCATAAAACAAGCACTGAGATGATGTCCCTTGTAAATATCGCAGCACACGAAGTAAATGCCCAAAATGAACCGAAGTAGGAGCACTCACAAACTGACTCAAAATATGGACAACGTGAGAAATGTCAGGTCTGGTAACAGTGAGATAAACAAGACTGCCCACAATGTGCCTATATCGAGAGGGATCCTCAAGAGGTGTGCCATCAGTAGGACGAAGCTGTAAATGAAGATCCATAGGTGTTACAGCCATTCGATTATCAGTAATTCCAGAACGAGAAATAAGATCTCGAATATATTTGGACTGAGAAAGATAATAACCCTTGGCAGAATGTAAAACCTCAATCCCTAAGAAATAGCTGAGAGGTCCTAGGTCAGACATCAGAAATTGCTCACTAAGTTGCTTTTTCACCTGAGAAATATGTTCCCCATCATCACCCGTTATCAACATATCATCCACATACAAAAGAAGCAAAGTGCGTCCATGTGACGAGAGATGAACAAACAAGGCAGGATCATGATCACTGGGAGAAAAACCAGCAGCTCTTATCACAGTGACAAAGCGCTCAAAACAAGCACGTGGAGCTTGTTTAAGACCATATAAAGCACGACGAAGACGACAAACATGTCCAGAGGGTACATCAACGCCTGGGGGTGGTTGCATATAAACTTCCTCATGCAAATCACCATGAAGAAAAGCATTCTTGACGTCCATCTGAGATATAGTCCAAGAACAGGTAGCAGCTACGGCAATCAGAGTACGAACAGTAGTCATGTGGGCAACAAGAGCAAAGGTCTCATCATAATCCACACCCTGAGTCTGCTGAAAACCTCTAGCAACAAGACGAGCTTTATATCTCTCAATAGTGCCATCTGACTTGGTCTTAATTTTGAACACCCATTTGCATGTAATTGGTACTGCATGTGAGGGTAATGGAACAATATCCCAAGTGCCAGTACGATCCAGGGCAGCAAGCTCTTCAGACATAGCAAGTTGTCATTCCAGACTACTAGAAGCTTCTTGATAAGTGGATGGCTCATCAACGATGGCACTTACACATGGGAAACCGAACCTGTCAGGAGGCTCAATAGTAGCACGATCTCGTAGATTGTATCTCGAACCAACCTGTGACTCATCAGAGATAGCATGTGACTCATCAAGTATGTTAGAATCATCAGAAACAAGTACATTAGGACTGGCCGAGTTAGGATTCGATGGAGACTCTATGGGATTAGTGGGACGACGAGTGTAAACATGTATGATGGGTGGTTTAGAATGTGGAGGTGCAACTGTGGTGGGTGGGGAAGGATCGTTGGGTGGAGGGAGACACATAAACGATGTGGACTCTGTGGGAGAATAGGATGACTGGGTAGAATGGTTGTAAAAGAAGGGACAGTTCTCATCAAGTCACATCACGAGAGATACGTATGCGACGAGAAGAAGGATCATAACAACGATAACCCTTATGCTCAGGACTATATCCTAGAAAAACACACTCAACGGATTGGGCTGTCAACTTAGTTCGCTCACGAGGTGTAAGCAGAACATAGCACGTACACCCAAACACCCGGAGATGATCATACCTAGGAGGAGTACCAAAAAGGACTTCACCGGGGCTCTTGCCAGACAGTTTGGATGAAGGTTGTCGGTTAATGAGATAAACAGCAGTGGAAGCAGCTTCGCCCCAGAAATGCGAAGGAACAAAAGAGGCAATCAGAAGGGTGCGAGCAGTCTCTATGAGATGGTGATGTTTGCGTTCAGCAACACCATTCTGAGCATGGGCACCAGGACATGAGAGCTGAGCAAGGGTGCCTTCAGCGGTCAAGAACTGGCGAAAAGAATCAGATAAATACTCACCACCAGAGTCAGAGCGAAAAATTTTAATGGAGGTAGAGAACTGAGTATGAACCATGCGAGCAAAAGACTGGTAAATGGAACGCAATTGAGAACGATGTTTCATAAAATAAATCCAAGTATATCGAGAATGATCATCAATAAAAATGACATAAAACTTATGACCACCCTTTGTAACAAAGGGGGCAGGACCCCATACATCGGAATGAACAAGATCAAAAGGTCTAGCAGAGTAGGAAGTACTAGAGGGATATGAAAGTTGTATCTGTTTGCCAAGCTTGCAACCCTTACAATGAAAACTAGACTCAATAGATGTAGGACCTAAACAACCTTTATTTATTAATGTAGATAACCGAGACCCACATAGATGACCAAGACGATGATGCCACTTGGTGAAGGAAGAGGTAGGTGTCGATGCAACGGATGACACCTGAGCGGTAGAAGCAGCGGAAGAAGGAAGCCTCAAGGTGTCCAAAACATAGAGGCTAGGGGCACCTCTACGGCGATGGCCAGTCCCAATCACAATCCCGCTTCGACGATCCTGAATAAAACAAGATGAGTCATCAAATCCAACAAAACAATTATGGTCTGTGACTTGACCTACTGAAAGAAGATTCATGGACAAATGTGGTACAAAGGAAACATTAGGTACAGAAAACTGAGAATTGCAAAGTGAACCCTGATGAGTAATATGGCAAGATGTATCATCAGCTGTCTGAACAGAGGCACCATCAGTGACCGGCTTGCAAGCAACCAACTGAGATTGATCAGATGTCACATGAAAAGAAGCTCCTGAATCAAGAACCCAAGATGACTGAGCAGCACTGACAGGGGAGGCAGCAGCAATGGACACAGAACCTTTGGAGGTACTACGCCCACGGGCACGGCGTGCACGATACTCAGCCAACTTCTCTGGATACCGAACAAAGCAGTTCTCCGAACGATGACCAGTCTTCTTGCAATGGTCACACAAAGTACCCTCAGAAGAGCCACCTGTAGCTGGGCTAGACCTCTGAGAAGCTGCAAGTACACTGTGGGGCACTGATATTGGAGCAGACGCAAGTGAATGAAGACGGGTCTCTTCAGCAATCAGGGCAGACAAAACATCAGCAATGGATGGAGTGACAGGGTTACTGAGCTGTTGCATACGGATAGACTCAAAGTCTGATCTGAGACCATGACAAAACTGATACATAAGAAACTTCTCAATGAACTTGTTCTTCTGATCACAACAGCCTGAACATCCCCTAGTCCACTGAGGAACCATGGAGAGCAATGGTCCCATCAAGCGATCAAAGGCAGTGTAGTACTCATCTATGGAGAGATCATTCTGCTGAAGACCATGAAGTCCTGTCATGAGAGTATGTAGCAGAGCACCACTATTCTGAACATATCGGCGCTGCAAATAATCCCACATCTCCTTAGCAGTTTTGTGATGCTCAAGACTCATAATCAAGGACTCCTTCATACTTGTGACAATGGCACTCATAACTCTGCCATCATTATTCTACCAGGTCTTGATTTCTGCAGCACCAGAACCATCTGTTGACTTATCAATGGGAGGAGCATCAGTCAAGTGAGATGCAAGGGCATAACCTCTCAACACAGTTTTCACAGAAAAAGCCCATTCTCGATAATTGTGACCATCGAGTTTGATAGGGATGGCAATAGCACTAGATTGAGTCATGGCAGCCAAAAAAAAGAGAACACAGAACAGATGAAAAATAAAACAGCAGCAGAGGGCACGCAGCAGCAGCGGGGACCGGCTTGGGGCACGCAGCAGTCGCGACGGCGAGACCCGACGGTGGCTGGACAGCCGAGACGGCGAGGCAAGAGCAACCCGCGACGGTAAGGCAGGAGCAGGCCGAGGCAGAAGCAGGTCCCGACGGGATAGCCCGGAGGCGTCGCGACGGCGGCCGAGAGAGGGGTCGCGGCGGCGGCCGAGAGAGGAGCCGCGACGGCGGCCGGGAGAGGGGCCGCGGCGGCGGCCGAGAGAGGGTCGGGACGCTCCGCAGGGGCCGCGACGGCGGCGGTCGGGACGCTCCGCAGGGGCCGCGACGGCGGCCGGAGGGGCCGCGACGGCGGCTCGGGAGACAAGGTGGAGGTGGAAACAGGGGAAAAAACAGATCGGGATTAGAGATCCCTAACCCTAACCCTAATCCTAGCTCTTGATACCATGTTACTAACCTCAATTAGAGAGAAGATAATCCCACCATTAAGGTGGATGTATATATATATAGCCATGAGATGGGCCTAGATGACTTAGATGATATATGGGCCTTATATATATATATATATATATATATATATATATATATATATGGGCCTTAACATTTCATGTTGTTTCAGTGGAGAGAAATTTATCATGCATTCAATGCTCGGATTATTTGCATACCTCAGGAGCAACATAATTTGGTGTTCCACAAGTTGTGTGAAGAAGTCCTACTCCCTGGAATTCAAAATTTAACAACTCCCAATCAGAGCACTTTCAGGATAGATACATAAATATGCAGCATCAACAAAAGCAAACACTAAACTTACTTTCTGGGCTAGAGTGCTAAGACCAAAATCAGAAACTTTTAAGTTTCCATGCGAATCGAGAAGCAGGTTTTCAGGCTACAGAACAAGCCCGGAAAAAGGTCAATAGGTAAGTATGAGAAAATGCACTTAGTGAATACAAAGGATAAACAGGTAGCTCTTATCAGCAACAGACCTTCAAATCTCTATGATAGACACCTTTGCTATGGCAATAGTCGATGGCATCAATAAGCTGCTGAAAGTACTTCCTAGCTTCATTTTCACGAAGTTTCCCTTGGCTAGCCTACAGATATTTGACAATGTAAGTTCAGATTTGAACAAAATACAAAATAACTAATCTAACAAAGTAAAAAAAAGGCTTATTTCCTTATATTAGCTGTTGGGATTTGGGATTATATAGTGGGCTTAGCATTTACTGAAAAAGAAAGTTTCTGGTATATATGAGTGATGAAAAGAATTTACATGTGGAAACACTCTCAGAGTTCCAGGCAGTACTTAAATTTCATATATTTCAAGTAGAACAGCAGTTTATCATTATTTTGGAGAAGGTTGAAATGCTCATAAACTAAAATAAGATACTCAATTGATAACATCATTTAATTGGCATCTTACTATTTTATCAAACAGTTCGCCTCCAGTGATGAGCTCCAAGATTATGTATATCTTTGTCTTTCCAGCCAAAACCTACAAAATTATAGTATGGTAACAAACATGGTGAGATAAAAAGTTATGATTTTTAAATGTAATATAGGAATTTTGGTAATAAAGATAAGTGATATGAGGCAGGGAAGTAAATATGTTGCCTACCTCATTTAGCCTAACTATGTTGGGGTGTCTTACAATCTTCATTATTGATATCTCCCTTTTGATCTGTAGAGAAAGATGAGAAGTGAGTTCACAATTTAATGTCGAGTTAGGATGGCATAGTCCTTTTTGGTTATTTGAGATTTGCAATGTTGCATAATAGATAATACAAAGAAAGTATGTCTACACTCATAAACTGGAAATCTGAAATGGTGCTCACTGCTAAATTGGTTAACCACCGGTGGTCATTTATTCATTTTGTATAACAATCATTCTAAATAAATCAAACATACACTGGCAAGAGAAAAAAACATACACTGGCAAGAGCAAAAAAATTTGGAGAGAAACTAAGATTCATAGCAAAACAGGTGGGGTAGGAAAAAGACCTATATGAGAGAGTTTGAGTACTACGGCAAAGATGCATCCTCCAAAGATGCCGTTGGATAAGCATAACAAAACAATTAATTGCAGCATTTCTGTACATACAGCAAATAAAATAAGCTGCAACAGACCAACTTTTGCTTAAAATCACTTTCAGCACCCAACCATTCAAGCCTGAAACTGGAGTTCTCTTAGTCGAAACGAGAAGGCAGACCAAATAAGCCAGCTCAAGCTAACTAAAGAGGCATTTTTGACCCTTGGGAGCAACTTGCACGGGTGAACATGTGGTGCGCATTGCTCTCGTGGTATCGTCCTCGCCGCATCGGAAATTCTCCCATCCCGAATTCCCCCCATCTCTTCTTCCAAGCACCAAAGGAGCACTACGCTCTCATCGATGAGCACATCTCCAAATTGCAAGCAGCAAAGCAACAGAGGCAACGCGAGCACCAATTTTTTACTTCAAAAAAAAAGCCCGGATCAAAGCAAGGCCGGCGAGTGGAGGAGCTCAATTTGGACTCGTACACTCGCAAGCGGACGGCGATAGCGCAAGCAGGCAGGCAGGCGGAGCAAGGTGAAGACGGGAGAGGGAGGCGCTACTGCGCTAGGCTAGTAGTACGGGAGGGAACCTGGTGAAGCATGCGGTGGTTGAGGATGGTGGCCTTGTCGAGCACCTTCATGGCGACGGCGGCGCCCGTGTCGGCGTCCACCGCGAACTTGACCTTGGCGAACGTGCCCTGCCCGATGGTCCGCCCCACCTCGTACCTCCCCACCGTCTTCTTTCTCGCCGCCCCCGTCATTCCCTCCCGCGCCTGAATCCGCCGCCTCCGCCCTTGCTTCGATTTGTGTCCTCTCTCGCTGCCGCACGCGGCCGGAGAACGATTTGGGTTTATATGGAGCTAAAAAGGAAGATGGTGACTAAGATGTTTGATGGAATGTCAGATGCCGCGCTCTAGCCACACGTTGTGCTGGACTGTTGGTGGTCCAGCCATGTCGCGGTGCGGCGCGGGCATCGGTGTGGTCGGAACAGGGCACCGACGTGGTGTTGGGGAACCGGCTACTCTACGTTGGGGGCTTCGACTCTCTGCAGTCGTGATCGATGGTGTGTAGACTTTTGATAAGTATGAAGGAGGATTCCACGCTTATATAGAGCCCACTTCTGAAGCCTTTTTCTGGTACAAAATCCGATGGTGTGGAAAGGGGTGATTGCCTAAAGTCAACTACAAAGGATCTCATTTCGATGTGCGATGGGAGCACTTGACGTAGCAGAAGTAAGACACTAGTGTGACAGACAATAGGGGCACCAGCACAAACGTGTGGCTAGAGCGCGGTAGGCATATGATATTCCATCGAACATGTTTCGCGTGTCGCTTAGTCACCCATCATGTGGCGGTGGCACCGGTGTGGCGAGAGCAGGGCACCAATACAGTAAGGGCACTGACACAGCGGGAGCAGGGTGGTGGGGGCACCGGCACAACATGTGGTTAGAGTACGGTAGGCATCTGACATTTCATCGAACATGTTTCGTGTGTCGCTTAGTCACCCATCATCCTTTTGAGGATCACGTGTGAAAACCGCACATACGTCATACTACGTTAGCAAGCCCGTTCGAAAAATTTAATAGTGAACTGATTTTTAATTTTTTGAGTGCTATTTAAACGGTATTATAGTTTAGGTAGTTATTTAAATTATTGGTATAGTTCAAGGTAGTAATCAATACTTTTTCTTATTAGTTATATTGTATGGTATGCTTCAATCATGTATAAGTATTTCTCTAAATTTCTATGTGTATTTTTCAAGTTTTGTTAGTCTAGTTCTTATGAGAAGTAGTGAGTAAGGAGAATCAATTCTCCTAATTCTTAGTATGAATTACTACCATTTTAATTATTTGATAGGAATTCTGCGTATTCTTTTTACAATCAGATTTAAAAATCCCTAACAAATACGCAATTAGCGAAGTAATCCACGCTGAGCTGTTATTGACCAACACCTAATATACATGCTGGACAGCGAGATCTCTAAATAATTAATTAGCATTTGGCACGTTGCTCCTCCAGGGTTAATTTGTCGAACTTTTTTTCCTCTAAACTGAATGTGCAAAATTGAATTATAAATTAATGCGTCGCATCCAAGTACGAGTAATCTTTTATTTTTAAATTAAAAAGCCAGCTGCGATGCACCACCTATTCATGAAAAACACGGGTAGGTTTTTGGCGTGGTTTTCAACTTAAAATTTTGATCAATAATTTAACAACTATAAAATTAACATCATATAAAAGTATTTTCATATATAAATATAACTTTATCATATTCATAAAAAGCACACACTTTTAGTTTAGTTATTTTTTAAAAATAAAAATTATCTTTTATAAATGCATGCATGTCTTAAATTTTTGAGATGGAGTGTATATGTGTTGGCAATTGCCTGGAAGCAGGGACGACTAGTTACAAGCTTCACGCAATTAATTATCTGTGTATTAATAATGCTAAAAATAGTAGTAAAAAAGAAAAAACAAATCCTCAATCTCTTCTAGAAGAGTATATCCGGTAAGTACTGTCCGTTCGATCACCCTGGGATTCGTGCTGAGCTCTAACCATTCTGCCCGTCCGTACACAGTATTCCAATTAATTGCGAGGTAGCTAGCTCTCGTGCACGCTTTGTCCTGGTTTAATTAATTAGCATGTGCATGTGACGACACCGTCGCTAACGTTTTTTTAATTATTACTCTAATCACACACATCTGCGTGGCTAATTAAGGGCTGGTTTGGATGGAAAGCTAGGATATATGACTACGGTATGGAGTATGGACATCCTAAACATTAAAAAACCAGATGATAATGTAATATTTTGGTGTGGTATATAATATTAGCTAGTGTTGCAAAAAATATCATGTTTGTTTGAAACATTTTTGATTAAAGTGGTGAACATTTTTTCACTAAAATGTTAAAACACCGTTTGATTTCCCGATTTTTTATTATCTAGACGTTCTAGGTTGAAACATTTTCGTAGCTAATATTGATATCATCAAAATTTTAAATTTTAGTATGATAGATTGAGAAATTTACCCAGGTGTGTGTTTTCCAATAAGAGACAAAAGCAATAGCAATTTTTTTGGTAAAAGAATGTTAATTACTCTCTATATATTTATTTGTTTGCGACACAATTACTAAACAGTTTTGAAAAACATTTGTAAAGTTCACGATCCAAACTAGTCTACGGGTCTATTTGTTTCAGTTTTTAGTAGCTAGAAATTATTAGTAGCTGGCTAGTTTAAGTAGCTGGTATTTTCTAGCTTCTGCATTCTAATTCATTTCCAGATTTTGCAGCCACTGATTCTTACAATCTAAGTTTGTAATCTGAATCGTTTGTTTCCGCATCAGATTTTATAAGTAGTTGCAAGCTATTAGAAGCTGAAACAAGCAAACCCTAAAAATTGATATCGTTGTTTAGTCACTAGCGCAGATCGATCAGTTTGTTAGTACTTTCTTAAGCTAAGTTTTCAGAAGAAAGATCAAGCACGAGTCGCCGTACCCTCTACCTATTATATTAGAACACTGTATTCTTATTAACATGAGATATTTTTATATTCTATCCTAACTATACTAAAGGCTACTTTGACATGCCGGAATCCTATTCCATTTCAATAGAATGAGCTTGGGATGGAATGGATAAAGATCCCAATTTACCAAACTAGTCCTAAATTTATCTTAGATTTCAAACATGTGTTTAGTTCAGAAACAAAATGAGACGAGTCAGTCTCGTCTCATATCGTGTTTAGTTACGAGAAATAGAAATATTCTCGAGAGAGATGAAATAATGACAACTTTATCGTTGTTATACGTTTTTTTATGCGACCCACTGTCATATGTGGATCCCATCTGTCGTGCTCTTATTTTGCATCTCCTTCTCTAGCGTTTTCTGGTAATCTCTACCACGAAGCAACAAGTAGGAGCTTCTAGTGCCTCTGCCCCGCCTTTGTTCACTCCGGCCCGCCCCGGGGCCTTCGTCCCAACAACTCCACCCCTAGATACTCCATCATCCCTCGACAACACCTCTACCTCGTCTCAGTGGCTTTGACCCTCTAATGACGCCCCGCTTCGATGCTTTCGTCCTTGGCCGCTCCATTGGCCCGCTACAGTGCCTCTGCCTGCCCTAGCGGCTTTGTCTCGCCGGTGACACTTTGCCCCAGCCGCTATAGGACCGAGAGTAGCGATCAAGGGAGAGTGAATAGACGTCTCGATAAATTCTTTCGAATAAATGCATTTCCCTTTAACACTCAACACTCCTCAAATATTCAAGCGAAAGTAAAATGATTCTCACAGCGAAATCCCAAATAAATCTAGTACTATCACTCTCCTGTCAGGTATAATGCGAATCAAGAGATCACAAGCACTAAAAATAATCTAGCCTCTAGAAATACAACCAGTATCCTAACTGATAAGACACCAAAATAATGTTTAGAGGCAAATTCAAACCAATCAACAATCAGATGACATATCAACAGTAATTTTAGCAAACAACATACGTTTCATCCAATAATTAAAGCACAATATTTAAAGTATTTAATTTGACAAGATATTTCTCACAGATATATCAACGAATAATCACGATACAATCTGAAAAGTAAGTACTAGTAGCAACTCAGAATATTCTCGAGAAAAATACAGTAGTGCACGAAAATAGAGAAGAATAAAGTTGCTGTGCTTCCAGAATAGAAATGGTGTTCAGAACGCCTGCCTTCGCTGCATGCCGGCGGCAGGCGGTCTCTACGCCGACTCCCGTGCACTCCAGAAACCAGCAACTAAGGATGGATATGGATGTCAGAATATCCGAATTATTCGTATTCGTATTCGAATTACTGAAATATGGATATCCGTATTCGTATCCGAATTAAATATGGATAACATTCGGAAATATCCGAATTCGTTTTACAAATATGGATATGGAAACGGATATTCGAATTCTGCTGAATGTGGATATGGAAATGGATACATCCGTATTCGTTTTAGGGTTTCACACAGATTAAACTTAGACTCAAGATAATATATTATGACTATATTACTGGTTTATTTATTATTTATATAATTATGGAATACTTAAGTTAGTGAATATTAATAAATTATGGTTTAAAATAAATTGATGGTTAAATATTTATTTGAACTTTAATTTTTTTATAATCAAAATACAACATATCTCATTTCATATATTTTTTTTGTATTTTTTTAGATACATTTGCTATTTTTAACTCATTAATTGTGTTTCTAGGATTTAAATTGAAATATGTGAAATTTGAAATGCAAGTACCTAAAATAATGCACTAAAATTTATAGAAAACTCACATTCACTATTTTGTGTCCATTTTTATTTCTTATCCATGAAATTTAAATAAATATTAAAAAATTATATTACAACACTTCATCACTAATGTGGAGCTTAAGAGTTTTTTAATTATAAAAAAATCAAATAAAGTCTAAAAAATGCGAGACTTATCACAGTGTTATAATATTATACATAGATACCATGATAAAATTTTGAAAATGTTTCGAGAAATTTATCATATAGAATGTTAAGAAATCTGAGATTCTCTTAAGAGGAAATAGAGTTTTGAGAAGAAATATGTTATGGTTTAAAGTAAATTTATGGTTAAATATTTGTTTGAACTTGAATTTTTTATATAATCAAAATACAACATATCTCATACCATGTAAATTCTTTGTATTTTTCCAGATCCATTTGCTATTTTTAACCCATTAATTGTGTTTCTAGTATTTAAATTGGAATTTGTGGAATTTGAACTGCAAGTACCTAAAATAATGCACTAAAATTTATCGAAAAATCACATTCACTATTTTGTGTCCATTTTTAGTTCTTATGCACTAAATTTAAAGAAATGTTAAAAAAATTATGTTACGACACTTCATCGGTAATGTGGAGCTTAAGGGTTTTTTACTTATAAAAAAATCAAATAAAGTCTGAAAAATACGAGACTTATCACAGTTTTATAATATTATACGTAGATACCATGATAAAGTTTTGAAAATATTTCGAGAAAGTTATCATATATAATGTTAAGAAATTTGAGATTCTCTTAAGAGGAAATAGAGTTTTGAGAAAGAATATGTTATGGTTTAAAGTAAATTTATGGTTAAATATTTGTTTGAACTTGAATTTTTTTATATAATCAAAATACAACATATCTCATACCATATAAATTGTTTTTTATTTTTCCAGATCCATTTGCTATTTTTAACTCATTAATTGTGTTTCTAGTATTTAAATTGGAATATGTGAAATTTGAACTGCAAGTACCTAAAATAATGCACTAAAATTTATCGAAAAATCACATTCACTATTTTGTGTCCATTTTTAGATCTTATCCACTAAATTTAAAGAAATGTTAAAAAATTTATGTTACGACACTTCATCGGTAATGTGGAGCTTAAGGGTTTTTTAATTATAAAAAAAATCAAATAAAGTCTGAAAAATACGAGACTTATCACAGTTTTATAATATTATACGTAGATACCATGATAAATTTTTGAAAATGTTTCGAGAAATTTATCATATAAAATATTAAGAAATCTGAGATTCTCTTAAAAGGAAATAGAGTTTTGAGAAGGAATAGACTATGGTTTAAAGTAAATTTATGGTTAAATATTTGTTTGAACTTGAATTTTTTTATATAATCAAAATACAACATATCTCATACCATATAAATGTTTTGTATTTTTCCAGATCCATTTGCTATGTTTAACTCATTAATTGTGTTTCTAGTATTTAAATTGGAATATGTGAAATTTGAACTGCAAGTACCTAAACTAATGCACTAAAATTTATCGAAAAATCACATTCACTATTTTGTGTCCATTTTTAGTTCTTATCCACTAAATTTAAAGAAATGTTAAAAAATTTATGTTACGACACTTCATCGGTAATGTGGAGCTTAAGGGTTTTTTAATTATAAAAAAATCAAATAAAGTCTGAAAAATACGAGACTTATCACAGTATTATAATATTATACGTAGATACCATGATAAAATTTTGAAAATGTTTCGAGAAATTTATCATATAGAATGTTAAGAAATATGAGATTCTCTTAAGAGGAAATATAGTTTTGAGAAGGAATAGGTTATGATTTAAAGTAATTTTATGGTTAAATATTTGTTTGAACTTGAATTTTTTTATATAATTAAAATACAAAATATCTCATTCCATATAATTGTTTTGTATTTTTCTAGACCCATTTTCTATTTTTAATTCATTAATTGTGTTTCTAGGATTTAAATTGGAATATGTGAAATTTGACTTGTAAGTACTTAAAATAATGCACTAAAATTTATAGAAAAATCATATTCACTATTTTGTGTCCATTTTTAGTTATTATCCACTAAATTTAAATAAATGTTAAAAAAATCATGTTACGACACTTCATCGGTAATGTGGAGCTTAAGGGCTTTTTAATTATAAAAAATTAATAAAGTCTGAAAAATACGAGACTTGTCATAATATTATAATATTATACGTAGATACCATGATAAATTTTTTAAAATGTTTTGAGAAATTTTTGAAAATGTTTAATTTTTTAAAATAATAAAATTCAGCCAATTATTTCCAAATTGCCGCCTGTTTTTTGACATGTATGATGAATTTCAGTTCAAGACTTTATATAGTTCTTGTTGGTTGTTGTGTATGATGAATTTTAGTTAGTGTTGTTTAAAAACTTAATTTGTGCATGGTTTATTATGTATCATTCTTTCTTATTAATTATAATTCTAATTTGGTATATTGGACCCTTTGGATTTTTGAAAAATTTGTGAAACAATGAATATTTGGAGCCGAGTAAACATCCGAATACATATTCGTATTCGAAACATCCGTTTTGTATTCGTATTCGAGAACATCCGAATCCGTATTCGTATTCGAATTAAAATATGGTAAATAGTGCTATCCGGATTCGTTTCCATCCGTATCCGATCCGAATCCATCCCTACCAGCAACCCCGCGCCCCTCAACAGTGAACTACGTTGAGAGCTCCTCACTTCTTCTGCCGAAGACCGAGTGCAGGCGCTACTGTGATAGAAAGAAAAAACCGTTCAGGAAAATCTTCCTCAGAAAAACCGGCGCCCTCCACTCTTTCTCGCAGAGAATCTGGCACTATGTGATGCGCCACGAGCGCTTCACATCACGCTGCCCTAGGGAATATGAATATCAGAATATCCAAATTATCCGTATTCGTATTCGTATTCAAATTAAATATGGATGACATTCGAAAATATCCGAATTCGTTTTACAAATGTGCATATGAAAACGGATATCCGAATTCTGCTGAATGTGGATATGAAAATGGATACATCCGTATTCGTTTTAGGATTTCATACAGATTAAACTTAGACTCAAGATAATATATTATCACTATATTAATGATTTATTTATTATTTATATAATTATGGAATACTTAAGTTAGTGAATATTAATAAGTTATGGTTTAAAATAAATTGATGGTTAAATATTTGTTTGAATTTTATTTTTTTTATAATAAAAATACAACATATCTCATTTCATATATATTTTTTGTATTTTTTTAGATACATTTGCTATTTTTAATTTATTAATTGTGTTTCTAGGATTTAAATTGAAATATATGAAATTTGAAATGCAAGTACCTAAAATAATGCACTAAAATTTATAGAAAAATTGCATTCACTATTTTGTGTCCATTTCTAGTTCTTATCCATGAAATTTAAAGAAATATTAAAAAATTTATGTTACGACACTTCATCGGTAATATGGAGCTTAAGGGTTTTTAATTATAAAAAATCAAATAAAGTCTGGAAAATACGAGACTTATCATAGTGTTATAATATTATACGTAGATACCATGATAAAATTTTGAAATTTTTTTGAGAAATTTATCATATATAATGTTAAGAAAACTGAGATTCTCTTGAGAGGAAATAGAGTTTTGAGAAGGAATAGGCTATGGTTTAAAGTAAATTGGTGGTTAAATATTTGTTTGAACTTGAATTTTTTTATATAATCAAAATAAAACATATCTCATACCATATATTTTTTTGTATTTTTATAGATCCATTTGCTATTTTTAACTCATTAATTGTATTTCTAGTATTTAAATTGGAATATGTGAAATTTGAACTGCAAGTACCTAAAATAATGCACTAAAATTTATCGAAAAATCACATTCACTATTTTGTGTCCATTTTTAGTTCTTATACACTAAATTTAAAGAAATGTTAAAAAATTTATGTTACGACACTTCATCTGTAACGTGGAGCTTAAGGGTTTTTTAATTATAAAAAATCAAATAAAGTTTAAAAAATACGAGACTTATAACGGTGTTATAATATTATACGTATATACCATGATAAAATTTTTAAAATGTTTCGAGAAATTTATAATATAGAATGTTAAGAAATCTGAGATTCTCTTGAGAGGAAATAGAGTTTTGAGAAGAAATAGGTTATGGTTTAAAGTAAATTGGTGGTTACATATTTGTTTGAACTTTAATTTTTTTATATAATCAAAATACAATATATCTCATACCATATAAAGTTTTTGTATTTTTCTAGATACATTTTCTATTTTTAACTCATTAATTGTGTTTCTAGTATTTAAATTGGAATATGTGATATTTGAACTGCAAGTACCTAAAATAATGCACTAAAATTTATAGAAAAATCACATTCACTATTTTATGTGCATTTTTAGTTCTTATCCACTAAATTTAAAGAAATGTTAAAAAATATGTTACGACACTTCATCGGTAACGTAGAGCTTAAGGGTTTTTTAATTATAAAACAATCAAATAAAGTATGAAAAATACGAGATTTATCACAGTGTTATAATATTATACGTAGATATCATGATAAAATTTTTAAAATGTTTCTAAAATTTTATCATATAAGATGTTAAGAAATCTGAGATTCTCTCGAGAGGAATTAGAGTTTTGAGAAGTAATAAGCTATGGTTTAAAGTAAATTGATGGTTAAATGTTTGTTTGAACTTGAATTTTTTATATAATCAAAATACAAAATATATAATAACATATAATTTTTGTATTTTTCTAGATCCCTTTTATATTTTTAACTCATTAATTGTGTTTCTAGTATTTAAATTAGAATATGTGATATTTGAACTGCAAGTACCTAAAATAATGCACTAAAATTTATATAAAAATTACATTCACTATTTGTGTCCATTTTTAGTCATCATCCACTAAATTTAAAGAAAAGTTAAAAAAAATTATGTTATGACACTTCATCGGTAATGTGGAGCTTAAAAGTTTTTTAATTATAAAAAATCAAATAAAGTCTAAAAAATACTATACTTGTCACGGTGTTATAATATTATACGTAAATACCATGATAAAAATTTTAAAATGTTTCGAGAAATTTATCATATAGGATGTTAATAAATTTTTTAAAATGATTAGTTTTTAAAAATAATAAAATCCAGCCAATTATTTCTAAATTGTCGCCTATTTTTTCTGCATTGACGCGCCTGGACTCAATTTTTGTGTTCTTGTTGGTTGAAATATATGATGAATTTTAGTTCAAGAATGTACTTCTTGTTGGTTGTTGTGTATGATGAATTTTAGCTAGTGTTGTTTAAAAATTAGTTTGTGTATGGTTTATTGTGTATCATTGTTTCTTATTAATTATTATTCTAAATTGGTATATTGAACCCTTTTGAATTTTGAAAAATTTGTGAAACAACGAACATTTGGAGTTAAACCAAGTAAACATCCGAATACATATTCGTATTCGAAACATTCATTTTGTATTCGTATTCGAGAACATTCGAATCTGTATTCGTATTCGAATTAAAATGTGGTAAATAGTGTTATCCGGATTCGTTTCCATCCGTATTCGATCCGAATCCATCCTTACGCTGCCCCGCACCTGGCGGCGATGGACGACACACAACCTGAGGAGTACTATCCCGGTGCAGTGCTCCAGGGCCAGGCGGAGGAACCCTCTTTGCGCGCATGAAAACGATGGGAAAAAACCAAGTGCACATGCAAGTGCTTCAACACGGAGATTGATCAGAAAGATGGCTACAGGCGGTGGTGTAAAGAAAATTCTGATTGGGGATGAACAGGGGAGTGAAATAAAAGGAATGAACTCCAATTTTTCAAATTGAGTTGGAAACCTTAAGGGAGATAGAAGGCTATACATAGACGAAAAAAACTACGGGTCCAACGTGCAAAATAATAAAATCCTATCTAAAATACATCTTTTCCTGATGCGGTGCTTTTGTAGCAGCTACGGCTTCGCTTCAGGATCTCTTGATCTCAGATCGACGGTATGGATTGGGGCGTCGGTTTTGCGCTAAAACCGACAAAGCGCTCGTTGCCTCTACCCTGAGTATCCGGATTGGGCTGACCTGACTCTGCGGCTCCCTCAGCCCAACAGTCGCTCACCGCCCGTTTACCCAAGTCAAACTCGGTCAAATCACGACGAGTCCTCTACCGTTTCTAGCCCATGTACCTAGATTGGGCCGGCCCAACTCCACGACTCCATCTGTCCGATAGTCGCTCGCTGCTCGTGTATCTGAGTCACATGCGGTCAAGACACGATAGGAGTAGGACTTCTCATCTACTCTTTATATCTTCTCTTTAACTTTCGTTGACAATCACTCATCACTTGATCTTCAACATGGCTCCTCAACCACTCCATGTGCCCATGACACTTGACACTCGGCCTTGACTGCTTCGCCCTGCTTGGCTAACTGCTCCGTAATTGCTACCGTGTGCGACTATTTGAAGGAAAAGAAGCCCGTGGAATGGTTTTGTTCTCTCATTTTTAGGAATAGGAACTGTTGATAGCAAAAAATGGCATTAATGGCTAGCTTGTCAAAATATCAATTTTTGTGATTTAGGCCGAAAATACACATGTCCAGGGTTTGTCCGAAGCCCTATAGGGTCGAAGTCCATTGAGCTATGGGCTCCGAAAGCCTCTAGCCAGCCCATGGGCTTAGGCAGGGAAGCCTTCGGAGGCCCACGCTACAGAAGCTTCGGCCCGAGGAGCAGGCCTCGACGGGCCTGGCCGAAGCCCACGCCACCGAAGCTTTGGCCCGAGGAGCAGGCCTCGACGGGCCTGGCTGAAGCCCACCTCGGCAGAGATAGAGTTGTTTGCGTCCCGGCTCAATCTCTATCTCTATCTGACCGGATTAATAGCAGATTAGATTAGGAGTTAACCCCCTATAAATAGAGAGGCATGCCGGCATGGAGAACCCCCAAACTAAAACAAAACCAAAGCCAATGCTTTGATCGTATTTACCTTACCTTAATTTTCCTGTACCTCTTCGTGGGTTTGCCTGGAAGCCCTCCGTCGGCCACTACGGAACAGTGGTAATCCTTGTTACTTCGCCTGTGAAGTATCCGTTAATCTACGTAAAAGATTGATATCGCCTTGTTACTTCGCCTGTGAAGTATCCGCTAATCTGCGTAATAGATTGCTACCTTCGCTACTAGTGCAACACTCTGCGTAATAGATCCGTTCGGAGTCCATCTTCGATCAGATCAATCCGAACGCCGAAGCACCCTTCGGTGGAGCACTTCGCACCAGACGCCGAAGGTACACTTCGGTGACCCATTCGCATCAGACTTCGAACCAGGCGGGGCTCCGACTGGTTTGTCGATTTTATTCTGTTTAATCTATTTCTTTCGGCTAATTGGATTATTTTGTGTAATATGGTTGCCTGGCGACTCCACCCCCTTGTCACTATTAAGGGTAGTCGGAACGCGACGTCGGTGCCACGTCACGCTTAGGCTTGTTCCTAAGTATCTGTGCACTTTTAGATCGTCGAACTGACCCAAGTGCGGGGGCATGTTTCCGTGTCAACACACTTTTTGGTGACTCCACTGGGGAAGGCTACGCCAACATGATGAGTACGTCTACATCGGCCACCGGTACATCCACATCGACTACTACGTCTACACCGCCGATGGACGCAATAGGAGGCGCGGATATCGACAACCGCAACATATTGTCGCCTACACTTGAAGATATCCCCGCAGAAGACCGAGCAGAGATCGAGGCGAAGTTAAAGGCACTTAAAGACATGATGCTTGGGGGCTACATCAAGACACGTGCAGGCTTCGTCAAGCGTGACATCGTCACCCCCGACCTCGCTCAGGTCTAGGTAACACCTGTATCGCCTCGCTTATCTTCTTTAGAAATTGAGCAAAAAATAGCCGCATCAGTAGATCAAGCCGTGAGTGCTTTGCTGGCCAACCGTTTAGATTCGGCAGTCAGCTCCCAAGTAGAGGCAACTCTTAGAAGATTTGGCTTCACTGAGGCCGTACCCCCAGTTCCTATTGCTAGCGCACCTCTGACTAGCCATATATACAGTAGGACTAACGACAACACTAGCGCAATCATATCTCCAGCCTCACCACTTATGGCCGAGACCAATCATTACACCTACGGTCAAAGTAATACTACATACCATCCACCGCCACCTGCGCCAATACCCGCGCTACCCGCGCTACCCGCACCACACGCGCAGACGCCCGGACACGAGCACGTTGTACAAATAGCACGTAGGGAAGAAGCACATGGCCAGCACACCGACATCCCACCACGTGTCGCTCCCCCGCATGAGAGGCGCATGCAAGCAACATACCAAGATGATATAGAGGAGCGGGTCCGCGCACTATTTAGGGAGTGTGCTGGCTTCGTGCCCAAGGGACGGGTTAGGGTTTACCGTAAACCATACCCCGACCATCTTGATACAGTACCCTACCCCCGCGGCTATAGAATCCCTGAGTTCACTAAATTCGATGGCGAGGGTAGAAAGACTACACTAGAGCACGTTAGTCAATTTTTGGCGCAATGTGGAGAAGTTAGCGGGATAGATGCTCTAAAGGTTAGACTATTTTCTCTCTCGCTATCCGGCACCGCTTTCACTTGGTTTTCGGCGCTCCCACCGAACTCCATCCACATGTGGGACGATTTAGAGCGGAAATTCCATGATTATTTCTACACAGGTGAAACAGAACTTAGGCTTTCACATTTGACATCGGTTAGGCAAAAATCTAGTGAGAACGCCTCTGAATACATCAAGCGTTTTAGGGATACTAGAAACCGACGTTTTAGCCTTAATATCTCAGAACAGGACTTGGCGGAATTAGCTTTTAACGGGTTGCGTTCCGAAATTAAAGAGAGGTTAGATAACCAAAACTTTTTAGAAGTTAGCCAAGTTTTACAGCAGGCTCTGGTCCAGGAAGGCCGAGCCAAAGATAAAAAGTTTATTAAGACGTTTAGCAAGCCTAGAGCTGAAATCCACATCATGGAGCGCTCTGATGAGGAAGAGTCGGAGGAGGAGGATTCGACCGACATGTACACGACCGAATGGGTTTGGAACACTAAAAATAAACCTGTCACTTGCTCCGAGTTACGACCATGCCCCACAAAGAATAGACTTAGTGAGGTCAAGTACTCGTTCGATATAACTAAATGTGATAAAATATTTTATTTTCTTTTAAAAAGTCAGATTCTCATGTTACCTAAGGGTCAAGTCATCCCACCTGCCGATGAATTAAAGAAGCATCTATACTGTAAGTGGCATGACTCACATTCGCATAATACTAATGATTGCAATGTTTTTCGACGACAGATACAATCGGCCATAGAAGAAGGAGGATTGAAGATAGACCATGATCCGAAGATGAAGCTAGATAAAGATCCTTTTCCAGTCAACGCCGTCGACCTCGGCGAAAAGAAGGTGTTGATTCGGCCAGAACAGGCCGAGTCAGCTAAAGGGAATGATGTAATTGTTGGAGAACCGTGCACTCGCACACTCGTACCAAAGAACCCTGAGGTAGGAGTGTGGAAACAGAACACTGATACCCCTTCGGCTAAGGCTCGCAAGAGGCCGAAGATAACATATGACATGCTGTTGAACAAACATCAGAGGAGGGCCAAGGAAGCAGGTCCACACGCTAAGTTAAAACAGCCGAAGGGTCCAAGACCCTCGAAGGGTGGCTTCAGACCGAAGCAGGCGAACACTCCGCACGAAGGCTTCGGGCCATGGTGGCCTGATGCTCCACACGGTGGTTCCGAGCCACAATGGACGAACCCCCCGTACGGCAACTTCGAACCCCAGTGGTCGGGTCCCCCATGCGATAACTTCATCCCCCAATGGCTGAACCCCGCACCGTGTTGGACTTCTCCGATGGGAGGCTTTGGCCCACACTGGCCGAACATACCTCCGTCGTAGTAGGACCCTTCGCTGGTGTGGTCCGAGATACCTTCGACTTGGCCGAACCCCCCTCCAGGTAACGGGTTCGGCTCACAATGGGCGAGGCCACTAGAGCCGCCGATGCCTCCGCCGTATGATTGGGCGGGAACCCCGTGGGCTCCGTACGGATCTGGGTCAGGGTACCCTCCGCAGCCTAACACTATGCCTTATTTTCCTTTGGAGTATTGTGGATGATAGGGGCAAACAGACGCATCAAAGGGGGGCATCGCCCACAGACTGTCCGTGGTGCCTCTGATTCGGGACATGCAGAGCGAAGCCGAAGGGTGCGAGCACGCGGAGGCCGAAGTCATGGAGTCCGAAGCCATAACCATCAGAGTTGGGTCTCAGGAAGTCCCAATCCCGAAGACTCTATCATCGAGGTCTGACGGAGGTAAGTCTCATGCTTCAGCCGAGCCCTGCGCCGAAGCTTGGTTCGATCGACCGAATGAGGCCGGTCCATCCGATGGGGTTCACAGCGAAGCCCCCTCCGAACGCAAGGTGCACAAGGCCGAAGGGCACAGTGCCACTTCGGCCAGAATTAATGGAAGTCGAACAGTAGCGCCTGGCACCAAGCCTCAGCCATCTTGGGCACCTCCAGACATGTCCAAATCACAGAAGAGATGCCTACAAATGCCGCGGGCACAGGAGATGCGCGAAAGGAAAGCTGAGTCCGAGCGCGACGCTATCTTCGAGGAAATCTGCCCTCGGCCAGCTACGAAGCAAGTATGGAGGGAGAAGCCGGTTGAGATAACCAACCTGGCTCCTAGTCCAAGCGACGACGACGACATGCTCGACGACGGTTACTCGCCCGTCTCTGAGGGACCCGCACCCCAGGTGATGGACATCAACATCTCACGCTGCCTGCCGAGTTCGCCCTACCATAGGATGAGGCCGAGGTCACTCAATTGAACCTCGGTCTGTGCAACGCCATCTTCGAGAAGCCTAAGGACTCGGCTCGCCATCTAAAGCCCCTCTATGTCAGGGGTCACATCGATGGGAAGCCGATTTCCCGGATGCTCGTCGACGGCGGCGCCACTGTTAACCTAATGCCTTATTCATTGTTGAAGAAACTTGGCAGGGACGAAGAAGACCTGAAGAAGACTAACTTGATGCTCAACGGCTTCAACGACGAGAGCTCCGAGGCCAAGGGAGTACTCTCTATGGAGTTGATGGTGGGCAACAAGACATTGTCAACAGTGTTTTTCGTCGTCGACGTACAAGGTAATTATAGCATGCTACTCGGGCGCGACTGGATTCACGCGAACTGTTGCATCCCTTCTACTCTACACCAGTGCCTGATACAGTGGGACGGCGATGAGGTAGAAGTCATCCCCGCGGATACTTCGGCCCAAGTAGCATTGGCCGATGTATCAATCGACGCCGTCCATAACAAAGTAGAGTGTCTGTCGGGAAGAGATCTTTCGGATTACGATTTTGTTAGCGTATCCGGGGGACGGTTTGTACCAGTGTCTATAAAGCCGGCTGGAGTAGCACGGCTATTTTTGTATTAATAGTCATGTCTAGCAAGAATAATCTAGATTGGCTAAAGTCTCGTGTGGAGCAGTATCGGTCTAATAAAGACGGTATTACCGAAGCCATCGAGGACTTTAGCGAAGTAGAGAAATTAGGGAAAGGTTTTGCGTCGGCCGATCCCTTGGAGGAAGTTGATATAGGTAAGGGCAGCATCCCAAGGCCGACTTTTGTAAACCAACATTTGCAGCCCGATGAAAAGGCTGAAGTAATAAAGTTACTTCGGTCGTATGTCGATTGTTTAGCATGGGAATATAGCGAGATGCCAGGACTAAGCCGCGAGCTCGTGGAGCATCGGCTGCCCATCAAGTACGGATTTAGGCCTTATAAGCAGCCTCCCCACCGCTTTAATTCGGCCGTCTATGACCGAGTTAAGGAAGAAGTGGAGCGACTACTCAAGGCTGAATTTATTAGGCCATGCAGGTACGCGGAATGGGTTGCTAACATTGTACCTGTAGAGAAGAAAGGGAGTGGAAAGATACGGGTATGCATTGATTTCCGGGATCTAAATAGAGCCACTCCGAAGGACGAGTATCCAATGCCAATAGCCGACATGCTGATCAACGATGCTTCAAGACACAAGGTACTAAGTTTTCTTGATGGCAATGCCGGTTATAATCAAATCTTTATGGCCGAAGAGGACGTCTATAAGACTGCCTTTCGATGCCCTGGTTTTGTCGGTTTGTTCGAGTGGGTCGTCATGACTTTTGGTTTGAAAAATGCTAGCGCCACGTATCAGTGCGCTATGAACTTGATCTTTCATGACTTGTTAGGAGTCATGTTAGAAGTTTACATCGATGATGTCATGGTCAAATCGGATGCTATGGGAAACCATTTAGCCGATTTGAAGGTTGCTTTCGATAGGATGCGACAGTATGGGTTGAAGATGAACCCACTCAAGTGTGCTTTTGGTGTGTCGGCGGGTAAGTTCTTAGGTTTCATGATTCATGAGAGAGGCATAGAAATTGATCCTAAGAGACTTGAAAATATTAGAAACGTTGCGGCGCCGACATGCAAAAAGGATGTGCAAAAGTTGCTAGGCAAGTTGAACTATTTGCGTCGCTTTATATCCAACTTGTCTGGCAAGATTGATGCCTTTGTCCCCATACTCCGGCTAAAAAACGAAGCCGAGTTCGCTTGGGATGCAAGCCAGCAAAGTGCTTTCGAAAAGATCAAGGAGTGCTTGTCATCATCGCCTATGGTGAGAGCACCTAAAGTTGGGATTCCGTTTCGGTTATATGTCGCCACTGAAGATAGCGTGATTGGAGCCGTGCTAACCCAGGAGGTGGAGGGGAAGGAGTACATCATCACATTCTTGAGCCGCCGCCTGCTGAACGCTGAAACCAGGTACGCGTTTGTGGAGCGATTATGTTTATCACTTTATTAAGCATGCACCAAGTTACACCATTATCTTCTCCCCACCACATGTGTTGTCGTTTGCCTAACCGATGTTATAAAGCACATGTTACCGAAGCCGATTCTAAGAGCGATGAAAGGCCAAGTCGTAGCCAACTTTATAGTTGATCATCACATGGATGTTAGCTGGAGTGATGCTATTGCTCTAGTTGAGGTAGTACCATGGAAAATCTATTTTGATGGTTCGGCTTGCAAGAGTGGCCGAGGTATTGGAGTGGTTCTCATATCACCTAATGGTATGCGCTTTGAAACCTCGGCCCGACTAGAGTTCTCTTCCACTAATAACCAAGCCGAATACGAGGCTTTGTTGCTAGGTATTGAACTACTAGAGTCTGTAGGCGCTAAACATGTTCACGCGTATGGTGATTCGTTATTAGTAGTACAACAAGTAGCTAAGAATGATCAATGTTTTAATGGCTTGCTGAATAGCTACTTGGACAAATGTCTAGACATAGTTGCTACTTTTGATGATTTCAAAATATATCACGTGTCAAGAGAAGTCAATTCGGTCGCCAATGATTTGGCTCAGCAAGCATCTGGCTACCAAGTCAAGAGAGGGAAATTTGTTGTATTAGAGAAGCTGGTGTTTAGTCCAACTACTGAAGCCAGTGAAGGTGGGCGGGCGCACGCCTCGGGTCGAACCCCTTGGGTCACCGAAGGACACCGCACGCCGAAGCCCCTGGATCAGAGTGTTCTACCGATCGAAGGATCTGGCACGCCGGAGCCCATAGTGTGAAGCCTCCCAGACGAAGAAGGCTCTCCGAAGTCTGAACCCTCCGAAGAGCTTCGGCCCAGCACACTCCGAATGGCCACCTCGGCCAGGCTTCGGCAGGAGCAGGAATGGCTCGGGGGGCACCCCGAAGTAAGTATTTTAGAAGTTTTTTCAGAAGATGGACCAGCAAAACCCTCTGAAACCTGTAAGGGCGATTGGAGAGTCCT
Organism: Zizania palustris; assembly: GCA_019279435.1. NCBI lineage: Eukaryota > Viridiplantae > Streptophyta > Magnoliopsida > Poales > Poaceae > Zizania > Zizania palustris. Next base: position 33,437,085 of record JAAALK010000080.1, read on the forward strand.
AATCGTCCAGTATTTGAGAGAACCTAGTCGAAGGGTTGATCGAAAGGTTCGGCGACAAGCGTTCAAATTCATGTTGGTAGACGACACATTGTATCGCCGAACCATCGACGAAGTGCTATTAAAGTGTCTAGACCATGATCAATCCCAAGTGGCTACAGGGGAAGTCCATGAAGGGCTTTGCGACACCCATCGGTCGGCCCAGAAAATTAGTTGGATGCTCAAAAGAGCAGGGTTTTATTGGCCGACTATGACTGAAGACTATTTCAAGTACTATAGAGGGTGTGAAGCATGTCAGAAGTTTGGCAATATTCAGTTGGCCCCTACCTCATTGCTCAATCCTATTGTCAATCCATGGCCGTTTCGAGGTTGGGGTTTAGACTTCATCGGCCAGATCCACCCTCCTTCATCAAAAGGGCATCAGTTCGTGTTGATGGCAACAGATTACTTCACTAAGTGGACCGAGGCCGTACCTCTCAAGAACATGACTCATGATGAGGTACGTGATTTTATTTTGAAGCACATCATACATAGATTCGATATTCCTCAATCCCTTACTACAGATCAAGGTAGTTCATTTGTTTCTAAAGAAGTAAGGGACTTCGCCGAATATTATGGTATTAAGTTGATAAACTCTTCACCTTACTATGCTCAGGCTAATGGTTAGGTCGAGTCTAGTAATAAAACCATGATTAAACTCATTAAAAAGAAAATTGAGGAGTTTCCTAAAAGGTGGCATGAGGTGCTTTCCGAGGCGCTATGGGCTTGTAGGATTGCCAAGCACGGTGCTACCAAGGTCAGTCCATATGAGTTGGTATATGGACAAGAGGTCGTTCTGCCTATAGAGGTAGATCTTGGCTCCTTAAGGGTGTTAAAGAAAGACGGCTTATCGGTCGACGAATATGAAACTCTTTTAAAAGATAATCTAGAGGAGGTGACCGATAAGAGACTAAGGGCTTTAGAAGCCATAGAAGTAGACAAGAAGAGAGTAGCTAAAGCCTACAATAAGAAGGTTAAACCAAAATCATTTCAAATATGAGACTTGGTGTGGAAAACGATTTTACCCTTAGGCATGAAGAGTCCCAAATTTGGTAAATGGTCACCTAGTTGGGAAGGTCCTTTTAAGATAGCCGAAATCGCTCCCGGCAACGCATACATGTTGGAATCCCTGTAGGGAGAGTGGTTTCGAAGAGCTTTGAATGATAGGTACTTGAAAAGGTATTTCCCAAGTGTGTGGCAAACATCATGAAAGTGTCGAAAAGCCGATACGGATGGTATCGTCTTCAGCTCGTTGTGCTTTTAGTTCACTAGTTCACTAAAAGGCAGGGAACATGTATTGATAGCAAAAATGGCATTAATGGCTAGATTGTCAAAATATCAATTTTGGTGATTTAGGCCGAAAATACACATGTCCAGGGTCTGTCCGAAGCCCTATAGGGCCGAAGTCCATTGAGCTATGGGCTCCGACAGCTCTAGCCAGCCCATGGGCTTCGGCCGAGAAGCCTTCATAGGCCCACGCTACCAAAGCTTCGGCCCAAGGAGCAAGCCTCGACAGCCCTAGCCGAAGCCCACGCCACCGAAGCTTCGGCCCGAGGAGCAGGCCTCGACGGGCCTGGCCGAAGCCCACGCCACCGAAGCTTCAGCCCGAGGAGCGGGCCTCGACGGGTCTGGCCGAAGCTCACGCCACCGAAGCTTCGGCCCGAGGAGCAGGACTTGACGGGCCTGGCTGAAGCCCACCTCGACAGAGATAGAGTTGTTTGCGTCACCGACTCAATCTCTATCTCTATCTGGCCGGATTAATAGCAGATTAGATTATGAGTTAACCCCCTATAAATAGAGAGGCATGGCCGGCGTGGAGAACCCCCAACTTAAACAAAACCAAAGCCAATGCTTTGATCGTATTTACCTTACCTTTATTTTCCTATACCTCTTCGTGGGTTTGCCTGGAAGCCCTCTGTCGGCCACTACGGAACAATGGTAATCCTTGTTACTTCGCCTGTGAAGTATCTGTTAATCTACGTAAAAGATTGCTATCGCCTTGTTAGTTCGCCTGTGAAGTATCCGCTAATCTGCGTAATAGATTGCTACCTTCGCTACTAGTGCAACACTTAGCAAAATTCGGTCCTCAGGCCGAATTAGTACTTCGCACTCTTCTGTTGCAGGTTCGCACGTCCAGAGCTACTTCGTCGGAAGTGTTCGAAGCTGAGATATCGGTTTCGGAGGTCCCCAGGACACCCTTCGGCGGGACTGCAGGCTTCGGCAACGGGCTTCGCCAAACATACTTCGTTGCAACACGCTTCGCCACGACCATATTCCACACCGGACGAAGTTGCACTAACTCGTGGCCCTCGTGTCACTATTTCGTAGCTTGCTGTATCGGAGATCGCACGCCGAACCCCGCTGTTCGGAGGTGATCATCGCGTCCAGATCCGTTCGGAGTCCATCTTCGGCCGGATCAATCCGAACGCTGAAGCACCCTTCGGCGGAGCACTTCGCACCAAACGCCGAAGGTACACTTCGGTGACCCCTTCGCATCAGACTTTGAACTAGGCGGGGCTCCGACTGGTTTGTCGATTTTATTCTGTTTAATCTATTTCTTTCGGCTAATTGGATTATTTTGTGTAATCTGGTTGCCTAGCGACTCCATCCCTTGTCACTATTAAGGGTAGTCGGAACGCAACGTCGGTGCCACATCACGCTTAGGCTTGTCCCTAAGTATCCATGCACTTTTAGATCATCGAACTGACCCAAGTGCGGGGCACGTTTCCGTGTCAACAGGAACGTCCTTATTTTCATAGAATATTTTTTAAATATTTTTCAGACCTGTCCAGTCCTATCCTATCTACTTGCATTGGTGCCTAAACCAACCACAGTTTAATACATTAAAGTGGGGGAGATAAGTGCTTATTTTGCTAGCCTTGATCAACGATAGAAGTGACACGAGAAATACACGTCGAGCAAGCTGACGAACTTAGCAAAACACAATCAAAGTTTAGGTATAGTATACACACATTTTTTTTTAAAAAAACGGCAAGTAGGAAAGTGGCTGACCAAGAAGATAATCCATTGTGGCTGATGAGATGGATTAGCACAGACGGACTCGAGCTCGGCCTTGCTCATGCCCTCGTGCCGTTTCTATGTGATTTCCAAAAAAAAAATGATAAGTCACATTTCCTAAAAAAATGTGATTTCCTAAAAATATTTGACTCAGAGATCAAATATCCGATTGACAATATTTTTATATAATTAAATTATATGATATAAATGTTAGATATAAATAGATCTACAATCCAAAACATTTGTAATAATATTGTATATTTAGCGGTGTTAGAAAAATCGGTGATCAGTAGTCGATCAGTCGACTACCGAGTAGAAATTAATTGGTTAATCGGATGATTAATTGAATTAATCGGTTGACCAGTTTATCATGATTTCAACATGATGTATATAATATGAAAATCTATGTATATTTTTTATGAGAACATGAATAGACCTATACAAGTGCAATGCATATATGTGAGTTTTTTGCTACATATGAATAGAACTATATAGGATACTTAGGAAGACAGAAGTAATATTGTAATAGCAATAGCAATTAGCTTATCCTTTGTAAGTTGTTTGTTGCTTTTATTTTCTTCTCTACGAATTCACGTACTGTTTTTTAAATTATTTTTTAATGGTATTATGATAAACACAAATGTAACACAGTGTTATTACCGTTTACAAGCGTGCTTCAGTTAAGGCAATATAAATTAAATCCCCTGTGGATGATCAGCAATGGCTCACATACTGGGTGCTGTACTCATTAATAACATTGTTTGAGCTACTAATAGTAATAGCAAATTAGCAAGTAACAACAAATAGTAATAAAATAGCAATAGCAAGTGAGGGGCCTACAGAGCACTGAGCTAGCACGGGCGCGCACATTACAACGGCGCGGAGCGCGCTCGGGTCGTGGACGTAGCACGCTCAGCGCGGGCGGCGCTGGATCTGACTGGCACGGCCGGATTTGGTTGGGCGGCGAGGGCGCGCTCTCGGCGGGGATGGCGTGCGCTCTGGTCGGGCTGCGTCGGATCTGGTTGGGCGACTACATGGGCCGTGTTTGGTAGAGTTTAGATTGGATTCTTAAATCTATATTAAAGTTGGAGTGTATATTAAAGTTGGAGTGGAGTATTTAAAGTTAGTTAGACTCTTCTTTACTATTCTAATTTATTTTTTTAGAGTGATTTCAGGTGGATCCATTTCTTAGAAAAATGTTTGACTTAACTCTAACTCCACGGGAGAAAGAAATTGAAGGAGGAACCTTGCCAAATGCACCCTAGATCTAGATGGAAGGAGCTACAAACGCGGGAGAGGTAACAAGCAAAATGCACGCGAGAAATAGAGCTGAAGGGAGAAACTTTTTTTTGGTTGATTTTTTTCTCGAACCGATTAATCGGTTAACCAGTCGATTAATCAATCTACCGATTTCAGATTCAATTTTGCTGTAAATTAATTGGATTGGGGCTGATCACTGAATAATCAACTGATTGACTGATTGGCCATTTTTTAAGAAATATTTGTCTTAATCATGCTTTATAATTATTGACGAAGTGTAACTATTCTCGTTCAAAACTAACAAGTATTCACGAACGAATCTAAAACGACCAGATAATTATGTGACAAAATACTTAGTTTAGTAGCAAGTTGGGGCTACTTAGTTTAGTAGCAAGTTGGGGCTCGAGGCATTATGTGACAAAATGAAAACTACTGAAGAGTCCATTTATTTCTTTGTGACTACTACGTATTGGTCTTGATGAGATGTGCACAGTTCATATTATCCAAGCTTTTTTGTGTAGCCTCGTTGTCTAAGGAAAAAGCATGATGGGTCTTTTAAGATTGGGCCCATTGGCAAGAGAGCACCTGCAATCTATCCATCCAATGCATATTTTAGGCCCATATCATCACAAACTTGACCAAGTATCACCGCTGCCGCCTAAGAATTTTTTTGAAATGATATATTTTTAAAACAAATTTCAAATATGCTATACGCTTTTGAAAAATTATAAAACTAACATTCTGTCAACTAATAAAGTATCGATCTAGAGTTTTAGGCTCTACATCGACACTTCATCAGCCGATCTAGGCTAATCGGGCTAATCAAGTAGCTCTAGCGCTCTGTCGGCAGATCGACGTTTCATCGGTCGACAGGGTGCTAGAGTCACCTGATCAGTCCGACCAACCTAGGTTAGCCGATGAAGTATCGATCTAGGGCCTAAATCCCTATTGACACTTGCAATGCTGATAGAAAGTTAGTTTTTTTTTCAAAAGCATGTATCAGATTTGAAATTTATTTTATAAAATGTATCATTTCAAAAAAACAATTTGCCACTTATTTGGGGAAATAGATTTACCCTAACAGGGGCCAGATAACAGTATCTTCGAAGTTTCATAAGGATGAAACCCTCTGGAGCACCAAAGCCAAAGAACAAACCTAGGACTCCTTCGTCCTAGGCGAAGCAGGTGACTGAAGGCTATTGTGAAAACTACTCTAAGAAATCACAAAGCTAGAAGCTAAGTGCGAAGGCCCTCTTCGAGGCCCCTCTGGGCCACTCTAGGCTCTGCCCGGTGTGAGGTGTGAAGCCCCTCTTCACTGCTATCCGCAGCGAAGGCCTCTCTAGGGGGAAGCCTCCGGTCCACACTCTAGTAAAAGCTCTAAATATCTTAAGGCCACTCCAGCATGTAGACCTAAACCAGGGGCCTTCACCCCTGGTATTTGCATAAGTATTTATATATTAGTTTACTATTTTACCCCTACTAAGTCTGGTAAACAAAGTCTTGTATGATGATTGTAAGTAGAAGATAAAATGGTTTTTTCTTGTTATATTTTGCCTATAAAAGCATAGTGCCACCCTTGTAATGGGGGACAAGTTATAGAATAAAGAAATTACTATGAACTAGACGTAAGGCTATTATTCCTCTCGGAGGCTTGAACTGGTATAAAAACACTCTCTTCTTATGAACCCTCATAGGTTCGTACTCTTTCATACACTACCTCCTTCGAGGTTATCACATTGCACAAACCTGCTTGTAGCTAACGTAATTGCTACAACAGTTGGCGCCGTCCGTGGGGACCCTAGTACTAAAAGTTAGCGTCTCTGCCACTACCTATGTAATCAATCGTGGAGTACACCTACGAAGAGGGATGTGAAGTCCTATGGAATCTGAGCACTCCTCTTCGACAAGGGGCTTCAAGTATACGTCAAAAGGCTTCACAGTCTTATCTTCAGTCTCAGAAGCCATAGGGGCTACAATACAAACTTTGACACCCCACCTCGAAGCCCTTAGTCTCCAGACTCTTTGGGCTTCCGAAGTTATGCATAAGTTTTTCCGCAACCCGAGCTCGAAGGTGGGCTCAACGTGAGATAAATAAAGTCCGCACATACATATGGGGTGCCATGCTTCACTTTGATATATGCTGACTCCAGGCTCTATCAAATGGCCCCCAAAATCGGTGTGATCAGGTCCACCTTCGTCGCTGCATAACGCCTTTGGGCCTGTAGCGATAAAAAGCACATGACTCTTAGCTTGCTACTCGAAGCATCCTAGGACTCCGAGCTTGCAACTCAAAGCGTCTGAAAAGAGTCAAAGGCGACCAAACAAAGTGTAACACCCCAAATTTTCAGAGAAATAAAAATACCTTTTATCATATTTTTCTGGAAATAATTGATTTTGAAATACCTTTAATACCCTTCTAATTTTAATTGAACTAGAACCTAGATAAAATATCCAAACCAGGAGCTAGAAAATTTTGTGTATGATCCCAAGGCCAAGAAATATTTTTGAAAATTTTTACAAATTTTTACCACCTTTGAAAGTAGCCCAAATATTTTAAACTAATTTCTGCAATTATTTTTATTCAGAAAATGATTGAAACAGTAACGAGCCCCTTTTCCCCCATTCTCCCTCAACCGGCCGACCCAGCCCACTCCCTCCCCGCACTCCGTACTGACACCCGGGCCCCGCTTGTCAGCGACCCCTCTCCCTTCGCGCGCGCGCCCGACCCCACCTGTCGGCGCCGACTCCCTCTCTCGGCCGAGCATAACCCCACTTGTCGGTTGCGTCCTGTTGCCACACCCACACACCCGCGCCCCGCTGACCTATGGCCCCCGCCTGTCAGTACCATCATCCACCTCGCGCCATCGCCCCCGAATCCCGCCGGCCGAGGACCTCGCCCTCGGATCCGCCTCGCCGGCCCCCTCACATTAAACCGACGTCGGCATTCAATCCCCCGAGGCCCGCCAGCCATTTAAACGCGTTAAGGCACGCGTTTAAGCCCCAGGATCACGGTACCATGCATGTCAAAACCTCACCGGTGAATGAATACACCCCCCTCGGCTTTCCATGCATGCGACCCCCTCTGACCCTCGCCGGCGCTCCTATTTAACACCCTGGCCTCCACCGCGTTCGACCCCCACTCCATTCCACACTCAAACCAAACCGAATGCCCGAGACGCTCATTTTAACGCCACACCGCCGTCCTCGCTCCAGCCACCATTCACCGTCACCGGAGTCCCCCTCCACCCTCGACGACCGCACCGTCGTGACCGTAGGCGCCTGTGAGAAACCATGTTGAAGAACATGGGTTTGATACTCCAGATGTGATGAGTGATTGTCAACGGAAGTCAAGGAAGAAGAGAAATGAAGACATGCCGAGTATGAGGCACGTGTGACTCAGGTACACGGGCAGCGAGCGACAGCCGGGCAGAGGAGACGCGGAGTCGGGCTAGCCCAATCCGGGTACATGGGCTAGGAGCGGCAGATGATCCCCTGGTCTGTTGACTGGGTTTGACTCAGGTACACGGGCGGCGAGCAATTGCCGGGCTGAGGAAGCTGCGGGGTCGGGTCGGCCCAATGCGGGTACCCGGTGCGAAGACGGTGGACGCTTTGTCAGTTTTAGCGCAAAAACTGACAACCTATGATTATTTTGTTTTTAGGATATTAATAATTAGTTTTTAAGTTAAGAATATTTTATTTTAGTCAGGAGATTTTTCTAAGAATATTTTAGTAATTTTCGGAATTTATTTTAGAGTCGGTATTAATTTACCCTAGTGGTAAAATAGTCTTTTGAGGTATTAGGAGTCGCCTATAAATAGGCCCCTATTCCCCCTGGGGATAGATGACTGTTTTATTTTTTCCAAAGATCAATCTACAGTCCAAAAAAATTGTTTGCCGTCTCATCTGTTTCTCTCCGATTCCTTGTTCATCTGCGCATCCTCTTGCTTTTTATTCTTGGAGCAAATCTCCCTCGTCGGCCGAAGCAATTTGTCTAGCCAGCCAAAGAGCCTGTGCGGCAGCCTAGGGCGCGTAGATGTGCGGCTCGCAACAGCTATCTAGCGTGGCTGCAAGGTTGGCATGAAGGCCCCACAGCGTCACGTCTGTTTCTCGGTGGCAGGATCACGCACAGGGTTGCGGCTCTGGATTTCTCCTCCCGAGGCGACTGCAGCATGGCTTCCATCTCCTGTAAGCAGCAGCAATCGCAGCGCAAAGGCTGCATCACAGCGCACACATAGCACTGGACGAAAAGCAAACGACGTCCTGCCTCCTCGTGGCACGGCGGCCGAGCGAATCGATCGCCAGCAATTGATTCCAGGCGCCATCACGCGGCACGACGCAAGTGCTAAAGCAGACGGCAGGAAAGCTGAACGCAGCCACGGCGGGAGAAAGATCCACGACATTTTTTCTTAGATCGGATGAAGGTAAGTGTTTATCTCCTAAGTGTTAATTAGTTTAAAATTTGTTAGTTATTTTTATCTCTTAATTTTTAGTACATAATTTTTAGAGATAATCATCTATAAATTAATTATCTGAAAATCTGTTTAGAAATTTTGTGGTTAATTTAATCTGCCTAAATATTTTTAGTACTCGAATATTTTTATTTTAATATTCTTTAATCTGCTCGTATAAAAAGAAAAATTTATTATTAGTCGCAGTAATATTTTTTATAGATTTACTTGAAATATTTTAGGTTTATTTCTAAAATAATTTCTAGATACTGCATGTTTTATTCATTTGATTGGTATTTTATTTTTAGACTGAAATATAAATATCTCGTGATTTATCTAGGTGTTTTTATTTACTGTAGTATTTATATTCGGTTTATCTTTAATATCATTTAAATTAAGATGCCGATCATTTTTAGTCTAGACAACTTTAATTCTAGTAATTTGCTTTGCTAATATTATTTGTCTGGTTAAGTTTGTTTGGGTGTTGGGATTAGATCATAGTTTAGCAAGAAATTTTTAGGCGCCCATTCACCCCCCTCTGGTCGCTACTTTTGGTCCTACAAGTGGTATCAGAGCAAGGTTAGGGTTTTTTAATATCTTAACTGATTCTAAACCTAGGTAGTGATCATGACGTCTTCTAGTAAAATTCCGTCCCTAGAAGTTTTTGGCTACACTTATTGGAAGACTCGCATGCGAGCATACCTTATGAGCCAGAGCTCGGACATATGGGAGATTTGTGTTCATCCTACTTTCACCATAACGACTATTGATGTGGATACTGCTGCAGATGTAGTTACCCAACATCAAAATAATAGTCGTTCGCGTCATAGCCGAAGACCCCGCAAGAGCTTTTGTTCAATGGCTCTTGGTGATAAGGAAGAAAAGAGCTCCTCCGACGACTCCGACGACGATGACGATGAGAAGACATCTTCTTATGAATAAGAAGTCGTTAATTTACTAGAACAGAACCGTCAGGAGTAGAAGTATAGGGAGAAACTGCTTAGAGGGGCTAAGAAGAGGATAGATGAGCTTGAGAGTGAGCTTGCCACGACAAATGGCAAGATTGAGAGTCTGTCTTCTTCCCCTTGCTTGGGTGATGGTGGTGAGTGCCCTAACTGTGAGGTGCTGTTGTGTGACCTGACGACTCTTAAGTCCTGGTACACAGAGAGAGTAAATGAGAGAGACGCCTTGGCCACTGAGCTTGAGAGTGCTCAACAAGAGCTAAAAGATGCTCATGCCACTGTCGTCGTACCTTGTGTAGACTGCCCATCCTATTTAGCTAGTATAGCCGAGCTGAGAGCCAAGAGTGATGAGCAGTTGAGCGAGTTAGCTCGAGTGAGAGCTGAGTTGGAGCAGACTAAGCTAGAGCTTGAGACCTTGTCAGTTCCACCCACTGTTTGTGAGAACTGCCTGTCCATTAGAATGGAGTTGATCAAGCTAAAAGATGAAAAGCCTGTCGAAGTTGATAAAGAGTGTGAGATCTGCTTGTCTCAGGTGGAGGTGTTAGCTTCCTTGAGAGAGGAGCTAGCTGATGTTCAGAACGAGAACTTTTACCTCCGCCAGATCCTGAGTTGTATTAGTGCCAGAGAGCCACAGCTCGGCATGATGATCCAGCAGTCAAAAGACGGATGGGTTTGGGGTAGGGTTCACCTATACCAAGACTGATTTTGAGAGTGGCATTAGCTGAGCAGTGGAGTGGAGTAAGATGACTCCCGAACAGAGATATCCCAAGACTCACTCCACTGAGTCCTTTAAGGATAGTCAGCCCAAGGATGGAGTGATGCAAGAACAACCTAAAGCTCCACCTAAGAAGCAGATCTGGGTTCCAAAGCATAAAACTCTCCACACTTCTCTTGATTCTTTATCTGGACCCTCTCACACCAAAGATGCTACACCCAACACCACCAAGCCTAAGAATCCTAAGCCACAACAACATCCCAAGAAGCCTACCTATCACTGTGAGTTTTGTTAGAGAGACGAGCATCTTGAGGAGTTTTTCTTCAGGAGGAAGCGGGTTGAGCGAGCAGAGAGAGCTCGAGGTGGGCAGGAGCAGTTCTACTAGCAGGGTGGTAGACAGAGAGTTCCTCGACGTAGAGAGAGGCTAGAGGCCAGGCCACATCGTGTAGGTGGTGGTAGAGGAGACATTTTTTATGACCATGCTCCGGAGGGTGGTTTCCGTTCCGGCAAAGTTCTAGATCATTATGGATACAGTTTTGGACCTCGTGACCGTGATTTCAGGCAGAACAGAGGACCGCGCTTTGAGCCGCGTTTTGGTCCAGACTCGTATGATTCCTTCTTCTTTCCTACATACGAGCATATGGCTCGACACTGGTTTAGTACTTTTGCTAGACCTGGTTGTCGACCATGTTCTCCCACTCATGACCATTGAACTTGCAGGATCGAGGACTGGAGGACGTATGGATCATGGATTCGGGATGTTCTCGCCATATGACGAGACACCGCAGATGATTCTCTAGCCTCACTCCCCCGAGCTCTAAGGAATACATCACTTTCGAGAACAGTGGTCAAGGGAAGGTACAAGGTATTGGGTCGATTCGTATTTCTGATTATTTCTCTTTGAAGAATGTTGCTTTAGTTGGAAATATGAACTTTAATCTAATTTCTGTTTCGCAACTGCTTGAGGATGGTTTAGAAGTGCGCTTTAAGAAGGGCATGTCTTCTGTTGTTGATTCTAGAGGATCGTTAGTTTGCCGGATCTTACCTTTTGGTAAGGTTTTTCGTATTGATTTCTCTAGTTCTTCTGGCCCTTCTCGCTGTCTGATGGCCGGATCCTCCTCTGAGCTATGGAAGTGGCATAGAAGGTTAGGCTATTTGAGCTTTGATCTGCTTGTCAGATTGAGTTCTATGGATCTTATCCGAGGTTTGCCTAAGCTTAAGATGGAGAAGGATCTAGTGTGTCATCCCCGTCGTCATGGGAAAATGGTTGCCGCGTCTCATGCACCTGTGACTCAGGTGATGATTTCGTACCCGGGAGAGCTGTTGCACATGGATACAGTAGGTCCAGCTCGAGTACGCTCAGTCAGTGGGAAGTGGTACGCCCTTGTGATAGTTGATGATTTTTCTTGATTTTCGTGGGTTTACTTTCTAGAGTCTAAGGATGAGACTTTTCAGTATGTTCATGACCTGATTCTGAAGCTGAAGAACGAGAACAATGGTCTGATGCGAGCAATTTGTTCAGACAACAGATCTAAGTTTAAGAACTCTCAGTTCGTCGGTTTTTGTAGTGATCAGGGTCTTGATCATCAGTTCTCTGCTCCTTACACTCCTCCACAGAACAGCGTTATGGAACGAAAGAACCGCACGCTTGTCGAGATGGCCAGGACGATGCTTGATGAGCATAGGACTCCTAGGCGTTTTTGGGATGAAGCAATGAACACCGCTTGCTATCTTGCCAACCGCATTTTTCTTAGAGCTTACTTAGGTAAAACGTCATATGAGTAGCGTTTTGGTAGACAGCCCAAGGTGAGTCACTTGCGAGCTTTTGGATGCAAGTGTTTTGTGCTTAAGAAGAGAGGGCATTTGGATAAGTTTGAGTCTCGTTGTTGGGATGGAGTCTTTCTTGGTTATGATTTGCATTCATGAGGCTTTCGTGTTTGGAACCTAGACTCTCAGATGCTTGTCGAGACTTGTGAGGTTTCCTTTGATGAGTCTTTGCCCTTGCCGACTCCTTCTTTTAAACTTTCTGGAGATGATGAGCTTGGAGAGTCCATCTTCGAGGAAGATGATGACCCTCCTACTGATGATGAGGGTGGGCCCTCTGCACCGCCTGCAGACCCCACACCTTCTGAGACTTCGACTGAGGATGAGGAAGGACCTCTAATTACTTCTTCTACTTCGATCGAGCCTCCTCAGCCGAGTCCGGAGGTGCCAGGTGTTGACTCCGGTGAGATGACTTCTCAGCCGAGTCCAGAGGAGCCAGTTGCTGACTCTGGTGAGGTGACTTTAGATCACCTAAGATCCCGAGCAGTTCAGCGTGATCACCCTTCAGAGCTCATCATAGGTGACCTTACTGAGAGACCCTTGCGTTCCTCAGCTGGTTCACTTGCTATGTTTGCTGAATCTGCTTTTGTTGCTAGTTTTGAGCCCCGAGACGTTTCTCATGCTCTTTCCGATTCAAATTGGATAAACGCCATGCAAGAAGAGCTTGAAAATTTTGTTCGCAATCGGGTTTGGACACTAGTTGAGCTGCCACCTGGATGCAACACCATAGGCACCAAGTGGGTGTTTAAGAATAAACAAGGAGAAGATGGTGTTGTGGTGTGCAACAAAGCTCGATTAGTGGCACAAGGTTTTTGTCAAAAAGAAGGTATTAATTTTGAAGAGACCTTCGCCCCTGTTGCTCGCCTTGAGTCCATTCGTATTCTTTTGGCCTTTACTGCTTCTAAAGGTTTTAAGCTTCATCAAATGGATGTCAAGAGTGCTTTTCTAAACAGGTATATAGAGGAGGAGGTCTATGTTAAGCAACCCCCAGTTTCGAGAACCCTAAATTTCCACGACATGTTTACAAGTTGTAGAAGGCTTTATACGGTCTGAAACAGGCCCATAGGGCTTGGTATGATCGCCTGAAGCAGTTCTTGTTGCAGAAAGGTTTTGTGATGGGTTCTGTGGACAAGACTCTTTTATTGCTTAGAGATGGCGCAGACTTGTTGGTTGCTTAGATTTATGTTGACGATATTATCTTTGGTGGTTCTACTAATGAGCTTGTATCCAAGTTTTCTGAGCAGATGCATAGCGAGTTTGAGATGAGTCTCATGGGAGAACTCAAGTACTTTTTAGGACTCTAGATCAAGCATACCAAGGACGACATTTTCATCCACCAGGGTAAGTATACACGGGACATGCTAAAGAAATTTGATTTTGGTGGAGAGCTAAAGCCACAGATGACTCCAATGGGTACATCTGGAGGTCTGGACAAGGACGAGGATGGCGTCAAGGTAAATGATAGAGAGTATCGAGGGATGATCGGATCGCTGCTATACTTGACTACGACGAGACCGGACATTCAGTTTGCCGTGGGTGTGTGTGCGCGTTTTCAGTCTTCGCCACGCGCATCTCACCGGCAGACTGTGAAGCGTATTTTTAGGTATCTTACTTATACTCCTGATTTAGGTCTTTATTATTCTGCATCAACGTCTCATGATCTAGCTGGTTTTTTGGACGCTGATTTTGGTGGGTGCCGGCTAGATCGCAAGTCGACTTTCGGTACTTGCCAGCTTCTTGGTTCTTCACTTGTTTCTTGGTCTTCTCGAAAACAATCTGGAGTTGCGCTTTCTACTACTAAGGCTGGGTATGTAGCTGTTGCTAGTTGTTGTTCTCAGTTGGTTTGGATGATTTCTACTTTGCGGGATTTTTGGTTGGTCTTCCCTTCTAGAGTTCCCTTGTTTTGTGATAGCACTAGTGCAATTAGTGTAGGGAAAAACCCATGTCTTCATTCAAAAACCAAACATATTGATGTGCGCTTTCACTTTCTGAGGGATCAGTATGAGAAAGGAGTCATAGATCTTATTCATGTTGATACCCATCAGCAGTTGGCTGATATTTTTACTAAACCCCTAGATCAGTCTACTTTTGAGCGTTTACGAGGGGATTTGGGAGTTGTGTATCCTTTTTAGGATACTTTGAGTCAGTTTTTCTTTTCTTTTTTATTGAGTCTTTTTGTGTGCGTTCATATTATGCATAATCATCAATCACATTTTGAACTTGCTTCTGTTATATGATTAATCTGTTTTACTTTCTCTAGCTAGTATATGTTTTTGATTACTTGTCGATGATCATGTTCTAGTTCAGTTCACATGATTTATCTGATATTTGTCATATGCATGGCTTTTATTCTTTAAAATTGAAAAATGATCACCATTGCTTCTGGTAACTAGCATGTGTAGGTTGAATGCCTCCGCTATCTTTTACATGCCTTGTAGTTAGATCCTTACTTAGATGCAGATATGCAACTTGGACATTTATATGCTTTGAATATGAAAAATGAGCTATAAAAATGATAAAAAATTCAGAAAATTGAAACATTTATGCATTTTTATGATTATTAGAAAAGATCCAGTTGGGTTTGCTTTGTCGCATTACATTGTTCTGGACTGCTTACCATAGCACTTTGGTATGAACTAGGACGGTGTAATGTATGCCAAGACCAATGTCTTAAGCTTCTAATGGTCCAGTTCTGGCCTAGGCTTGACTTGGTCGGTTAGCATAAGGTTTGACATGCAAATAACCCTTGGCAGAAATGAAAAAATAAAAAGGAAAAAGAAAAAGTTGAAAATTTTAAAAAGATGACAAGTTTGCTGACGCACTTTGATTTGGACAATGCTTATCTTGGTAGATATCAGTTAGCTTTTGCATCTCATGCTTTACTTTGCTTGTCAACTAGAAAATGTGGTGATGCTTTTGTTTGAAAAAATCGAAAAATACGTGCTAATGACTCTCTTTAGATATCATCTATGGCACTGATCATGTCATGTATATTAGACAATATATCTTTTTCTATACCTGTTAGATTTTGTAATTGCAGTTAATCATATCTAAGAAGCATGCGTTTCACACTCCACCTACACCCCATTTGCATTCATGGCATATTTTGAGGGGAGCTGCATTTCAGGGGGAGTTTGTGTCTATGTCTCTTTAGAGTGCACTTAGTCTCACTTGATGAGTCCAATTGTCAACAAGGGGGAGAAATTTTGGAGTTTAGGGAACATTTTTTAGCTTTCTTTGGGATTTATTTCAGGGGAAGTTCCTTGTTGGTAATTCTGAGATTTGCACTTGTTTTTGAGTTTTTATTTTTGGTTAACCATAATGACCATTTTCTTGCTTATGTTTGGCTTTTGGTCATTAGGGTTAAACTTTTATTTTCTTTCTTGTATTTTCTTTTGACTTTGTTTTCCTGTTTCCACAAGTTTTGCAGGTTCTGAAGATGAGCTGAAGAGGATGTTGACAATGCACTCATCAAGGGGGAGATTGAGAAACCATGTTGAAGAACATGGGTTTGATACTCCACATGTGATGAGTGGTTGTCAACGGAAGTCAAGGAAGAAGAGAAATGAAGACCTGCTGAGTTTGAGGCGCATGTGACTCTGGTACACGGGCAGCGAGCGACAGCCGAGCAAAGGGGCCGCGGAGTCGGGCTAGCCCAATCTGGGTACATGGGCTAGGAGCGGCAGATGATCCACTAGTCTGTTGACTGGGTTTGACTCAGGTACACGGGCGGCGAGCGATTGTCGGTGTGAGGAAGCTACGGGGTCGGGTTGGCCCAATGCGGGTACCCGGTGCGAAGACGGTGGACGTTTTGTCAGTTTCAGCGTAAAACTGACAACCTATGATTATTTTGTTTTTAGGATATTAATAATTAGTTTTTAAGTTTAGAATATTTTTATTTGAGTCAGGAGATTTTTCTAAGAATATTTTAGTAATTTTCAGAATTTATTTTAGAGTCAGTATTAATTTACCCTAGGGGTAAAATAGTCTTTTCATGTATTAGGAGTCACCTATAAATAGGCCCCTATCCCCCTGAGGATAGATGACTGTTTTATTTTTTTCCAAAGATCAATCTACAGTCCAGAAAAAATTGATTGCCGTCTCATCTGTTTCTCTCCGATTCCTTGTTCATCTGCGCATCCTCTTGCTTTTTATTCTTGGAGCAAATCTCCCTCGCCGGCCGAAGCAATTTGTCTAGCCAGCCGAAGTGCCTGTGCGGCAGCGTAGGGCGCGTAGATGTGCAGCTCGCAACATCTATCTAGCGCGGCTGCAAGGTTGGCGTGAGCGCCCCACGGTGTCACGTCTGTCTCTCGGTGGCAGGATTGCGCACAGGGTTGCGGCTCTAGATTTCTCCTCCCGAGGCGACTGCAGCATGGCTTCCATCTTCTGTAAGCAGCAGCAATCGCTGCGCAAAGGCTGCAGCGCAGCGCACGCATAGCACTGGCCGAAAAGCAAACGGCGTCCTGCCTCCTCGTGGCATGGCGGCCAAGCGAATCGATCGCCAGCAATTGATTCCAGGCACCATCACGCGGCACAGTGCAAGTGCTAAAGCAGACGACACGAAAGCTGAACGTAGCCACGGCGGGAGAAAGATCCACGACATTTTTTCTTAGATCGGATGAAGGTAAGTGTTTATCTCCTAAGTGTTAATTAGTTTAAAATATGTTAGTTATTTTTATCTCTTAATTTTTAGTAGATCATTTTTAGAGATAATCATCTATAAATTAATTAGCTGAAAATCTGTTTAGAAATTTCATGGGTAATTTAATCTGCCTAAATATTTTTAGTACTCGAATATTTTTATTTTAATATTCTTTAATCTGCTCGTATAAAAATAAAAATTTATTATTAGTCGCAGTAATATTTTTATAGATTTACTTGAAATATTTTAGGTTTATTTCTAAAATAATTTCTGGATACTGCATGTTTTATTCATTTGATTGGTATTTTATTTTTAGACTGAAATATAAATATCTCGTGATTTATCTAGGTGTTTTTATTTACTGCAGTATTTTTATTCAGTTTATCTTTAATATCATTTAAATTAAGATACCGATCATTTTTAGTCTAGACAACTTTAATTCCAGTAATTTGCTTTGCTAATATTATTTGTCTGGTTAAGTTTGTTTGGGTGTTGGGATTAGATCATAGTTTAGCAAGAAATTTTTAGGCGCCCATTCACCCCCCTCTGGTCGCTACTTTCGGTCCTACAGCCTCCCCGACCTCGGCCACCACTCCATCGACGATGAACCCCGCTGGAACGCCATTGCCGACGAGAACCCAATGAGCTCCATCGCCCCTCTACGTCGCCGGTCACCTGTCAGCTCACCGTCACCACCACCGTCGGTACGCTCATGTTCCCCGTAGTTCCCTCTTTCTGTTTTTAGCCCTAGCTAGGTCGGGTAGCCCTCACCGTCGCCGGAATCGCTCGCCGGATTTGGGGAAGAAGGATACTTTACCCCTCCCGACGCGTGCCATGCCGGATTTAGTTCTGGCCACACGATCTCGATCCGACGGCGTAGATTAAAGCCCTGGTGACGTTTAATCCCGCACGTCCATCTGGTCAAAGGGGTATCGAGCGTTGTGGGCCGTTGATCGCCACTTAATGTCCCCGCCTCGTCCCCGCGTGTTGGATCTGAATCCAACGGTCCAAGATGGGCCGGACCACGCGCACAGTGCGTGGGTTCACGGTGGATCCGGTTCACCATGGTCCCGAGACCGTTTTCAATTTAAATAAAAATCCCGAAATTGATTTAAACTTTGGAAATTCATATCTGGCTCATTTTAACTCCAAATTAACCATTTTAATTCCATAAAATTCATAATTTTATTCTCTACATGTTGGTACAATAAAAACAGTAGGTTTATTTTGAGTATTTTATGTTTATTTAATAAAGTATTCAAATGCACTTTGGGATGAACAAAAAACTGTTCATTTCCATTTCAGAAAAATTTATATTTTATTCTCTCCATATTTGTGCCATAGAACCACTAGGTTTACACTGAACTTCTTATTTTAAATTAGTTAGAAATTTAAAATACATTAAGTTTACATTTTCATTCCTTTTTAGAAAGGCCATAATTCCATTGAAGTTCCTTTTAAAATATTCTTAAAATAAATTTCAGAAAGTTAACAACTTTATTTTCCTTGGTTCAAACCAATCAAAACTTATATGCCTGTTATGTGATTTTTGGATTGTTTAATTAAATGTTACATTTATTTTATTCGTATTGAGAAGACTACGACGCCACCGAGGAGCCAGAGTACTTCCCGGAAGTCCCTCCCTCGCCTTTCGCTGAACAAGGCAAGTCACCAAACCAATCTTTTGAGCATATCGAACCCATGCTTTATTAAATTATCGCTAAAACACATAGGGTATACATGCATTAGTCAAATGAAAGCCTTACAATATATTTATTTAGATCCCCCGACCTTGATGTGCAACCCAAGCCATGCTATCTAGCCTACACTCCTTGTCACCGTATTGTAAGAACTATTAGATAGTGTTCAATGTATTGGCACAATCGCTATAAGTTAAGAACGAGTCGTAGCAACTTGATTCTACTATATGATCCCTGTTTATTCTTATCATTGGAAGTCTGTTGGCGATAGACTGATGGTTAAGTATATGCATGGTGGGTTCCGGGTGCAAGCTAGGGCATTGGTCGGTGGCACCCGGGGCACTATAAGGACCGGTCTGTGGGATCCGTTGCAATACACTTCCGTACTAACCACAAGTCTAGTGGGTACGTCCTAAGTAAGGTATGAAGTGTTCCAAACTGAGGCCACCACTTGGAGATGGGTCAAGCAGCACCTGCGGGTGGCTTGTACCGACGTGGCGCAAAAGGGGGTGCGACGTTAGCCAGGATTCAGCCCGACACGCCGGCAAAACCTAGAGCGGGTGGTTATCGCTTGGAACATTTCATGCTGAGGTTTTGGCATGAGTTCCCATGGTATGGGTCATCTCGTTACACTTTGGTGTTTGGGATGAGTGCGTGCCTTGTGGGTACAGTAGTACACCTCTGATCAGAGTCATAAATCTTTTCGAAAAGCTGAGCCCACGGTCAAGGGTGGGTTGCGTGACATCCCACAGTTAGTTTACTTTTAATAAATGTGCATGATGATTTGACATGTAAGGACTGTTGTGTGAGGAGGGAAAACGTACTCCTCGAGTTAGATGGTATTATGATGTTCATGTTTATTATTCCGCATGATTAAATCTGACTACACTAAATGCAACAACTAAAAAATGTACTTTTCCGCACTTTTAGCCATTATCCTTCCCTTGTTATTACCTTGCATTACTATTGCATTTGCGGTGGCTTGTTGAGTACTTTTTATACTCATACCCGTTGGACACACAATTCAGAGGATGCCTATTACGAGGATGGTCTGGAGTAGCGACCCAGTCAAGAAGAAAGATCCCGAAGAGGGCGTTCGTCATGCATTTTATTTTTATGGTTTATTTTAATTTTACTCTTTTGTAATAATATGGTCTGCGTACCATGAATGCTTGCTCATATGTATGTGTCGCATGATGAACCTCTTGTATTATTGTTTTTCTTTGGAAATTCAATAATGTTCCGATTTCGATAAATCGGGGCGTCACACAAAGCGAAGCCTTGCTTCGTCTTATAAATATTTTGAATCCCTCTTCATTTTAAATAAAATCCCAAAGCCCAGCTGATGCGTCACGGGGTCCCAATCTTCACGACGTAGGATCGATCTTCAGATAACTAGCTATAGAATAGCCGGATAACTTGCTGCAAGCAGCGATAACTAGTGCAACCTGGCAAATAAAACTCAAAGACAACCACCGTCTTTAACCGGCAACCTGAATCGAGGATTCGCCCAACCACACTCTCAAAGAACCAACCAACACAGCCTACAATCAATCAAGGAGGACCTTGAAGGGAGTAGGAGCACCAATTGGGAGCGGATGAAGCCGCCGCTTCTGTAATCCCGCAAAGGAAATCACAAGAGCAAGGAGGGTAGAGATCTCTCTCTGAATTTGTTAGCACGCAGCTGAACAAGGGGTTCTATATTCAATAATCAAAAGTTGCCCATTACAATGGTGCTATGGGGTATTTATACAAGGAGTAGACCTTGAAGATAGGTGCGAACACGAAACGAAAATACTAGGCGAACTATGAGAAAACGAATCAGCTTCTGGAGAGTTTCCGCGTGGCTGTTGGTCTTCTGAGCGGTCTTCGGTATTTCAGCAATAACTCCTCCTTGGAAGCTTCAATTCACGAACGGTTGGATTCCTTGGAAAGGTGACTTGATAAGGTTTCACACCATGTATAATATGCACCATGTAACTCGGTAGAATGATGCAGTTTTAATACGAGAACATTGACTTCATGCAGACTATTGACCTTCAGACTAGCAAGCACTAAAACTGGTCGGACGCCTTCATGCAAACTTCAAATTGGTCGGGGTTAGATTCATTGGAAACTAGACTTCAAGAGTTTTCCAAAAAGTGCTCATTTGCCTTCATAGCGTTTGTAAATCAAAAGTTATGATTATTTCTTTGAGACGATCTTGCAGGACTGGCTTGGTTCGAGCATGATTCTTCTATGTGTCCATTTCCTTGTGAGTTCTTGTCATCCTTCTTGGTAAACCTGAGCATTAGCAATGTACACGACTTAGGTAGTATATAACTCTCATTAATAGTAAAATGAATTTCAAAAAGTAGCGCGTGCACCTCTTGTTGAAGCTTCTTAGCTCGACTGCGTGTAATTGGTCCATCAAAAACATGTATTGGAGTCGCTGTGGTCGAAGTGGTCGGTGTAGAGGTTGGAGTGGTCGGCGTGGTCATATCACCAGCTTCATGTTAAATAAGCTCAGAAGCCTTGCTTCGATCATCTATCTCGAAGCCTCGCTTCACTTACCATAAAACAAAGTCTCGAAGTCTTGTTGTTGTCCCGGCGTAGGGTTTATCAATATCCATTAGATATCAGTGTTACTTGTGCACAATTCCATAAGAGAATTGTGGGTAATAAACATCATATATAATGGATATTGATACATCAAGAATGCATCTAGAAGCAATTCAAATTGGTCTCAAATAACCTCCGTTATCGAATTCATCCAGTTATCTTCCTGCTATCCCGGCATAGTGTGTCGATCAGGTATCGGGGCCTGCTGATATTTGTCCGGACGAAAAGAATTATGCATGTATTGTCCTTCATCACTGTATGACGGTGCTCCATAGTATGCAGTCCGATGATACCCTGGAGGAATACCATCGGGTGCCCCCCTTGATGGCACGAGGTTCGACAGTACGTTCCTTGCACTGTCGTATGTCACCTGAGGCATCTCTTATCTTGGCAACCTAGGGTCAGATGTCGGAAGTGGCGCTGGCGCACCTCTTTCAAGGCCATATGGCGTGCTCTGCAGTGAACCCTCTATGGGAGCCAGCGACTGGGTCATCTTGTTTCCCTCATGTCTGAACGAGGCACCTAGCTGCTCTAGCCTCATCGGCCCTTGCGGCGGTGGTGCCAGACGAGTATGTTGTGGATTCTGTAGTAGTCTTATCTGGATGTCAGGGAAATATGTTGGACCTTGTAGTGGCTCGTGGGCTACAGTTCCATCAACAATCTTCTTGATAACCCGTGGAGGGTGTTGACCAATGTCTCGGATTGATTTACCAACGCGTGATGAATTACCTAATCAATGCTTTCTAGGAGATTGGCCTGAGGGCTTTCTATTAGTTGACTAGTTCCAATGGCCAGAGCCGATCTTGGCAGTGGGTCCCTCTGAATAGGACCCGACTGAGTCATACCGTAGGCTTGCAGGCACAACTTCTGGAAATCATCCACATGCCTCTGCACCTCTGCCCTTTGATCTTCATTCAGCGTGTCCAGAGTGACTAGGATGATGTTGTCATCGTTGATCTCGTCATCCATGGCTGAGTCTCTAAAGTGTCCCACCGGGCATGCCAAAAAATGTGTTGGTGTCTTTTTTTGGTCACACTTTGATACGCGTGTGGCCTAGGAGATCTTCTTAACTCCAGTGTAGGTCCTACAATCTTAGAAAAGGGTTCAAGGCATGCTAATCAGTTTTGACCCTGCAACTGACAAGGAAATAGAGAAAATATCATTAGTTGCAAAGCCGATCAGTTGTTAAGCCGATGACTGCGGTAAGTATAAAACGATCATGTTTGAAAAACGTCAATAGACTACAAGGCCGATGACCAAGGCAGAGCGATCGAGACGAATGCGCCATCGACCGATGATATAGGCAATTTTATGCATATAGGCTGATGAGCATTCCTCGATAGCGGATAGAATATAACGTTGAATTGAAGATAACCTATAGGCTTGTAATCCGATAGAAATAAATAAAACATGTCAGAAAATGTAACACCCAAAATTTCCAAAAAGGTAAAAAACATTTTATTTATATTTTTCTGAAAAGGATTATTTTTGGATTTCCTATAAAGCTAAAAATGCCCAAATAAACTAAAACCTAGAGAAAACATCCAAACTAGAGTCTAAGAAATTTTTTATATGATCCCAAGGCCATGACCTGCTTTTGAGAATTTTTACAAATTTTTATCACCCTTGGAAGCAACCCAAATATTTTAAATCAATTTCAACAATTATTTTTATTCAGAAATGCATTTAAACAGTAACGGCCCCCTCTTCCCTCTTTCTCCCTCCACAGGACGGCCCAGCCCACTCCACCCCATGACCCTCACTGACAAGCAGACCCCGCTCCTCAGCGACCCCGCCTCTCTCTGGTTAGTACCATCTTCCTCCTCGCGCCGCCACCCCAAGGTTTCCGGCCGAAACCCTAGCCCGCCCAATCCGCCCCCGCCGTGCTCCTTTCCTCGAATTAATCGACGCGTTGAAATCCCGTGGATCTTGTGACCCCCAATAACCCGACGCGCAATTGCCCGAGATCGCCAGAGTTTCATGCATGGAAAGCTTGGCATAAAATATGGAAACCCCCTCCTCGGCTTTCCTTGTTTTCGCATGCCATTTACACCGTCGTCACCCTCTATTTAACCCCCGACCACCCTCGCGTTCACCCCTCGCTTGCGCTTGAACCGAACCTGAATGAAACGCCCGGACTCCGTTTTTAAACACCGCACCACCGCCCGGACTCCAGCCATCGTCCACCGTCGCTAGAGCCCTCCTCCGTCCTCGACGACCGCACCGGTGTGACCGCCATGACCTACCCGACCTCGGCCACCTCTCCCTCGCCGATGAAAGCCGCCGGAGCCCTGCCGCCGACGAGGACCCGAATGACTTCTCCGCCCTCGCTCGACAACGACCTCGCTCCGACGACCCCAATCCTCACTGATGGTACCCTCTTGACCGCCACACTTTACTGGTCCCATTTTAGCCTTTGGAACCGACCACCGGTCATTACCGTCGCCGCTAGTCCGTCGCTGTCGCCGGAGAAGACGACCGGCACGCGTAAAGTACACGTGTTGTGTCGGATTCATCCGCGACTGCGCGATCGCGATCCGATGGTCGGGATTAAACCGATCGCTCGGTTTAATCTGGCCCGTCAGATCTCAGCGAAGCGGTGCATTTTAATTTCGGTCGTCGGTTTTCATTTAAAACGCCCGCCTCGCCCTCACGCGTCCGATCACGATCCAACGGTGATCCGCGATCCAACTCACGCGCACAATGCACGGGTTCACGGTGGGTTCAACTCACCGTGGACCAGCGACTGTTTTTGGTTTAAAATAAATTCCAGAAATTGTTTTTAACTTCAAAAATTCTTATCTTGCTCATTTTAACTCCAAATTTGACCATTCCAATTTTAGAAAATTTATATTTTTATTCTCTTCATATTTATGCAATAAAAATAATAGGTTTGTTCAGAGCTTTTTACTATTTAAGAATGGGAGTTTTAAAATACATTATGATACACTTTTATTTCTTTTTAGAAAATTCTTAACTCCTTCAGAAATTATCTTAAAATTTATTCGTATCGAGAAGATTACGATGCCGTCGAAGAGCCGGAGTACTACCCGGAGGTTCCACCATCACCGTTTGCCGAGCAAGGCAAGTCACCAAACTAATTTTTGAGCATATTGAACCTAGTTTTCTTAAACTATCGCTAAAACACATAGGTTATATATGCATTAGTCAAATTGAAAGCCTTACATTATATTTATTTAGATCCACCGACCTTGAAGTGCAAACCCAAGCTATGCTATTGAGCCTAAACACCTTGTCACCATACTATAGTATTATTAGATAGTGTCCAATGTATTGACACAACCGCTATAGGTTAAAACGTGTCGTAGAAACTTGGATTCTGTTATATGATCCCTGTTATTCTCTCATCCTTGGAATTCTGTTGGTTATGGAGTTTTGGTTAAGTGTGTAAGTATGGTGGGTTCCGGGTGCAAGCTAGGGCATTGGTCGGTAGCACCCGGGACAATATAAGGACCGGTCTACGAGATCCGTTGCAATACATTTCCGTACTAACCACAAGTCTAGTGGGTAAGTCCTAACTAAGGTATGGAGTGTTCGAACTCGAGGCACCACTTGGAGATGGGTCAAGCAGCACCTGCGGGTGCTTGTACCGATGTGGTGCAAAAGGGGGTGAGACGTTAGCCCGGAGTGGTCGGGCGCGCCGGCAAAACCTAGAGCAGGTGTTATCGGATTGGAGCATCTCATGATAAGGTTTCGGCATGAGTTCCCGTGGTATGGGTCATCTCGTTACACTTTGGTGTGTGGGATGAGTGCGTGCCTTGTGGGTATAGTAGTACACCTATGATTAGATTTTAAATCTTTTCAAAAAGCCAAGCCCACGGTCAAGGGTGGGTTGCGCAACTACTCGCAGTTAGTTTATAGTTATGGATGTTGCATGATGATTTGGCATGTAAGGACTGTTGAGCGAGGAGGGAAAACATACTCCTCGAGTTAGATGATGTTACATTGTTCATGTTTATTATTCTGTACAATTAAATTTGACTACACTAAATGCTGCCACTGAAAAATGTATTTTTTCTGCACTTGAAGCCACTATCATTCCCTTGATATTACCCTGCATTATTACTGCATTCTCGGTGGCTTATTGAGTACTTTTGTACTCATACCCGTTAGAAAAACACTTCAGGGACTGCGTACTATGAGGAGGATGGTGTGGAGTAGTGACCTAGTCAAGAAAACGATCCTGAAGAAGACGTTCATCATGTAATTTATTTTCATAGTTTCTTTCTAAATTTTATGCTTATGTAATAATGTGGTCTGTGAACCACAGATGATTGACCGTATGTACGTTGTCGCATGATGGACATCTTGTTATTATTGTTTTTCTATGGAAATTAATAAAGTTCTGATTTCGTTGATATCGAGGTGTTACAGATAATATATATGTATTACCAAAATCATCACAATAATAATATTAGACCTAACTAAGATAGTAGCTAGTAACAATGAACTTAACAATACTTCAAAATATCAGACACACTTTATTTATATGAACGGTATATAGCATGAAGAAGATACAATAGAAAGAGATGTCGGACTCAACCGATGAAGACTCAAACTACCACATCTAAATCACATCAATATAAGAGATCAAACTGATGCAACCTTAGACATAGCAAATACACTAAGATAAACCGACGACCGTACTATTTCAGACGATGCCTCAATATATCAAATTGATGCAGCCATGAGAACACTGACCTAGTAGATACAGTCGTTAGGGTGGTGGGACTCACCTCTTCACCGAAGATCGAAACGATGTAGCCTGGCTCCGAGTGCCGAATCCCACCGGTATTAACCTTGGAAACCAAGGGTGGCGATGTGCCGAAGAGTTGTTTTGACAGAGTTGTGTGTTTGACCTAACTAAGGGATACATATTTATAGTCCGGAGACTTGTCGTCCAAGTAATCTATCCTAACCGATTCTGGATAATCTTCATCTTCTTATCATCGACTCCTTATCCGACCATGTTGTAACAGATGGGTTTCTTTGACCACTTTTGACCGAACTCTCTTTGACTTTTCGTTAACCGTACAACATCTTTGGTGGATCTTAGACTTTACCAAATCTTGGCGTCGACAATTGGTTTTTCTAAAACCTTCAAGTTTCTGACACGTTACCATTCCTATGTTTAATACTAACTTAATCCGTTAATATTTTTAGTTTTACTTTGAGAGTTTAAAATTTGAATATCTTTACATAATCAAATTATATAATATAAAAGTTGCATAATCATATTCACACTCTAAAGTATCATACTAAAAAACTATAATTAAAATTATTTACTTTAATCACTTTAAAATCAACAATGAAAACAGGGGCGCATCCAAGGGGTAGGCTTCATCAGGCTCTAACCTACCCTCCGTTTTTTGCAACAAATTTTTAGATATATATCATATTCTCATCTGCAATCTGTGATGAGCCGGCAATCGTCCAGAGCGGCGTCCGAAGGAAGAAGAATAGTTTGTCCGACCTTGCTCCTTTTGGTCACTTGCACTTTGGTTGTCGGAGCTCAAAGTCCCAGACACATGTATATCTATCAAACTAATTTTTTTGTTAAAAATTATATGTGAGTAGATGATTATGATCTTGAAATTAGAGATGAAGTGAGGAGGGCATATTTGTTGAATGGTCCAAATAGAGCACTTGGACATGTTTTTTCAAAGACATAAGATGGTAAGGTTTGGATGTCCTTTCAATGAAATTGGTTCAATAAATTTGATTGGTTGGAATATAGTGTGACAAAGGACGTGCATTTTGTTTATACCGTTTTCTTTTCAAAAAATCTGCACAATCTAATACATTTAGAAATGATGTATTTTCTAAAGAAGGATTTACTCGTTAGAAAATAGCTATGGATAGTTTTAATAAACATGTTGGTGGTTCAAATAGTTTTCACAACATTGCAAGGGGTGAATGTGAAGACTTCAAGAACCAACGAGCAAGTGTTTGTAGGAAATTTCATACTTACTCTAAGGAGTTTGAAATTTTATACAAAATACACTTGACTGCATCTTTGCATTGTGCGAGATATCTCATATCACAAGGGGAAGCTTTTCGTGTACATGATGAATCATCTACTTCTATAAATAAGGGTAACTTTATAGAAATGATTAATTGGTATAAAGAAAAAAAAGATGACGTGAAGGAGGCATTTGACAAAGGGGCTGGAAATGCACTTATGATTTCTCCAGAGATTCAAAAAGATCTTGCAAAATGTTGTGTGCAAGAAGTTACAAATGTGATTAAGGGTGAGATTGGGGATAAGAATTTCTCAAATCTTATTGATGAGGCTAGAGATTCATCGATAAAAGAGTAAATGGCAGTGATTGTGAGGTTAGTGGTAGATTTAGTGTTTTAATTTATTATGCCCCTCTAATATTTTTGTTACGCCTCTCTAATCTTTTTGTGGTATGCAGGTTTGTTGATAATTCTAAAAGGTCATGGAAAGATTTCTTGCACTTAAACACATATATCATATTGTACATCTTCTGCATTGAAGGAATCTCTAGTTGAGATACTTTCCTTTCATGGTTTACCTATCTCTAGGCTACGTGGGCAAGGATATGATGGAGCTTCAAATATGAGAGGTGAATTTAATGCTCCATATGCTTTTATGTTCATTGCTAAGCTCATCAGTTGCAATTGGTTGTTGTCAATGTTGCTCAAAGCAGTACATGTATTGCTGGTTTTTTTTCAACTATATACCTTTGATTGTGACACAAGTGAGTGCATTTTGCAAGAGAAAGGATGCATTACTTGCTAAACACCAAGATGTGTTGTTAGAGAAGTTAGAAAATCGAAAGATTTTAGCTGGGACAGGATTGCACCAAGAATATTCCATAATTAGACCCGGAGATACTTGATGGGGATCACATATAAAAACTTTGCTTCATATATACGAGATGTGGGAGGCAGTAATTGATGTTCTAGTCATTGTAAGTAAAGATGCTCGTGAGCACTCA
This sequence comes from Zizania palustris, assembly GCA_019279435.1. Lineage (NCBI taxonomy): Eukaryota > Viridiplantae > Streptophyta > Magnoliopsida > Poales > Poaceae > Zizania > Zizania palustris. The sequence continues at coordinate 33,465,277 of JAAALK010000080.1, forward strand.
AATCATGGTGGTGTTGCAGGTTTGGTGAAGAAGATGGAATGCTTTGACTTTGTATTCATCATGTATTTTTTTAATATCTTTACTCCGCATTACAAATGAGCTATCAAAAGATTTGCAAAGGAAGGATCAAGATATTGTTGAAGCAATGGGTTTGATTTTGATGTGAAAGAGCGCTTGCAAGATATGAGGGACAATGGATGAGATCCTTTATTCGATCAAGTTAAATGCTTTTGTGAGGCACATGATATTGATGTGCCAAACTTGGATAATCTCACTGGAGTTATGGGTCAATCTGTTCGGAGGAAGCATAAAATGACTCAATATCATTACTATAAAGTAAATATTTTCAATGTCGCTATTGATACAACTTTACATGAAATGAATCATCGTTTCAACGAGGTCTCCTCTAAACTAGTGGTATGTATGTCTTGGCTCGATCCAAGAAACTCCTTCTCTAATTTTGATGTTAATAAGCTTATTCGACTTGCTAAGATTTATGCGGAAGATTTCACAATATTTGACCGATTATTGCTAAGAAGTCAACTTCAAACCTTCATTCTCAATGTTAGGAGATGTGAGGAATTTAAGCAGTGATATTTCAATCCTTGCTCAATTGATGGTCAAACTCAAAAAACATAGAACATTTCCATTAGTGTATCGTCTCATCGAACTAGCATTGATTCTTCCTGTTGTACATTATCTATTGAGCGTATATTTTCAGCAATGAATATTATCAAGATAGATTTGTGTAATAAGATATCAGGCAGTTGGCTTAATGATTTGATGGTATGCTATACTGAGTGAAATATATTCAAAACTATCGATAATGATGCAATTATGAAGCGATTTCAAGCATTGAAAAACCGCAAAGTATATTTGCCCTATGAAAGAATTGCAGCGACTTAGTAGTATATATTTTGTTAACATTTGTTTCAATTTTACTATATATTCATTGTCTATTTTACTTGTGTAAGGACGTATGTTTCATATAAATTGTATGAATTGAAAATGTATCCGGTCTCCGTCGAAACTGTACCGGCCAATAAGAGAGTTCTATCAACAGAAGAAAAAAAATAACGTCGGGCTCACCAATGCAGGCCCACCGGGCTCCCCGTCGCCTAGCAGGGGGCTGATATGGTCCGTCCGTCACGGGCCCACCAGACAACCACCCCCAACAGGTGGGCCCACTGCGCGCCCGCCACAGCGGCGCGCGCCCCCTGCGACTCCGATCGCGACGGCCGCCTTGGGAGCCATATAAATATTCGCCCTCCCCACCCTGTCAGTGGCAGCTCAGACTCAGCGACGCGATGCTGCTGCGGAGCTCGTCGTCGCCGCTGCTCAGCTACGCCTCCTTCGCGTGCGCGGCGGAGCACGGGAAGGTGGTGGTGGTGGTGCCCGCGTCGTCGGCGGCGCCGATACAGGGCACGATGTACCGCGCGTTGTCCGTGGGGGACCTTATGGCGGCGCCGGTCCCGACTGTGAGGGCTGCCAGGAAGAAGGAAGGGCGCGGGCATGGTGGGGCGACGCCGATCTCTGCCGACTCTGCGGTATCGTCTGCGTACATCTCCGTCCAGGAGGAGGAAGAGGAGGAGGAGGAGGTTGAGCTTGGGGCGGCCGTGGTGATGCGCCGGCTGCGGACGCGAGCACGGGGCTGGACGCAGCCGCGGGGCGGAACGGTACCGCGGCCTCGCTGGCGCTCGTCGAGGAAGTAGTCGGGGGAGGCGGCAGCGGCGGCGGAGGCAAGAAGGTGTGCGGCGGAGGGGGCCACGGCGGCTACAGCGACAGCGGCCGCGCCGCCGACGCGTACTACCGGCGGATGATCCATGCCGACCCGGTCAACTCGCTGCTGCTCGGCAACTACGCCAGGTTCCTCAAGGATGTCGAAGGGGACGTGGCGAGGGCGCAGGAGTCCTGCGAGCGCGCCATCGTCGCGAACCCCGGCGACGGCGGGGCGCTCGCACTCTACGCGGGGCTCGTCTGGGAGACCAGCCGCGACGCCGACCGCGCCGACGCGTACTACACCCGCGCCGTCCAGGCCGCGCCCGATGACTGGTAAGCGTGCGCCCCCCGCGCGCTCGCCGCGCCACCTTCTCTCCCCCGACCAATCCAGCATTCCAGCCACCTCTTCAGATGCGTGACGGTGTCTGGCTTCCCCTGCAGCTACGTCCTTGGCTCCTACGGCAGCTTCTTGTGGGACGCCGAGGAAGACGACGAGCACGACGGCCACGACGGCGACCACCAGCAGCAGCTGCCGCCGTTCCCGGGAGCAGCAGCTCAGCCTCCTTCCATCACAGCAGCCTCTTAGGTGAAACAAATCTCTGAAGTCTGAATCTCTCGCCGCCTGTAAAATAGACAAACCGGATCTGAACTGAGCGAGACGCGAGGAGGAACCACGCCATCACGGCAGCCTCTCAGGCGAGCCACTGGCGCGTCGTCGCCGGCTCGCCTCGCCTCGCCGTGGACTGTAAAATGAAACTGGGAAGAGCACTACGCATCTAAGCTTTCCACCATCGGTAGAACCTGCAAGCCTGCATCACGATACCTTTCTGAATGTGTTGTCGATCTTGTACAATGTATAGTGTTCTTGGTCACTTGATGTATCACTGTATCAGTATCATCACTTGTGAAATAAATAAGCCACGACCGTATGTTCCAGCTAGATTAGCAAATGCAGATTCATCTTCCATCCAGTACAGAAATCTCACTTATTTGAAGTTCCATACAACTTCACAAATCACATGACAGAAAATGCAGATACAGATTCTTCTTTCCGGAACAGAAATTACTTAAATAAAGTTGCATAGAACTTCACATGACAGAATAGTGTTGAAGAAGGTGCTAGTCAATCGTTGTCCTCTCGCCTAGCTTCTAGACTAAGTCAGCAAGTTAACAATATTTTAAATAGGAAGATTGTACATGTTTAACCGAAATCAATTATCAAAACATATATTTTAAGAAAGTTAACCTTGTTACCGGTGTCCCCGTCTTCTTATTGGTTTGATTGACGTGAGTACGTTAACGTTTTAAAGCTTCCGATCAGTGCTCGTAACCTTACAATCGCTACACCCACATGTGTAGTCATTATTAACCATGCTCTCACGTAATTAATCTCACCACGAAGATTTTGATCCTGCAAACAATCAAAGAACTTTACAAAACAAGCTAAAACACAATCTAGATTACTAATGTTAATCTAAAGAACTTAAAGTTGGGGTTCTACAAACCGATCTACGATGAAACTGTAATAACATGATAATCTAAGCAAAACACGAGTTATAAATATAAATAACAATGTCATATATTAACTATTAATGTATTATTATTTAGAAGTTGGAACGGATCAGTATCAATCAGTTGTATTAGTATTGTATAAGAGAAATTTTACAGTATTTGAGGAGGTACCATATTTTCAGTATTAATTTTGGTACCTCCTAACACATGAGGACACATGATGTGCCAGGAGGTACCAAAATTAACACTAAAAAATACCTGTAAAATAACTCATTGTATAAACATACCTTCCTTTGTCCTACATATATATCACTTTGACTAAGAAAATATTATTGTAGCAAGGAAAACAATACAACTATACAAACAATAACCAATAGAGCAATAACTAAGCAAACAATAATGCACGGTGGGTGACAATGAGGCACGGTGGACGACAATGGGGAAGACTAGTGGTGACTAGTGTGACGGACAACGGATCTAGCAGTGAACGAACAATGGGTGACAAACGCAACGATGGACAAACGGATGACCGATCTAGTGATTGTCATGAGCACAACGACGGATCTAACGATGGTGGTTGACCGTCTAGATGCCAAGCCTGCTGTTAAGCCCCAAATAGCAGCGGCAACCCATTGACGAACAACGAATCTAGCGACAAATGGACAACGAGTGACAAACAAGCATACGATGAATCTAGCACCTAGCAGTGAGCACAACGGTGGATCTAACCAATCACAGTTGACCACCTAGATGCCAAGCCTATTGCCGAGCCCCAAATAGTCGTGGCAACCCATGCACTGCCTAGTGCCCTTTGACACCATTGATGAACAATGAATCTAGCGACAAATGGACAACAAGCAATGAACAAGCAGACGACAAATTTGGCAGTGAGCACAACGGTGGATCTTACCACGGTTGACCATCTAGACGTCAAGCCTACCACCGAGCCCAAGATAGCAGCGGCAACCTACTGCCTAGCTTCTTTTGACCGCCTAGGAAACACCTGGTTACAATTTTTAGAACACTAGAAGAGGAAATTTGAAGAGGAAATATCCTGTGCAATCTGCAATTGTGCGATCTGATGTATCCAATTAAGATCCAACGATTACATATAAAACCTAATACTTTTTACTTTTTTCATATTTAACCGTTGGATCTTAATTAGATACACCAGATCACGCGATTGCACAGGATATTTCCCCTAGTAGAATACACAAAAGTGCTCGCATATTTGTAGTAAAGAACTACATGGAAAATGGTATGGAAAAAGAGGATTTCCTATCCCGGGAAACAGGATATATAGTGATGTGCAATTGTTACTAACTGCAAATAACGGCAGGATAAACATAACAGGGGCATAATTGCATTCATGAAAGTAGAAAGTCCTGGCCATGAGACTAATTTTAGTACATAGTAATAGCATCGAGTCCAGCCGTTTTACAGCAGAAATAGCAAAATGTAATGTAGGAAGACGAGGCATAGCTTTCACATTTCTTAGGGCTCAACCTGATAGCTTTCTAACCACCAAATTCATGATCATCTGGGGTGATTTGAGCACGGACCAGCTCCCGATCATCTGTCGTTGACTTGATGTTTTCTACCTGTTCTGTGCCTGTTTGTTCTGATGGCAATTTGGGCAGAGATTTCCGTTGGGGCTTCTTCACCGCGTTGACAGCAGGCACTTTCTTCAAACCATTCTGGGAGCCCCTTTCATCGAGGCTCAGACGAGCTGAGCGGCTTGACGGACCCGTACTTCCTTCTGTGCTTGCTGAGCTTGTGTTCTTTGAGCGGCCAAGCTTTGGTGATCTAGCTCTGGTGGTAGGGATCTGAAATGAACAAAAGTAAACAAGTAGCATGCTTCAGAAGGGAAATACCAATAAAGTGATATTTGACATGTTGGTAAGTAAAAGTGCCAGTGCAATATAGTCCTAGTTCGATAGTGAAATCAACTGTCTGCTGGAAACCAAGTAAGAATTAGCTTGATAGATTCTTAACCTTTGTATTAAGTTTGTATGAAAAGTTTTTTTTTTCCAAAATGTTGTTGACCTCTTAGAAAGCTTTGGTTCTGGAAGCAGTCAGTTCAGTTATTGGCTGCCATTCATGACTATCTGAAAGTGTAAATGGTGTACACTTGTACATAAAGCTACAAGCAACAGTGGTATTTGAATCTAGCAAGTGTCAAGTGTGATATAAGATCCAAGTGGAAGACTCCCAAAGTTTTAATGTAAATCAAAGTAAATGATCTACAACAATTACAATTTCTTGCTTTACATGTATATCTAAGCAATGAATTTACTAGAGGGGATGAAAGAAGAAAGCCTTTGTTAAGCAGTGCTAAGACAATTACCTTCTTCAACTCAACCTTGGGAGGAGGTGGTTCCTTATAAAAGCTGGGCATCGGATTTGCCTTAAAATTCAAACTTTTCCTTAGCTGTTTGAGTTCAGCTTCTTCTGTTTCCTGAATGGTAGTAATGAAACATACAATGCAAATATTTCATGCAATGTAGTACTGGCTATTGAATATAACCACTGGTTCATTGTTCATTTCCATGAAAAGAGAAACAACAATATAAACCTTTGATTTCGCCTGCAAATTGCTTTTCTCCAATTCCTGTGCATGAATCTTCTCCTCAAGCTTTGAGTAGAACTATTTGATTGCAGAATGTGTGAGCAAAGGAATGATATCCATATGTTTTGAGACTACATTTGGTGCAAAAGTTATCTAGCAACATGTTACCTCTCTTCTTTTTTCAGCTCTCTCATCACATTTGAAAGCAAACCCGTACAAAGGAGTGCTACCAGCCCTCTGAGGCTTTGTTTTTTCAGAGTTTAATTCTTCTTCATCATTTTTGGCAGAATGTTGGTTTGATGCTTTCTGAATTTTCTTCTTCTCCCTGGATTTGATGAGAAATATGACAAAAAAAAATAATATTGAGCTGCAATCTAAAGTTAGTACAGAAGTTCAATGAAAAAAACAGTCCAAAAGAAGATAGTATTCAATTGAGGTTGAAGTGTTGAACTATCTGAGGTTTCACAAGATTAAAAAAAAGAAACAAACAATTGTTTCCAAAACAGTGACATGAGCAAGCTAAAAGCAATACTAACATCCAAAAATGTTGGTATGTCCGACGAAAATGCAACAAACAGCAAGGATGATCAACCAAATGAAACAAACATATATAGTTCAACTTGTTTTCACCATAGAAGTTATATCTGCCTTGAGAAAAGAGATACAGGTAAGCAACAAAAGCAGACAAAACAAACAAGCAGCATACGTTGAATCCTCAAGTGATGAGCTCTCCTTGGCAACTTCATGAACATTGCTCTTTTCGGTTTTCTGAATCAAAAAGTCACAAAGAAATTTCATGTAATATTAAAATATTAAGAATAAAGATGTATCCTTACATTGTACATAGCAGGAGATAAGCATCTCTGAGCTATATAAAATAACATAAAGGAAAATAACTCACTTTCTTAACAGCAGCATCACCGTTGCTGGAAAAGTTGTTGACTAAATCTGGATCAGACACTCGTGCCATGGGTGCCTTGGGATGCGAAGAATTGGGAGTGGTTTTCCTAGCTTGACTCTTATCTCTGCTTCTTGGGCTCTGGCGCTGAGATTTAGTAGTAACCTTAGGGGAATGGCTTTGGCTTCCCTACAGCACATGAAAATGCCATAAACACAGCACTTTCAACCAACCTAGGTAGAAGAACTCAGCAAGCACAAAATGTGTCAATATGGAAAACTCTTACCTTGGGAACACAGGGCTTTATATCTTCCGAGTGTGAGGTGGCTTCCCCACCCACCTCTTCAGGAGGGTTGATCACCTCACTCTCACCAGAATGTGCTCCATCAACCTGCATGTCGTGTTCTTCTCCTCGCACATCTAAATTATCATTCGACATCAACTTCCTTCCCACCCCATTGTCAATTCTCATTGTACCCATAGCATCAGCAACCTCATCCATCTGACCCTAAAACCTCAAGACTCGCCTCTTGAGCAATTTATCAGAGCTCCTGATGTAGTAGCTTGGATGAGCAATGCCCTTAGCTCATCATCCTCAAACCTCACAGCAGAATATTGCTCTACAGCCTCTATGCCAACTTAAACCCTCCAAGCTGCAATGCCATTGTGAAAGTAAAGAAAGTAAAGAATGGCCCAGATGGCCAGATATGTCCAAGACTTCACGTGAATAACTAGCTTCACCTAGAAAAGTTGAACAGAAAAATATTCGAACTTGGCATCCTGAGAAGTGCAAGTTCTAGCTGAATTGTCCATACTGGAACCTGGAAGACATGAGCTATGGTACAGTTTTCTTTGTATTTATGTACTACTACCAATATATGATGTTTTAACACTGTTTTGTAATGTTAGTCATGTGTAATGCCATCATACATGAATATTCCCTATGCATTTTACATTTGTAAGCACAGATGTAATGAACAATGTTTCTATTCCATTTCACACAATCCATTGGATATAAGTTCCAGATCTGAACAAGATTTATGTTCCATTTCACAGACTGCATTGGACACCTAACACATTCCATTTCACATATTCCCATGGAGGATGGAACACTGACCTTGAGCCGGTAGCGCTAGGCAGATGGGAGGAGAAGACGGGGAGGCGGAGTGTGGGAAGAACGGCGGCGGCGGGATCCCACTGGCAACGACGGAGATGACCGGCAGCTCGGGATCCCGACGGCGACGACGGGGAGGACCGGCGGCTCGGGATCCAAATGGGGACTGCAGGCTGCGGTGACTAGCGGAGTGGGAGAGGACCGACGGCGGTGGCGGTGGCGGTTGGAGCCTGGAGGACTGGTCGGATCTAGTCAAGAAGCAGCAGTGCGTGCAGGAGCGTGGGTGATGGATCTTTGGTGGCGAGGAATAATGGTAAAGGAGGGTGCTTTGACCTCACCGGCAGAGCGGACGGGAGAGGGAAGCTGTAGCAGAGCGGGTGAGGCGTTGGGCACGGCGCAGGCCGGCGGGCGGGCGGGCTGGCTGGCTGGCTGGCGGCTGCTGCGGCGAACTGCTGCGGCTGAGGTGACCGCCGGGCGGTGGGATGGGGGACAACGAGCGTGCGTGGCTTGTGCGTGTGTCTGCGTTTCGGGGGTGGTGGTTTCGAATTTGTAACTTTTTGCTTGCCTTTTCTCAAGACCAGCTATCCCGTTCAGGTTCTTCGAATCGAACAAAATTTAGAGAATTTTTAAATAAGTTAACGGAATTCATGGTGGTGGCGCATGGGTGAAGCTTGAAATGGTTGGAATGAAAATAGATTGAATTTTTTTCATTGATTCTGGTAGAAAAACAAAAATGGAGAGGGTAAATAGAATATCTTTGAAATGAAACATATTTCTCTTATCTAGAAATAGAAGTGAAAATAGGACGGTGATTTCTGACTGAAACATGAAACACATATTTCGTATAATAAATATAGAATATCTACATTTTCAATGTTTATTTGCTGCATTATATGAACTATTGGCTTTTGCTTGTATATTATGTGAAACTTTCAACAATTGTTTATTTGTGAAATATTGAAACATGTGAATTAACTAAATATGATATATATATATATATATTAGATCTGACATTTTCTATAAACTTTTTATTTTATTATATGGTTTGTCATTTATCGATATATATCAAACCTCTTTATTAGTTTCGTCGTAGCTTTTTATATGGTTTTTATTTCAATAGATATTTCGTTTCATAGTCCGTATCCCTTGTTGTTTGATCATATTCATTTATGATACTATTTTTCATACTTATTTTTATTAAAAAAATTATAAAATGATATGATATTACTTGTTTCTTTCTTTCTGTTTGTTTCCACTTTGTTTTTATCACTAGATACACTCCACAACACCCTGATGCCACTGCCCAAATCATTGGTTATTTAATTAAGAATGGCTTATTAACAAGAAATCAATGATAAGCGGTCCCATGTATATCTGGCCTCGTGCCATGTTATATTTTGGATCTTCTAGGTATATTTAATAAGTCTAGGCATCTCAATATGTATTTTAAAGTTTAATATCATACTAAGACCATCTAACAAGTTTAAGGACCACCAATATATAGTTTACTCTCTCTCTACTAAATTACTTTATGTATTTATGTCATGTTTATTTCAATTTTGAATTATAACAATCCAGCTTTTTTCATAAGCTAAAATAAATATGATAACTTATTCTGTCAGCTTATTACAATTTATAGTATAGATTATAATAATCTAGTAAGCTAGTAGAACCCATTTTTTTATAAACTGAATTGTTATAATCTCAATTGAACAAACATACCCTTAATTTTGAGGCCGATTGCCATTACTCTGTCAATCTTTCATCAATGTATTAATCTTTTTTTGTTGGGAAAAAATTTACAGCCCCTCAACTAAAATGATTTCATTTGCTCATCAAGTAAAATCTTTGGCTTTGCAGTTAAGTTTCTCCTTTTACTTTTGGCCAAAAAAAATATCTAGCACTTATGAAAATAAACAAGCACATCAATAACATGCATGGTGCACATTTGAGCAATAGCCAATAGCTAAATAACAAAGTAATTTAAATGCATTTTCATGTGGAAGCATATGAGGGAAGCCAAAGAAACTTTTTTGTCCCTACAAAGTTATTGTAAACATTATAAAGCAAGGTTGCACAAAATCGAACAAATACATACAAAAATGTGGGATGTATGTAATGTGAGTTAAGACCCCACTAAATATATGCAAGGTTATCAAAATTCATTTAGTGACACACCCAAGTCTCAACCATATGATCAAAATCATTACAAACTCAAGTATCATTTTCTCTTCCTTTTATAATCCTACCATACATGCTCCTCCCCTCCCTTTAGCTCCATGATCCACCCCATAGCAAAGTATTATTGCATTCTTGCAAATCACATTGTTTTTATCTATAAAAATTGTCATTGCTATAAGCATTTTCTTTTTCATGCTTGATAGTAAGAGAAGTGTTCTAAAAAGCGCCGCCAGGCAGAATAAAGTCATTGGACTGCATCTTGATGCCATGATTGGGGCTAGACGATGGGCTCGGTGGCCACGGTGTTTAGGCGGGTAAATCATGGTGCATGGGTGGTTTACTACAATGCCTAGGCAACTAGACACTATGGTGCCAAGGTCGTCCGGTGGACCTATGAATGTAGATAAGGTTGACTTCAATGCCTAAGCAACTAGACACTACGAGAGAATAGGCAGAGAGTGGGAGGAGAGATAAAGAATGGTGGTGCGGGATTTGTTAGCAGGGGCACATGACTCCTAGATCCATCGGCGGGCGGCAAGCATGGACTGGATCCACCATGGGTCACACGTAGCCAAGATCCGCCGCCGAGAATCAGCACATGGTCGAGCTCACTGCTTCCCTCCTGTCCGCACAACTTCGATAATTGGTTAATCCACATTAGTAGGGAGTGCAAGCAATAAGGGACTATTTGGCTCCCCTGGGACTAAAGTTTAGCTCCTATCACATTGGATGTTTTGATACTAATTAGAAGGATTAACATGTGTTAATTATAGAACTAATTACAAAACTTCTAGGCTAATTCATGAGACAAATCTATTAAGCCTAATGAATCTATCATTAACACATTTTACTGTAGCACCACATTGTCGAATCATAAATTGATTAGGTTTAATATATTCATCTCGTGAATTAGCCTTGGGTTCTGCAATTAGTTTTCTAGTTAACTCATGTTTAGAATTTTTATTAGCATTTGAACATCTGACGTGATAGAGACTAGATTTAGGAGAGCCAACATACAATACCTAGTCATCATGCGTTAGCTACCACTTGATTAGTATCTAGCGTTTTCTTGAACAATGAACGAGAGGAACTTCATGGGACCCACTTCAACTATTGCACGTTTGTACAAATCTAAATTAAAGTTTTATACGGGAGCTTAAACTCGGATAAACACAAATAAACTTTCGAATTGTAGTTAGGAGGGTTGTTTCGCACATGAAGTTTGTAAGTCAAGATAAAAAGTAATGGGGGCGCGACACCACTATTTGGGTGAAAAACATAGGCCTTAGATTGCTTTAAATATTGACACAATCTCTAATACATATGTTGAGATGTTACCTTTCTATCTAGATTTTTATAAAAATATTAAAAATACAACTATATAACAATGTTTTTCATGATAAAACTATTAATATATATATATATTAAATCCTAATTATTGTGCTACACAATAATGGATGTTGTACTATTCACTATGGGAGAACACTTGTTTGCCGAGTGCCTCGGGCACTCAGCGAAGCCTCTTTTCCACTCGTCGAAGGCTTCGCGAGTGCCACACTCGGCACAAGCCTTATCGGCGCACAGGAGTTCGCTAAGTGCAATATAGACTTCGCCGAGTGCCATGTGGGACACTCAGCAAACATAGTCGTCTGACGGTCGGGGGCGTCGCTATCGACCATTTGCCGAGTGTCCCACGTGGCACTCGGCGAAGTACTTTACCGAGTGCCCCACGTGACACTCAGTGAAGGCTCTCGGGGGGGACAGCTGGCGCGCGTGGCTCTCTCGGGGGGACATCTGGCGCGTGTGGCTGGGGGTTTTGCCGAGTGTCACGTGGAATAGCACTCGGCAAGCACCCAGAACGCACAAAAATGCGCCACGTGACACGATTCTGTGCTTTCTGGGTGGCTTTGCCGAGTGCCACACTTCAGCAAAAAATTATTATTTTTCTTTATTCAATGCACATTTCATCACAAAAATCACATTTAATTACAAAATTCATCACAAATTCACATTTTATCACAAAATACATCACAAATTCACATTTCATCACAAAATACATCATAAATTCACATTTTCATCACAAATTTCTCGACGAATCATATTTCAGTGCACAACTTAAGTTACAATGGTTAGTCTCACAACTAAAGTTCACAATTTAGTTCACTCACTCACATCACACCTCACAAGTTCGCCGATCTCACAAGTTTGCATTATCGCTCTGCCCAGTGTGCGGAGATGGCTGCATGTTTGATCCTGATGTCGATGAATGGAACTACAAAAAGAATAGTTAGCATAATTGTATATAACATAACGACAAAAACAATATTACTGTTGACACGAAAATGTGCCCCAACACTTGGGTCGTTCGACGATCCAAACGTGAGCGGATCACTTAGGGACAAGTCTAAGCATGACGCAGCATCGACGTCGCATTCTGACTACACTTAGTTGTGATAAGGGGGGGGGGTGGAGTCGCCATGCAATCAGATCACACAAATAATCCAATTAGCCGAAAGAAATAATTGAACAGAATAAAATCAGCAAACCGGTCGGCCTAGTCTGCTTCGGAGTGTGGATGCCAAGGGGGTCGCCAAAGTTACCTTCAGCGTCCGGTGCGAAGTGTCTCGCCGAAGGATGCCTTCGGCGTTCGACTGGTCCAGTCGAAGATGAACTCCGAACGGATCCGACGTAACAATCACCTCCAAACGGCGGGGTTCGGCGAAGTCTCTGATACAGCGAAGTACAAAATATGACCCACCGCGCACGGGCGTGA
>JAAALK010000080.1:33479042-33518583 GCA_019279435.1 Zizania palustris
TGAAAAATGTTTTTTCTGCACTTGAACACTATCATTCCCTTGATATTACCCTGATTATTACTGCATTCTCGGTGGCTTATTGAGTACTTTTGTACTCATACCCGTTTAGAAAAACACTTCATGGACTGCGTACTATGAGGAGGATGGTGTGGAGTAGTGACCTAGTCAGAAACGATCCTGAAGAAGACTTTCATCATGTAATTGATTTTCATATTTCTTTCTAAATTTTATGCTTATGTAATAATGTGGTCTGTGAACCACAGATGATGACCGTATGTACGTTGTCGCATGATGGACATCTTGTTAGTAGTGTTTTTCTATGGAAATTAATAAAGTTCTGCTTTTCGTTGATATCGAGGTGTTACAGATATATAGATGTATTACCAAAATCATCACAATAATAATATTAGACCTAACTAAGATGTAGCTAGTAACATGAACTTAACAATACTTCAAAAATATCAACACACTTTATTTAATGAACTTAATATAGCATGAAGAGATACATAAGAAGAGATGTCGACTCAACCGATGGAAGACTCAAACTAACCACATCTAAATCACATCAATATAAGAGATCAAACTGATGCACCTTAGACATAGCAAATACACTAAGATAAACCGACGACCGTACTATTTCAGACGATGCCTCAATATATCAAATTGATGCAGCCATGAGAACACTGACCTAGTAGATACAGTCGTTAGGGTGGTGGGACTCACCTCTTCACCGAAGATCGAAACGATGTAGCCTGGCTCCGAGTGCCGAATCCCACCGGTATTAACCTTGAAACCAAGGGTGGCGATGTGCCGAAGAGTTGTTTTGACAGAGTTGTGTGTTTGACCTAACTAAGGGATACATATTTATAGTCCTGAGACTTGTCGTCCAAGTAATCTATCCTAACCGATTCTGGATAATCTTCATCTTCTTATCATCGACTCCTTATCCGACCATGTTGTAACAGATGGTTTCTTTGACCACTTTTGACCGAACTCTCTTTGACTTTTCGTTAACCGTACAACATCTTTGGTGGATCTTAGACTTTACCAAATCTTGGCGTCGACAATTGGTTTTTCTAAAACCTTCAAGTTTCTGACACGTTACCATTCCTATGTTTAATACTAACTTAATCCGTTAATATTTTTAGTTTTTACTTTGAGAGTTTAAAATTTGAATATCTTACATAATCAAATTATATAATATAAAAGTTGCATAATCATATTCACACTCTAAAGTATCATACTAAAAACTATAATTAAAATTATTTACTTTAATCACTTTAAAATCAACAATGAAAACAGGGGCGCATCCAAGGGGTAGGCTTCATCAGGCTCTAACCTACCCTCCGTTTTTGCAACAAATTTTTAGATATATCATATTCTCATCTGCAATCTTGATGAGCCGGCAATCGTCCAGAGCGGCGTCCGAAGGAAGAAGAATAGTTTGTCCGACCTTGCTCCTTTGGTCACTTGCACTTTGGTTGTCGGAGCTCAAAGTCCCAGACACATGTATATCTATCAAACTAATTTTTTTGTTAAAAATTATATGTGAGTAGATGATTATGATCTTGAAATTAGAGATGAAGTGAGGAGGGCATATTTGTTGAATGGTCCAAATAGAGCACTTGGACATGTTTTTTCAAAGACATAAGATGGTAAGGTTTGGATGTCCTTTCAATGAAATTGGTTCAATAAATTTGATTGGTTGGAATATAGTGTGACAAAGGACGTGCATTTTGTTTATACCGTTTTCTTTTCAAAAAATCTGCACAATCTAATACATTTAGAAATGATGTATTTTCTAAAGAAGGATTACTCGTTAGAAAATAGCTATGGATAGTTTTAATAAACTGTTGGTGGTTCAAATAGTTTTCACAACATTGCAAGGGGTGAATGTGAAGACTTCAAGAACCAACGAGCAGTGTTTGTAGGAAATTTCATACTTACTCTAAGGAGTTTGAAATTTTATACAAAATACACTTGACTGCATCTTTGCATTGTGCGAGATATCTCATATCACAAGGGGAAGCTTTTCGTGTACAGATGAATCATCTACTTCTATAAATAAGGGTAACTTTATAGAAATGATTAATTGGTATAAGAAAAAAAAGATGACGTGAAGGAGGCATTTGACAAGGGGCTGGAAATGCACTTATGATTTCTCCAGAGATTCAAAAAGATCTTGCAAAATGTTGTGTGCAAGAAGTTACAAATGTGATTAAGGGTGAGATTGGGGATAAGAATTTCTCAAATCTTATTGATGAGGCTAGAGATTCATCGATAAAAGAGTAAATGGCAGTGATTGTGAGGTTAGTGGTAGATTTAGTGTTTTAATTTATTATGCCCCTCTAATATTTTTGTTACGCCTCTCTAATCTTTTTGTGGTATGCAGGTTTGTTGATAATTCTAAAAAGGTCATGGAAAGATTTCTTGCACTTAAACACATATATCATATTGTACATCTTCTGCATTGAAGGAATCTCTAGTTGAGATACTTTCCTTTCATGGTTTACCTATCTCTAGGCTACGTGGGCAAGGATATGATGGAGCTTCAAATATGAGAGGTGAATTTAATGCTCCATATGCTTTTTATGTTCATTGCTAAGCTCATCAGTTGCAATTGGTTGTTGTCAATGTTGCTCAAAGCAGTACATGTATTGCTGGTTTTTTTTCAACTATATACCTTTGATTGTGACACAAGTGAGTGCATTTTG
The DNA here is from genome assembly GCA_019279435.1 of Zizania palustris. Taxonomy (NCBI): domain Eukaryota; kingdom Viridiplantae; phylum Streptophyta; class Magnoliopsida; order Poales; family Poaceae; genus Zizania; species Zizania palustris. The sequence goes on from JAAALK010000080.1 coordinate 33,481,757, forward strand.
CAAGAGAAAGGATGCATTACTTGCTAAACACCAAGATGTGTTGTTAGAGAAGTTAGAAAATCGAAAGATTTTAGCTGGGACAGGATTGCACCAAGAATATTCCATAATTAGACCCGGAGATACTTGATGGGGATCACATATAAAAACTTTGCTTCATATATACGAGATGTGGGAGGCAGTAATTGATGTTCTAGTCATTGTAAGTAAAGATGCTCGTGAGCACTCAAATCATGGTGGTGTTGCAGGTTTGGTGAAGAAGATGGAATGCTTTGACTTTGTATTCATCATGTATTTTTTTAATATCTTTACTCCGCATTACAAATGAGCTATCAAAAGATTTGCAAAGGAAGGATCAAGATATTGTTGAAGCAATGGGTTTGATTTTGATGTGAAAGAGCGCTTGCAAGATATGAGGGACAATGGATGAGATCCTTTATTCGATCAAGTTAAATGCTTTTGTGAGGCACATGATATTGATGTGCCAAACTTGGATAATCTCACTGGAGTTATGGGTCAATCTGTTCGGAGGAAGCATAAAATGACTCAATATCATTACTATAAAGTAAATATTTTCAATGTCGCTATTGATACAACTTTACATGAAATGAATCATCGTTTCAACGAGGTCTCCTCTAAACTAGTGGTATGTATGTCTTGGCTCGATCCAAGAAACTCCTTCTCTAATTTTGATGTTAATAAGCTTATTCGACTTGCTAAGATTTATGCGGAAGATTTCACAATATTTGACCGATTATTGCTAAGAAGTCAACTTCAAACCTTCATTCTCAATGTTAGGAGATGTGAGGAATTTAAGCAGTGATATTTCAATCCTTGCTCAATTGATGGTCAAACTCAAAAAACATAGAACATTTCCATTAGTGTATCGTCTCATCGAACTAGCATTGATTCTTCCTGTTGTACATTATCTATTGAGCGTATATTTTCAGCAATGAATATTATCAAGATAGATTTGTGTAATAAGATATCAGGCAGTTGGCTTAATGATTTGATGGTATGCTATACTGAGTGAAATATATTCAAAACTATCGATAATGATGCAATTATGAAGCGATTTCAAGCATTGAAAAACCGCAAAGTATATTTGCCCTATGAAAGAATTGCAGCGACTTAGTAGTATATATTTTGTTAACATTTGTTTCAATTTTACTATATATTCATTGTCTATTTTACTTGTGTAAGGACGTATGTTTCATATAAATTGTATGAATTGAAAATGTATCCGGTCTCCGTCGAAACTGTACCGGCCAATAAGAGAGTTCTATCAACAGAAGAAAAAAAATAACGTCGGGCTCACCAATGCAGGCCCACCGGGCTCCCCGTCGCCTAGCAGGGGGCTGATATGGTCCGTCCGTCACGGGCCCACCAGACAACCACCCCCAACAGGTGGGCCCACTGCGCGCCCGCCACAGCGGCGCGCGCCCCCTGCGACTCCGATCGCGACGGCCGCCTTGGAGCCATATAAATATTCGCCCTCCCCACCCTGTCAGTGGCAGCTCAGACTCAGCGACGCGATGCTGCTGCGGAGCTCGTCGTCGCCGCTGCTCAGCTACGCCTCCTTCGCGTGCGCGGCGGAGCACGGGAAGGTTGGTGGTGGTGGTGCCCGCGTCGTCGGCGGCGCCGATACAGGGCACGATGTACCGCGCGTTGTCCGTGGGGGACCTTATGGCGGCGCCGGTCCCGACTGTGAGGGCTGCCAGGAAGAAGGAAGGGCGCGGGCATGGTGGGGCGACGCCGATCTCTGCCGACTCTGCGGTATCGTCTGCGTACATCTCCGTCCAGGAGGAGGAAGAGGAGGAGGAGGAGGTTGAGCTTGGGGCGGCCGTGGTGATGCGCCGGCTGCGGACGCGAGCACGGGGCTGGACGCAGCCGCGGGGCGGAACGGTACCGCGGCCTCGCTGGCGCTCGTCGAGGAAGTAGTCGGGGGAGGCGGCAGCGGCGGCGGAGGCAAGAAGGTGTGCGGCGGAGGGGGCCACGGCGGCTACAGCGACAGCGGCCGCGCCGCCGACGCGTACTACCGGCGGATGATCCATGCCGACCCGGTCAACTCGCTGCTGCTCGGCAACTACGCCAGGTTCCTCAAGGATGTCGAAGGGGACGTGGCGAGGGCGCAGGAGTCCTGCGAGCGCGCCATCGTCGCGAACCCCGGCGACGGCGGGGCGCTCGCACTCTACGCGGGGCTCGTCTGGGAGACCAGCCGCGACGCCGACCGCGCCGACGCGTACTACAACCCGCGCCGTCCAGGCCGCGCCCGATGACTGTAAGCGTGCGCCCCCCGCGCGCTCGCCGCGCCACCTTCTCTCCCCCGACCAATCCAGCATTCCAGCCACCTCTTCAGATGCGTGACGGTGTCTGGCTTCCCCTGCAGCTACGTCCTTGGCTCCTACGGCAGCTTCTTGTGGGACGCCGAGGAAGACGACGAGCACGACGGCCACGACGGCGACCACCAGCAGCAGCTGCCGCCGTTCCCGGGAGCAGCAGCTCAGCCTCCTTCCATCACAGCAGCCTCTTAGGTGAAACAAATCTCTGAAGTCTGAATCTCTCGCCGCCTGTAAAATAGACAAACCGGATCTGAACTGAGCGAGACGCGAGGAGGAACCACGCCATCACGGCAGCCTCTCAGGCGAGCCACTGGCGCGTCGTCGCCGGCTCGCCTCGCCTCGCCGTGGACTGTAAAATGAAACTGGGAAGAGCACTACGCATCTAAGCTTTCCACCATCGGTAGAACCTGCAAGCCTGCATCACGATACCTTTCTGAATGTGTTGTCGATCTTGTACAATGTATAGTGTTCTTGGTCACTTGATGTATCACTGTATCAGTATCATCACTTGTGAAATAATAAGCCACGACCGTATGTTCCAGCTAGATTAGCAAATGCAGATTCATCTTCCATCCAGTACAGAAATCTCACTTATTTGAAGTTCCATACAACTTCACAAATCACATGACAGAAAATGCAGATACAGATTCTTCTTTCCGGAACAGAAATTACTTAAATAAAGTTGCATAGAACTTCACATGACAGAATAGTGTTGAAGAAGGTGCTAGTCAATCGTTGTCCTCTCGCCTAGCTTCTAGACTAAGTCAGCAAGTTAACAATATTTTAAATAGGAAGATTGTACATGTTTAACCGAAATCAATTATCAAAACATATATTTTAAGAAAGTTAACCTTGTTACCGGTGTCCCCGTCTTCTTATTGGTTTGATTGACGTGAGTACGTTAACGTTTTAAAGCTTCCGATCAGTGCTCGTAACCTTACAATCGCTACACCCACATGTGTAGTCATTATTAACCATGCTCTCACGTAATTAATCTCACCACGAAGATTTTGATCCTGCAAACAATCAAAGAACTTTACAAAACAAGCTAAAACACAATCTAGATTACTAATGTTAATCTAAAGAACTTAAAGTTGGGGTTCTACAAACCGATCTACGATGAAACTGTAATAACATAGGATAATCTAAGCAAAACACGAGTTATAAAATATAAATAACAATGTCATATATTAACTATTAATGTATTATTATTTAGAAGTTGGAACGGATCAGTATCAATCAGTTGTATTAGTATTGTATAAGAGAAATTTTACAGTATTTGAGGAGGTACCATATTTTTCAGTATTAATTTTGGTACCTCCTAACACATGAGGACACATGATGTGCCAGGAGGTACCAAAATTAACACTAAAAAATACCTGTAAAATAACTCATTGTATAAACATACCTTCCTTTGTCCTACATATATCACTTTGACTAAGAAAATATTATTGTAGCAAGGAAAACAAATACAACTATACAAACAATAACCAATAGAGCAATAACTAAGCAAACAATAATGCACGGTGGGTGACAATGAGGCACGGTGGACGACAATGGGGAAGACTAGTGGTGACTAGTGTGACGGACAACGGATCTAGCAGTGAACGAACAATGGGTGACAAACGCAACGATGGACAACGGATGACCGATCTAGTGATTGTCAATGAGCACAACGACGGATCTAACGATGGTGGTTGACCGTCTAGATGCCAAGCCTGCTGTTAAGCCCCAAATAGCAGCGGCAACCCATTGACGAACAACGAATCTAGCGACAAATGGACAACGAGTGACAAACAAGCATACGATGAATCTAGCACCTAGCAGTGAGCACAACGGTGGATCTAACCAACCACAGTTGACCACCTAGATGCCAAGCCTATTGCCGAGCCCCAAATAGTCGTGGCAACCCATGCACTGCCTAGTGCCCTTTGACACCATGGATGAACAATGAATCTAGCGACAAATGGACAACAAGCAATGAACTAGCAGACGACAAATTTGGCAGTGAGCACAACAGTGGATCTTACCACGGTTGACCATCTAGACGTCAAGCCTACCACCGAGCCCAAGATAGCAGCGGCAACCTACTGCCTAGCTTCTTTTGACCGCCGAGGAAACACCTGGTTACAATTTTTAGAACACTAGAAGAGAAAATATCCCTGTGCAATCTGCAATTGTGCGATCTGATGTATCCAATTAAGATCCAACGATTACATATAAAACCTAATACTTTTTACTTTTCATATGTAACCATTGAATCTTAATTGGATACACCAGATCACAGCGAATTACACAGGATATTTCCCCCTAGTAGAATAGACAAAAGTGCTCGCATATTTGTAGTAAAGAACTACATGGAAAATGGTATGGAAAAAGAGGATTTCCTATCCCGGGAAACAGGATATATAGTGATGTGCAATTGTTACTAACTGCAAATAACGGCAGGATAAACATAACAGGGGCATAATTGCATTCATGAAAGTAGAAAGTCCTGGCCATGAGACTAATTTTAGTACATAGTAATAGCATCGAGTCCAGCCGTTTTACAGCAGAAATAGCAAAATGTAATGTAGGAAGACGAGGCATAGCTTTCACATTTCTTAGGGCTCAACCTGATAGCTTTCTAACCACCAAATTCATGATCATCTGGGGTGATTTGAGCACGGACCAGCTCCCGATCATCTGTCGTTGACTTGATGTTTTCTACCTGTTCTGTGCCTGTTTGTTCTGATGGCAATTTGGGCAGAGATTTCCGTTGGGGCTTCTTCACCGCGTTGACAGCAGGCACTTTCTTCAAACCATTCTGGGAGCCCCTTTCATCGAGGCTCAGACGAGCTGAGCGGCTTGACGGACCCGTACTTCCTTCTGTGCTTGCTGAGCTTGTGTTCTTTGAGCGGCCAAGCTTTGGTGATCTAGCTCTGGTGGTAGGGATCTGAAATGAACAAAAGTAAACAAGTAGCATGCTTCAGAAGGGAAATACCAATAAAGTGATATTTGACATGTTGGTAAGTAAAAGTGCCAGTGCAATATAGTCCTAGTTCGATAGTGAAATCAACTGTCTGCTGGAAACCAAGTAAGAATTAGCTTGATAGATTCTTAACCTTTGTATTAAGTTTGTATGAAAAGTTTTTTTTTTCCAAAATGTTGTTGACCTCTTAGAAAGCTTTGGTTCTGGAAGCAGTCAGTTCAGTTATTGGCTGCCATTCATGACTATCTGAAAGTGTAAATGGTGTACACTTGTACATAAAGCTACAAGCAACAGTGGTATTTGAATCTAGCAAGTGTCAAGTGTGATATAAGATCCAAGTGGAAGACTCCCAAAGTTTTAATGTAAATCAAAGTAAATGATCTACAACAATTACAATTTCTTGCTTTACATGTATATCTAAGCAATGAATTTACTAGAGGGGATGAAAGAAGAAAGCCTTTGTTAAGCAGTGCTAAGACAATTACCTTCTTCAACTCAACCTTGGGAGGAGGTGGTTCCTTATAAAAGCTGGGCATCGGATTTGCCTTAAAATTCAAACTTTTCCTTAGCTGTTTGAGTTCAGCTTCTTCTGTTTCCTGAATGGTAGTAATGAAACATACAATGCAAATATTTCATGCAATGTAGTACTGGCTATTGAATATAACCACTGGTTCATTGTTCATTTCCATGAAAAGAGAAACAACAATATAAACCTTTGATTTCGCCTGCAAATTGCTTTTCTCCAATTCCTGTGCATGAATCTTCTCCTCAAGCTTTGAGTAGAACTATTTGATTGCAGAATGTGTGAGCAAAGGAATGATATCCATATGTTTTGAGACTACATTTGGTGCAAAAGTTATCTAGCAACATGTTACCTCTCTTCTTTTTTCAGCTCTCTCATCACATTTGAAAGCAAACCCGTACAAAGGAGTGCTACCAGCCCTCTGAGGCTTTGTTTTTTCAGAGTTTAATTCTTCTTCATCATTTTTGGCAGAATGTTGGTTTGATGCTTTCTGAATTTTCTTCTTCTCCCTGGATTTGATGAGAAATATGACAAAAAAAAATAATATTGAGCTGCAATCTAAAGTTAGTACAGAAGTTCAATGAAAAAAACAGTCCAAAAGAAGATAGTATTCAATTGAGGTTGAAGTGTTGAACTATCTGAGGTTTCACAAGATTAAAAAAAAGAAACAAACAATTGTTTCCAAAACAGTGACATGAGCAAGCTAAAAGCAATACTAACATCCAAAAATGTTGGTATGTCCGACGAAAATGCAACAAACAGCAAGGATGATCAACCAAATGAAACAAACATATATAGTTCAACTTGTTTTCACCATAGAAGTTATATCTGCCTTGAGAAAAGAGATACAGGTAAGCAACAAAAGCAGACAAAACAAACAAGCAGCATACGTTGAATCCTCAAGTGATGAGCTCTCCTTGGCAACTTCATGAACATTGCTCTTTTCGGTTTTCTGAATCAAAAAGTCACAAAGAAATTTCATGTAATATTAAAATATTAAGAATAAAGATGTATCCTTACATTGTACATAGCAGGAGATAAGCATCTCTGAGCTATATAAAATAACATAAAGGAAAATAACTCACTTTCTTAACAGCAGCATCACCGTTGCTGGAAAAGTTGTTGACTAAATCTGGATCAGACACTCGTGCCATGGGTGCCTTGGGATGCGAAGAATTGGGAGTGGTTTTCCTAGCTTGACTCTTATCTCTGCTTCTTGGGCTCTGGCGCTGAGATTTAGTAGTAACCTTAGGGGAATGGCTTTGGCTTCCCTACAGCACATGAAAATGCCATAAACACAGCACTTTCAACCAACCTAGGTAGAAGAACTCAGCAAGCACAAAATGTGTCAATATGGAAAACTCTTACCTTGGGAACACAGGGCTTTATATCTTCCGAGTGTGAGGTGGCTTCCCCACCCACCTCTTCAGGAGGGTTGATCACCTCACTCTCACCAGAATGTGCTCCATCAACCTGCATGTCGTGTTCTTCTCCTCGCACATCTAAATTATCATTCGACATCAACTTCCTTCCCACCCCATTGTCAATTCTCATTGTACCCATAGCATCAGCAACCTCATCCATCTGACCCTAAAACCTCAAGACTCGCCTCTTGAGCAATTTATCAGAGCTCCTGATGTAGTAGCTTGGATGAGCAATGCCCTTAGCTCATCATCCTCAAACCTCACAGCAGAATATTGCTCTACAGCCTCTATGCCAACTTAAACCCTCCAAGCTGCAATGCCATTGTGAAAGTAAAGAAAGTAAAGAATGGCCCAGATGGCCAGATATGTCCAAGACTTCACGTGAATAACTAGCTTCACCTAGAAAAGTTGAACAGAAAAATATTCGAACTTGGCATCCTGAGAAGTGCAAGTTCTAGCTGAATTGTCCATACTGGAACCTGGAAGACATGAGCTATGGTACAGTTTTCTTTGTATTTATGTACTACTACCAATATATGATGTTTTAACACTGTTTTGTAATGTTAGTCATGTGTAATGCCATCATACATGAATATTCCCTATGCATTTTACATTTGTAAGCACAGATGTAATGAACAATGTTTCTATTCCATTTCACACAATCCATTGGATATAAGTTCCAGATCTGAACAAGATTTATGTTCCATTTCACAGACTGCATTGGACACCTAACACATTCCATTTCACATATTCCCATGGAGGATGGAACACTGACCTTGAGCCGGTAGCGCTAGGCAGATGGGAGGAGAAGACGGGGAGGCGGAGTGTGGGAAGAACGGCGGCGGCGGGATCCCACTGGCAACGACGGAGATGACCGGCAGCTCGGGATCCCGACGGCGACGACGGGGAGGACCGGCGGCTCGGGATCCAAATGGGGACTGCAGGCTGCGGTGACTAGCGGAGTGGGAGAGGACCGACGGCGGTGGCGGTGGCGGTTGGAGCCTGGAGGACTGGTCGGATCTAGTCAAGAAGCAGCAGTGCGTGCAGGAGCGTGGGTGATGGATCTTTGGTGGCGAGGAATAATGGTAAAGGAGGGTGCTTTGACCTCACCGGCAGAGCGGACGGGAGAGGGAAGCTGTAGCAGAGCGGGTGAGGCGTTGGGCACGGCGCAGGCCGGCGGGCGGGCGGGCTGGCTGGCTGGCTGGCGGCTGCTGCGGCGAACTGCTGCGGCTGAGGTGACCGCCGGGCGGTGGGATGGGGGACAACGAGCGTGCGTGGCTTGTGCGTGTGTCTGCGTTTCGGGGGTGGTGGTTTCGAATTTGTAACTTTTTGCTTGCCTTTTCTCAAGACCAGCTATCCCGTTCAGGTTCTTCGAATCGAACAAAATTTAGAGAATTTTTAAATAAGTTAACGGAATTCATGGTGGTGGCGCATGGGTGAAGCTTGAAATGGTTGGAATGAAAATAGATTGAATTTTTTTCATTGATTCTGGTAGAAAAACAAAAATGGAGAGGGTAAATAGAATATCTTTGAAATGAAACATATTTCTCTTATCTAGAAATAGAAGTGAAAATAGGACGGTGATTTCTGACTGAAACATGAAACACATATTTCGTATAATAAATATAGAATATCTACATTTTCAATGTTTATTTGCTGCATTATATGAACTATTGGCTTTTGCTTGTATATTATGTGAAACTTTCAACAATTGTTTATTTGTGAAATATTGAAACATGTGAATTAAACTAAATATGATATATATATATATATATGAGATCTGACATTTTCTATAAACTTTTTTATTTTATTATATGGGTTTGTCATTTATCGATATATATCAAACCTCTTTGTTAGTTTCGTCGTAGCTTTTTATATGGTTTTTATTTCAATAGATATTTCGTTTCATGTCCGTATCCCTTGTTGTTTGATCATATTCATTTATGATACTATTTTTCATACTTATTTTTATTAAAAAAATTATAAAATGATATGATATTACTTGTTTCTTTCTTTCTGTTTGTTTCCACTTTGTTTTTATCACTAGATACACTCCACAACACCCTGATGCCACTGCCCAAATCATTGGTTATTTAATTAAGAATGGCTTATTAACAAGAAATCAATGATAAGCGGTCCCATGTATATCTGGCCTCGTGCCATGTTATATTTTGGATCTTCTAGGTATATTTAATAAGTCTAGGCATCTCAATATGTATTTTAAAGTTTAATATCATAATAAGACCATCTAACAAGTTTAAGGACCACCAATATATAGTTTACTCTCTGTCTCTACTAAGGTGGCGTTTGGTTCGAGGGACGAGGTGGGACGGGACAGGACGGTCCCGTTTTTTACAGTGTTTGGTTTGGAGTCAGGTGGGATGGAGTCGTCCCCCTAAGAAATATTCCTCCAATATTCAGGACGAACTCGTCCCCCAAAAATAAAGGGACGAACTCATCCCACTCATGCTCGGAGGCTCCGAGACCGAGTTAGAGGTTCCATGGCGGACCGGAGGTTCCAATATGAAGGTTTTAGAGATGGGACGGAGATTTTGAAACAGACGGAAGGTGTTTCGGTGCGGGACGGAGGTTCCGGGGTAGAATCCCGTTTCTCTCAACCCGCCAACCAAGCATTAAACTAGAACATCCCCATCCCTCGTAACCAAACACGAGATGGGACGATTCCATCAAAAAAAACTAGGACAAAACCATCCCATCTCACTTTGTCTCCGAACCAAACGACACCTAAATTGTCTTTATGTATTTATGTCATGTTTATTTCAATTTTGAATTATAACAATCCAGCTTTTTTCATAAGCTAAAATAAATATGATAACTTATTCTGTCAGCTTATTACAATTTATAGTATAGATTATAACAATCTAGTAAGCTAGTAGAACTCATTTTTTTATAAACTGAATTGTTATAATCTCAATTGAAACAAACATACCCTTAATTTTGAGGCTGATTGCCATTACTCTGTCAATCTTTCATCAATGTATTAATCTTTTTTGTTGGGAAAAAATTTACAGCCCCTCAACTAAAATGATTTCATTTGCTCATCAAGTAAAATCTTTGGCTTTGCAGTTAAGTTTCTCCTTTTACTTTTGGCCAAAAAAAATATCTAGCACTTATGAAAATAAACAAGCACATCAATAACATGCATGGTGCACATTTGAGCAATAGCCAATAGCTAAATAACAAAGTAATTTAAATGCATTTTCACATGGGAAGCATATGAGGGAAGCCAAAGAAACTTTTTTGTCCCTACGAAGTTATTGTAAACATTATAAAGCAAGGTTGCACAAAATCGAACAAATACATACAAAATGTGGGATGTATGTAATGTGAGTTAAGACCCCACTAAATATATGCAAGTTATCAAAATTCATTTTAGTGACACTCCCAAGTCTCAACCATATGATCAAAATCATTACAAACTCAAGTATCATTTTCTCTTCCTTTTATAATCCTACCACACATGCTCCTCCCCTTCCTTTAGCTCCATGATCCACCCCATAGCAAAGTATTATTGCATTCTTGCAAATCACATTGTTTTTTATCTATAAAAATTGTCATTGCTATAAGCATTTTCTTTTTCATGCTTGATAGTAAGAGAAGTGTTCTAAAAAGCGCCGCCAGGCAGAATAAAGTCATTGGACTGCATCTTGATGCCATGATTGGGGCTAGACGATGGGCTCGGTGGCCACAGGTGTTTAGGCGGGTAAATCATGGTGCATGGGTGGTTTACTACAATGCCTAGGCAACTAGACACTATGGTGCCAAGGTCGCCGGTGACCTATGAATGTAGATAAGGTTGACTTCAATGCCTAAGCAACTAGACACTACGAGAGAATAGGCAGAGAGTGGGAGGAGAGATAAAGAATGGTGGTGCGGGATTTGTTAGCAGGGGCACATGACTCCTAGATCCATCGGCGGGCGGCAAGCATGGACTGGATCCACCATGGGTCACACGTAGCCAAGATCCGCCGCCGAGAATCGCACATGGTCGAGCTCACTGCTTCCCTCCTGTCCGCACAACTTCGATAATTGGTTAATCCACATTAGTAGGGAGTGCAAGCAATAAGGGACTATTTGGCTCCCCTGGACTAAAGTTTAGCTCCTATCACATTGGATGTTTTGATACTAATTAGAAGGATTAAACATGTGTTAATTATAGAACTAATTACAAAACTTCTAGGCTAATTCATGAGACAAATCTATTAAGCCTAATGAATCTATCATTAACACAATTTTACTGTAGCACCACATTGTCGAATCATAAATTGATTAGGTTTAATATATTCATCTCGTGAATTAGCCTTGGGTTCTGCAATTAGTTTTCTAGTTAACTCATGTTTAGAATTTTTATTAGCATTTGAACATCTGACGTGACAGAGACTAGATTTAGGAGAGCCAACATACAATACCTAGTCATCATGCGTTAGCTACCACTTGATTAGTATCTAGCGTTTTCTTGAACAATGAACGAGAGGAACTTCAATGGGACCCACTTCAACTATTGCACGTTTGTACAAATCTAAATTAAAGTTTTATACGGGAGCTTAAACTCGGCTAAACACAAAATAAACTTTCGAATTGTAGTTAGGAGGGTTGTTTTCGCACATGAAAGTTTGTAAGTCAAGATAAAAGTAATGGGGGCGCGACACCACTATTTGGGTGAAAAACATAGGCCTTAGATTGCTTTAAATATTGACACAATCTCTAATACATATGTTGATACGTTACCTTTCTATCTAGATTTTTATAAAAATATTAAAAATACAACTATATAACAATGTTTTTCATGATAAAACTATTAATATTATATATATATATTAAATCCTAATTATTGTGCTACACAATAATGGATGTTGTACTATTCACTATGGGAGAACACTTGTTTGTCGAGTGTCTCGGGCACTCAGCGAAGCCTCTTTTCCACTCGTCGAAGGCTTCGCCGAGTGCCACACTCGGCACAAGCCTTATTAGCGACACAGGAGTTCGCTAAGTGCAATATAGACTTCGCCGAGTGCTAGGTGGGACACTCGGCAAACATAGTCGTCTGACGGTCGGGGGCGTGCTATCGACCATTTGCCGAGTGTCCACGTGGCACTCGGCGAAGTACTTTACCGAGTGCCCCACGTGACACTCAGTGAAGGCTCTCGGGGGGACAGCTGGCGCGTGTGGCTGGGGGCTTTGCCGAGTGTCACGTGGAATAGCACTCGGCAAAGCCACCCAAAACGCACAGAAATGCGCCACGTGACACGATTCTGTGCTTTCTGGGTGGCTTTGCCGAGTGCCACACTTAGCAAAAAAATTATTATTATTTCTTTATTCAATGCACATTTCATCACAAAAATCACATTTAATTACAAAATTCATCACAAATTCACATTTTATCACAAAATACATCACAAATTCACATTTCATCACAAAATACATCATAAATTCACATTTCATCACAAATTTCTCGACAAATCATATTTCAAGTGCACAACTTCAAGTTAACAATGGTTAGTCTCACAAACTAAAGTTCACAATTTAGTTCACTCACTCACATCACACCTCACAAGTTCGCCGATCTCACAAGTTTGCATTACCGCTCTGCCCAGTGTGCGGAGATGGCTGCATGTTTGATCCTGATGCCGATGAATGGAACTACAAAAAAGGAAAATAGTTAGCATAATTGTATATAACAATAACGACAAAAACAATATTACTGTTGACACGAAAATGTGCCCCCACACTTGGGTCAGTTCGACGATCCAAAAGTGAGCGGATACTTAGGGACAAGTCTAAGCATGACGCAGCATCGACAGTCGCATTCCTGACTACACTTAGTTGTGATAAGGGGGGGGTGGAGTCGCCAGGCAATCAGATCACACAAAATAATCCAATTAGCCGAAAGAAATATATTGAACAGAATAAAATCAGCAAACCGGTCGGAGCCAGTCTGCTTCGGAGTGTGATGCAAAGGGGGTCGCCAAAGTATACCTTCAGCGTCCGGTGCGAAGTGTCTCGCCGAAGGATGCCTTCGGCGTTCGGACTGGTCCAGTCGAAGATGAACTCCGAACGGATCCGGACGTAACAATCACCTCCAAACGGCGGGGTTCGGCGCGAAGTCTCTGATACAGTGAAGTACAAAATAATGACTCGAACACCGCGCACGGGCGTGACTTCGTCCAAAGCGAGGTACGAGCGTGGCGAAGCCTGTAGCGACGAAGTATGCGAGCGAAGCGTGTAGTAGAAGCTCGTAGTCTCGCCGAAGGGTGTTCTGGCAACCTCCGAAACTGATCTTCTCGGCTCCAGACACCTCCGACGAAGTAGCTCCGAATGTGGAAACCTGCAACAGAGAAGGTGCAAAGTACTAATCCGGCCTGAGGACCGAATTCTGCTAAGTGTTGCACTAGTGGCGAAGGTAGCAATCTGTTACGCAGATTAGCAGATACTTCACAGGCGAAGTAACAAGGCGATAGCAATCTATTACGTAGATTAACGGATACTTCACAAGCGAAGTAACAAGAATTACCACTGTTCTGAAGTGGCCGGTGGAGGGCTTCCCGGCAAACCCACGAAGAGGTACAGAAAAGTAAAGGTAAATAAATATGATCAAAGCTAGGGATTTATGTTTGATTTGTGTTGGGGGCCCTCTATGTTGGCCTCGCCTCTCTATTTATAGGGTCTTAATTTCTGATCTAATTTGCTATAATTCAGCCGGATGGAGATAAAAGCTTAGTTGGTATTGTATACAACTCTATCTCTACCGAAGTGGGCTTCGGCTAGGCCCGTCGAAGCCTACTCCTTGGGCCGAAGCTTCGGTGGCGTGGGCCTCCGAAGGCTTCCTGGCCGAAGGCCGTGGGCTGGCTAGAGGCTTTCAAGAGCCCATAGCCCAATGGACCTTCGTCCCTATAGGGCTTTGGCCTGACCCCAGACATGTGTATTTTTGGCCCAAATCACCAAAATTGATATTTTGATAATCTCAGCCATTAATGCCATTTTTTGCTATCAACACATGCCCCCTGCCTTTTAGTGAACTGGGTGAACTAAAAGCACAACGAGCTGAAGACGATACTGTCCATATCGACTTTTCGACACCTTTTACGCTGTTTGCCACACACTTGGGAAATACCTTTTCAAGTACCTACCATTAAAAGCTCTTCGAAACCGCTCTTCCTTGCAGAGATTCCAATACGTATGCATTGCCAAGAGCGATTTCGGCTATCTTAAAAGGACTTTCCCAACTAGGTGACCATTTACCAAATTTGGGGCTCTTCATGCCTAAGGGTAAAATCGTCTTCCAAACCAAATCTCCTACTTGAAACGATTTTGGTTTAGCCTTATTATTGTAGGCTTTAGCTACTCTTCTCTTGTCTACTTCTATGGCTTCTAAAGCCTTAGTCTCTTATCAGTCACTTCCTCTAGATTATCCTTCAAAAGAGTCGCATACTCGCTGACCGATAAGCATCTTGTTTTAACACTCTTATGGAGCCAAGATCTACCTCCACATGCAGAACGACTTCTTGTCCATATACCAACTCATATGGACTAACTTTGGTGGCACCGTGCTTTGCAATTCTACAAGCCCATAGCGCCTCGGAAAGCACTTCATGCCACCTTTTAGGAAACTCTTCAATTTTCTTCTTAATGAGCTTAATTACGGTTTTATTACTAGACTCGGCCTGACCATTGGCCTGAGCATAGTAAGGTGAAGAGTTTATCAACCTAATACCATAATATTCGGCGAAGTCCCTCACTTTTCCAGAAACAAATGAACTACCTTGATCTGTGGTAAGAGTTTGAGGAATGCGAAATCTATGTATGATGTGCTTCAAGATAAAATCATGTACCTCATTGTGAGTCATATTCTTGAGAGGTACGGCCTCGGTCCACTTAGTGAAGTAATTCTGTCGCCATCAACACGAACCGATGCCCTTTTGAGGAAGGAGGGTGAATCTGGCCGATGAAGTCTAAACCCCAACCTTGAAATGGCCATGGCTTGACAATAGGGTTGAGTAGTGAGGCAGGAGCTAACTGAATATTGCCAAACTTATGACATGCTTCACACCCTCTATAATACTTAAAACAATTTCGGTCATAGTCGGCCAATAAAACCCTGCTCTTTTGAGCATCCAACTCATTTTCTGGGCTGACTGATGAGTGCCACAAAGTCCTTCATGGACTTCTCCCAGTAGCCACCTGGGATTGTTCATGGTCTAAACACTTCAATAGTACTCTATCGATGGTTCAACGATACAATGTGTCGTCTATCAACACGAACTTGAACGCTTGTCACCGAACCTTTCGATCAACCCTTTGGCTAGGGTCTCTCAAATACTGGACGATTGGAACTCTCCAATCGCCCTTATGGACTTTAGAGGGTCTCGCTAGCTCACCTTCTGAAAAAATTTCTAAACTACTGACTTCGGGATGCCCCCCGAGCCATTCCTGCTCTTGCCGAAGCCTGGTCGAGCTAGCCATTCGGAGTGTGCTGGGCTGAAGCCCTCCAGAGGGTTCGGGCTCCCGGGAGCCCTCATCGTGCAGGAGGCTTCGACTTACGGCCTCTAGTGTGCCAGGTCCCTCGGTTGGCAGAGTCCGATCCAGGGACCTCGGCTCGTAGTGGCCTTCGACGACCAGAGGGGTCCGACCCGGAGGGTGCGCTTGCCTACCGTCACTGGCTTCGGTAGTGAGACCAAGCATCGACTTCTCCCATACAGAAAATTTTCCTCTCCTGACTTGGTAGACAGACGCTTGCTGAGCCAAATCATTTGCGACTGAATTGGCTTCTCTTGACACGTGAGATATTTTGAAGTCATCAAAAGCAGCAACTATGTATAGACATTTATCCAAGTAACTATTTAGCAAGTCGTTAAAGCATTGAGCACTTTTAGCTACTTGTTGCACTACTAACAAGGAATCACCATATGTGTGGACATGTCTAGCACCTACAGATTCTAGTAATTAAAGACCTAACAATAAAGCTTCGTATTCAGCTTGGTTATTAGTGGAAGTCTCAAAGTGCATTCCATTAGGTGATATGAGAACCACTCTAATACCTTGGCCACTCTTGCAAGCCGAACCATAAAAATAAAGTTTCCATGGCACTACCTCAACTAGAGCAATATTGTCACTCCAGTTGACATCTATGTGGTGATCAACTATAAAGTTGGCTACGATTTGGCCTTTCATTGCTCTCAGGGGTTCATAGGCCAAATCGTACTCAATCAACGCGTAAGCCTATTTTCCGATTCTTCCACTTAGAATCGTCTTCTGTAACATGTGCTTTATAACATCGGTTTGGCAAACGACAACACATGTAGTAGGGAGAAGATAATGGCGTAATTTGGTGCACGCGTAGTAAAGTGATAAACACAAACGTTCCACAAATGCGTACCTGGTTTCGGCATCCAGTAGGCGGCGGCTCAAGAACGTGATGATGTACTCTTTTCCCTCTACCTCCTGGGTTAGCACGACCCCAATCATGCTATCTTCAGCAGCGATGTATATCCGAAATGGAATCCTGGCTTTGGGTGCTCTCACCACAAGCGGTGATGACAAGCACTCCTTGATTCTCTCAAAGGCACTTTGCTGGCTTGCCCCCCAAGTAAACTCGGCTTCATTCTTTAGCCAGAGTATGGGAGCAAAGGCATCAATCTTGACGGACAAGTTGGATATGAAGCGACACAAATAGTTCATCTTGCCTAGCAACTTCTATACGTCCTTTTTGCACGTCGGCGCTGCAATGTTTCTAATCTTCTCAAGCCTCTTAGGATCAATTTCTATGCCTCTCTTGTGAATCATGAAACCTAAGAACTTACCCGCTGACACACCTAAAGCACACTTGAGTGGGTTCATTTTAAAACCATACTGTCGCATTCTATCAAAAGCAACCTTCAAATCGGCTAAATGGTTTCCCATAGTGTCCGATTTGACTACAACATCATCGATGTAAACTTATAACATAACCCCTAGCACGTCATGAAAGATTAAGTTCATAGCGCGTTGATACGTGGCGCCAGCATTCTTTAAACCAAAAGTCATGACGACCCACTCGAACAAACCAACAAAACCAGGGCATCAAAAGGCAATCTTGTAGACGTCCTCTTCGGCCATAAAGATTTGATTATAACCAGCATTGCCATCAAGAAAACTCAGTACCTTGTGTCCTGAAGCATCGTTGATTAGCATGTCAGCTATCGGCATTGGATACTCGTCTTTCGGAGTGGCTCTGTTAAGATCTCTGAAGTCAATGCATACCCGTATCTTGCCGCTCCCTTTCTTCTCTACAGGCACAATATTAGCAACCCATTCCGCGTACCTGCATGGCCTAATAAACTCAGCCTTGAGTAGTCGCTCTACTTCTTCTTTTACTCGGCCATAGACTGCCGAGTTAAAGCGACGAGGAGGCTGCTTATAAGGCCAAAATCCGGACTTGATAGGTAGCTGATGCTCCACGAGCTTGCGGCTTAGTCCTGGCATCTCGCTATATTCCCATGCGAAACAATCGACATACGACCGAAAGTAACTTTATTACTTCAGCCTTTTCATTAGGCTGTAAATGTTGGTTTACAAAAGTTGGCCTCGGGATGCTACCATTACATATATCAACTTCCTCCAAGGGATCAGCCGACCCAAAACCTTGTCCTAATTTCTCTACTTCGCTAAAGTCCCTGATGGCCTCGGCAATACCATCTTTACTAGACCGATATTGCTCCACACGTGACTTTAGCCAATCTAGATTACTCTTGCTAGACATGACTATTAATATAAAAATAGCCGTGCTACTCCAGCCAGCTTTATAGACACTGGAACAAAACGTCCTCTGGATACGCTAACAAAATCGTAATCCGAAAGATCTCTACCTGACAAACACTCTACTTTGTTATGGACGGCGTCAACCGATACATCGCCAACGCCACTTGGGCCGAAGTATCCGCGGGAATGACCTATACCTCATCGCCTTCCCACTGTATCAAGCACTGGTGTAGGGTAGAAGGAATGCAGTAATTCGCGTGAATCCAGTCGCGCCCGAGCAGCACGCTGTAGTTACCTTGTACATCAACGATGAAAAATGTTGTTGGCAATGTCTTGTTGCCCACCGTCAACTCCATGGAGAGTACGCCCTTGGCCTCTAAGCTCTCACCGTTGAAGCCATTGAGCATCTAGTTAGTCTTCTTCAGATCATCCTCTCCCCTGCCAAGTTTCCTCAACAACGAGTAAGGAATTAAGTTAACAATGGCGCTGCTGTCGACGAGCATTCGGGAAATCGACTTTCCATCAATATGACCTCTGACGTATAGGGGTTTTAGATGGCGAGCTGAGTCTCGGGCTTCTCGAAGATGGCATTGCGTGGGCCGAGGTTCAATTGAGCGACCTCGGCCTCATCCCGCGGTAGGGCGAATTCGACAGGCAGCATGACGATGTTGATGTCCATCACCTGGGGTGTGGGCCCCTCGTATACGGGCGAGTAATCATCGTCATCGTCGCTTGGACTAGGAGCCGGGTTGGTTATCACAACCGCCTTCTCCCTCTATACTTGTCTTGTAGCTGGCCGAGGGTGGATTTCCTCGAAGATAGCGTCGCGCTCATCCTCGGCTTTCTTCTCGCACATCTCCTATGCCCGTAGTCATTGTAGGCATCTCTTCTGTGATTTGGACATGCCTGGAGGTACCCAAGATGGCTGCGGCTTGGTGCCGGGTGCTACTGCCCGGCTCCTGTCAACTCTGGCCGAAGTGGTACTACGCCCTTCGGCCTTGTGCACCCTACGCTCGGAGGGGCCTTCGCCGTGAACCCCGGCGGATGGACCGACCTTGTTCGGCCGATCGAACCAGGCTCCGGTGCAGACCCCAGCCGAAGCATGGGACTCACCTCCGTCAGACTTCGGCGACGAAGCCTTCGGGAATGGGACTTCCTGAGACCCCACTCTGATGGTGATGGCTTCGAACTCCCTTTCCTCAGCCTCCTCGCACATGTACCCTTCGGCTTCACTCTACATGGTCCGATTCGGAGGCACCACAGATAGTCTGTGGACGATGCCCCCCTCCATCACGCCTGTTTGTCCCTTCCATCCATAATACTCCGAAGGAAAACAAGGCATAGTTTTAAGTTGAGGAGGGTACTCCGACCCGGACACGTACGGAGCCCACGGAGTTCCTGCCCAGTCGTACGGCAGAGGCATAGGTGGTTCTAGTGGCCTTGCCGACTGAGAGCTGAACCCGTTACCTGGAGGGGGGTTCAGCAGAGTTGATGGTGTCTCAGACCATACCAGCGAAGGGTCCTGCCAGTCTGGAGGTACGTTCGGCCAGTGCGGGCCAAAGCCTCCTGTCGGAGGAGTCCAAAACGGTGCGGGGTTCGGCCATTGCGGGCCAAAGTTACTGTACGGGGGGTTCGGCCATCGAGGCTCAAAGCCACCGTGCGGAGGGTTAGGCCACTGTGGCCCGAAGCTACCGTGCGGAGGGTTCGGTTGCATCGGTCCGAAGCTACCCTCCGAGAGTCTTGGACCCTTCGACTGCTCTTGCTTCTTAGTGTGAGGACCTATTTCCTTGGCTTTTCTTTAATGCTTGTTTAACAGCATATTGTACGTTACCTTCGGCCTCTTGCGAGCATTAGCCGAAGGGGTGTTAATGTTCTGTTTCCACACTCCTACCTCGGGGTTCTTTGGTATGAGCGTGCGAGTGCGCATCTCTCCAACAATTACATCCTTCCCCTTAGCCGACTCGGCCTGTTCTGGCCGAATCAATACCTTCTTCTCGCCGAGGTCGACGGCGTTGATGGGAAAAGGATCTTTGTCCAGCTTCATCTTTGGATTATGGTCTATCTTCAATCGTCGTTCTTCTATGGCCAATTGGTCCTACCGTTGAAAAACATTGCAGTCGTTATTGTTATGTGAGTGGGAATCATGCCACTTACAGTACGGATGCTTCTTTAATTTATCGGCAGATGGAATGACTTGACCTTTGGGCAACCTGAGAAGCTGGTTCTTCAAGAGAAAATCAAATATTTTATCACACTTGGTTATATCGAATGAGTACTTGACCTCACTAGGCTGATTTTTTGTGGGAGATGGCCGTAACTCGGAGCAAGTTATAGGTTTACTTTTAGCGTTCCAAACCCATTCGGCCGCGTACATGTCGGCTGAATCTTCTTCTTCTGATTCCTCCTCGTCAGAGCGTTCCATGATGTGGATTTCAGCCCTAGGCTTGTTAAACGTCTTAATAAACCTTTTATCTTTGGTTCGGCCTTCCTGGACCAGAGCCTGTTGTAAAACATGGCTAACTTCTAAAAAGTTCTGGTTGTCTAGCCTTTCTTAAATCTCGGAACGCAACCCATTAAAAGCGCTCCGTCAAGTCCCTTTCTGAAATATTAAGGCTAAAACATCGGTTTCTAGTATCTCTAAAACGCTTGATGTACTCAGGGGAGTTCTCGTTAGATTTCTGCTTGACCGATGTCAAGTGTGAAATCCTAAGTTCTGTCTCACCCGTGTAAAAGTAATCATGGAATTTCTGTTCTAAATCATTCCACGTCTGAACGGAGTTCGGTGGGAACACCGAAAACCACGTGAAAGCGGTGCCGGATAGCGAGAGAGAAAATAGTCTAACTTTTAGAGCATCTATCCCGCTAACTTCTCCACACTGTGCCAAAAATTGACTAACGTGCTCTAGTGTGGTTTTGCTACCCTCGCCGTCGAACTTAGTGAATTCAGGGATTCTATAGCCGTAGGGTAGGGTATTATATCGAGGTGGTCGGGATATGGCTTGCGGTAAACCCTAACCCGTCCCTTGGGCACGAAGCCGGCGCACTCTCTAAATAGTGCGCGAACCCGCTCCTCTATGTGATCTTGGCATGTCACCTGTGCGCGCCTCTCATGCGGGGCCGCGACACGTGGTGGGATATCGGCGTGTCGACCATGGGCCTCTTCCCTGCGCGCTATCTGCATGACGTGTTCGTGTCTAGGTATCTGCGCATGTGGTGCGGGCAACACAAGTATCGGTGCAGGTGGTGGTGCATGGTATGAAGTGCTATTTTGGCCGCAGGTATAATGATTAGTCTCGGCCATAAGTGTTGAGGCCGGAGACATCACGGTCGTGCCAGTGCCACCGTTAGTTCTACCATACACCTAGTTTACCGGAGGTGCACTAGCAATGGGGACCGGAGGTACGACCTCAGTAAGGCCAAACCTTGTAAGAGTTGCCTCTACTTGGGAGCTGACTGCCGAATCTAAATGGTTGGCTAGCGAAACGCTAACGGCCTGATCTACTGATGTGGCTATTTTCTGCTCAATCTCTAAAGAAGATAAACGGGGCGATACAGGTGTTACCTAGACCTGAGCGAGGTCGGGGGTGACGATGTCGTGCTTGATGAAGCCTACGCGTGTCTTGATGTAGCCCCCAAGCATCATGTCCTAGAGTGCTTTCAGCTTCGCCTCGATCTCCGCTCGGTCTTCTGCAGGAATATCTTCAAGAGTGGGTGTTAGGATGTTGCGGTTGTCGATATCCATGTTTCCTATGGTGTCCATCGGCGGTGTAGACGTAGTAGTCAATGTAGATGTACCGGTGGCCGATGTAGACGTACTCGTCACGTTGGCATAGCTTTCCCCAGCAGAGTCACCAAAAAGTGTGTTGACACGAAAACTTGCCCCGCACTTGGGTCAGTTCGACGATCCAAAAGTGAGCGGATACTTAGGGACAAGCCTAAGCGTGACATAGCACCGACGTCGCATTCAGACTACCCTTAGTCGTGATAAGGGGGGTGGAGTCGCTAGGCAATCAGATCACACAAAATAATCCAATTAGCCGAAAGAAATATATTGAACAGAATAAAATTAGCAAATCGGTCGGAGCCTGTCTGCTTCGGAGTGTGATGCGAAGGGGGTCGCCGAAGTATACCTTCGGCGTCCGGTGCAAAGTGTCTCGCCGAAGGATGCCTTCGGCGTTCGGACTGATCCGGTCGAAGATGAACTCCGAACGGATCTGGATGTGACAATCACCTCCGAACGGCGGGGTTCGGCGCGAAGTCTCTGATACAGCGAAGTACAAAATAATGACCCGAACGCCGCGCATCGGCGTGACTTCATCCAGAGCGAGGTACGAGCGTGGCGAAGCCTGTAGCGACGACGTATGCGAGCGAAGCGTGTAGTCGAAGCCCATAGTCTCACCGAATGGTGTTCTGGCAACCTCCGAAACTGATCTTCTCGGCTCCGGACACCTCCGACGAAGTAGCTCTGAACGTGGAAACCTGCAACAGAGAAGGTGCAAAGTATTAATCCGGCCTGAGGACCGAATTCTGCTAAGTGTTGCACTAGTGGCGAAGGTAGCAATCTGTTACGCAGATAAGTGGATACTTCACAGGCGAAGTAACAAGGCGATAGCAATCTATTACATAGATTAATGGATACTTCACAAGCGAAGTAACAAGGATTACCACTGTTCCGAAGTGGCCGACGGAGGGCTTCCAGGAAAACCCACGAAGAGGTACAGAAAAGTAAAGGTAAATAAATACGATCAAAGCTAGGGCTTTGTGTTTGATTTGTGTTGGGGGCCCTCTACGCTGGCCTCGCCTCTCTATTTATAGGGGCTTAATTTCTGATCTAATCTGCTATAATTCAATCGGATGGAGATAAAAACTTAGCCGATATTGTATACAACTCTATCTCTGCTGAAGTGGGCTTCAGCCTGGCCCGTCGAAGCCTACTCCTTGGGCCGAATCTTCGGCGGCGTGGGCCTCCGAAGGCTTCCTGGCCGAAGGCCGTGGGCTGGCTAGAGGCTTTCGGAGCCCATAGCCCAATGGACCTTCGGCCCTATAGGGATTCGGCTTGACCTCGGACATGTGTATTTTTGGCCCATATTGGGGGAAAATACTTCATCCTTAGGGTCACTACAGTAACAAGACAAAGGCAATCTATTAAACCGAAGTTCCAGTATCTAACTCTGGTTTAGTACTGGGTAAAGTTCGAAGTATCAAAGTGGACTCTTGTTCGGAGTATAGCTTCGAACATCGACTCTTCAGAGAACCTCCCGGCCAGCTAGGATGGAAGACTTATCTTCTTTCTCATTAGATTAGTCTTTTACCATTTTATCCCTATTAAGGGTACCGAATAGTTTCCACTATGTCGGTTGTAATAGAGGGGTAAAAAGGACTTTTCCTTAAGATTTTCGCCAATAAATACCCCCCGTTTTACCCTGTAATGATCATCGAAACATGAGTTATTCAATACGCATCTTGGAATTGCTTCGAGCTATTATCCAATTCAGAGGCTTGAAATAGTTCACTTCGCAAACACTTCATTTGTTAGTTTCTAATATCTAAAAACCTGTTAGCGTAATCTTTTATGCCAACAGTTGGCGCCGTCCGTGGGGAACCTAGTCCAAACCAAGTTCTCAAACCATGCCTCCCAAGCGGAGTTCAGGTGGTAGTCCTACTCGGAGGTCTCCTCGGACCTCCGGAGTAAGATCTTCGAACACAGTCGAGGTCGGAGGACCTTCGGTAATTCCTCCACCTCAGACCCCTGAAGGGATTCCCCTTCCTAGAGCATATGGAGTTCCTCCTCCAACTCCATCTATACTTTGGTCAGCCAGAGTCCCTTCTCCAGCTCCGATTCCGCTTTGAACTGACACATACAGTTCTCAAGACCCGGAAGGTCCTTCTAGAGGAAATGAAGATGGTCTTGGCGACATGGCAGCCCAAATGGCTAGTCTCCAAGCTGAACTGGCCAGGTGGAGGCAAGAAGCCACAGATAGGCTTCGTTCGCAGGCTCCCCCAGTCATTTCCAAAGTGCCTCAAGATGACGAACTTCCTTATCCCGAAGCCACAGAGAACGCTTCCTTCGATAGCGAGTCTCCGCTGCATCCCGAGATGCAGAAAGTGCGCTTCGACCCTAAGTTTAAAACTTCGAAGCTCTGTAAGTATTCTGGAGACGAGGACCCCGGGGAGTTCTCCCGTTCTTATGCTTTGGCAATTGAGGCCAGTGAAGGAGTGCAAGACACCATGGCCAAGTGTTTCCCTCTTGATCTCGAAGGGGTGGCTTTGCGGTGGTTCTGGTCCCTGAAGCTGGGATCAATTAGAACCTGGGAGCAATTAAGGAAGAAGTTCATAAATAACTTTCAGGGTACCTTCGTACCCCCAATGTCTACGGGAAGTCTTTTCCAGGTGAAGTAGTTGCCTGGAGAGACTTTAAGACAATTTTTCAAGCGCTTCGCCCATACGAAGTCGCAAATTAGAGGGCTGACTACATCCCTCATAGTTGATGCAGCTCGAGAGGGAGTTACCCATGCGGACCTCCTTGATAAACTTCATCGGAAACAGATTGTTGGACCGGAAACGGCGACTAGAGGGGGGGTGAATGAGAGCTTTTAAAATTTCAGACTAAAAATAGCCTTCTGTTTTAATTCTGTCTTCTGCGGAACAGGCTTCGAACACACCCTTCGAAGTTCTGGTTCGGAGGTATTTTACAGCTCTGAATACAGGCTTCGCAAGGAACAAAAGTTCGAAGCCAAGAAGACTTCGCTCCACCCACAACGCCGAAAAATCAGCTCTGCTTAGTCAGTGTAGGCTCCGCACATAGGGTGCTCCGAGCAGGCTTCGCAAGAGCGGACTTCCCTCTGAGGGCTTCGATCAACTCTGCTAAGGTAGTGCAGGCTCCGCACACAAGGTGCCTTCGAGCAGGCTTCGCACTACACCCTTCGCAAGAGAAGACTTCCCTCTGTTGGCTTCAATCAACTCTGCTAAGGTAGTGCAGGCTCCGCACAAAAGGTGCCTTCGAGCAGGCTTCGCACTACACCCTTCGCAAGAGCAGACTTCCCCCTGCGGACTTCGACCAAATACTCAGCGACAACAACTGGTGCTAGGCTCCGTACTTCGAAGGTCTACACGCACATTTAATAGACTTCACCAAGGACTTCGACACAGGAAGAAAACGGGCTTCGATCAGTGCTTCGCTAGTAATCAGAGAGGTCTAGCCTCTAGTTTACATAGAGCGAACAGACACTGAAAAACACACTTCGCTCGAACACACTTCGTTGAAACACACTTCGCTCAAACAGGCTTCTCATACACTTCTCCAGAAAGGATTCAGTGCACAAACTCGACTCAAAAGAAGTGAGACAAAAGAAATCGAAGCATGCAGAGAAGTACGCATACAAGCTCAAGCAGTAAATGAACACAGAATCAAAGCTTCGATGCTTGAACAGGGAACACAAAAATTGAACTCACAGGATGAATACAAGGTATGTGGTGGCTAGCACAGGAGCTCAAAAATGACTGCTCAAAGTGTTGATGTGACCTAGCCAGCCTTCACTATTTATAGGCACTATTCAGCCCTATGAATAGACTACTTTACCCCTAGGGTTTACACTGTTTTTGTCTCATCAGAATAGGGGGTACAACTGGTAGTCTACTTTATTTGGAGGCTTCTTTTGTCAGCTTCGCAGAGGGGACAACACCAGCTTTTACAGAGTAGACACTGTCAGCCTTTGTAGTTTTGGACCCTTTTAAAGCCCCCCTTCGCACGCGAGGGGTGCGGTAGCTTCGGTGAGAAGCCTTGAGCCTGACGGCCTTCGTTTCACCGAAGTCAGCCTTCGATACAGTGACGGTTTTGAGCTGAAGCCGTCAAAGCCCTTGGGCCTTCGCACCAACACCTTCGGAGTGGACCACCATGGCTTCGCAGATTCTCCCAGCTCGAACTCCGTTAGTCCATGTACCGAAGCCATGCAAGGCCAAAGTACCTCAAGTCAACCTCACTCCGGAGCCAGCCTCACTCCGGAGCCAGCTTCGCTCCAGAGCCAGTTTCGCTCCGAAGAAGCCAGCATCGCTCCAGAGAAGCCTGCTTCGCTCTGAAGCCTACTTCACTCTGGAGAAGCCAACTTCGCTCCGAAGCCTGCTTCACTCCGCAGAAGCCTACTTCGCTCCGAAGCCTGCTTCACTCCGGAGAAGCCAGTTTCACTCCGAAGCCTGCTTCACTCTGAAGCCCCACCTTCGGAGTACCACCCTTTGAAGTCCCTCTTTCGTCCATGGCCTCCGCATGAAGCATTCCATGAGCACTTCGTCGTAGTGTCTCTCCCCGAGCACACTCCTCGATGATCCTCACCCGGACCATGCCTTCGATGCACCTCGACTTCTGAGACCTTCGTCGGGTATACCTTCGAGTGTCTACCTCCGGAGCACACTTCGAACACCTTGCCTCATTGCTGAGGACTTGATCCACCATACTCCGAAGTCACTCTATTCGGAGTACCCTTCGAAGTGCCTCGCCTCTGAGGACTTCGTCTTGGGGTACCTTCACCCGGAGCCAGGCTCCGCACTTACTACCTTCTCCTGGCGCACCTCGACCCGAGGTCCGACCTTGACCCCTTCGCAGCCATCGTAACGGAGCTCCCTGCTCCCCTGGCATCAAGCCTCCCGCTTGACCCAGGTTCACTTACTACGAACCGTTCGTCGCCTCCGAAGTCACCTGCGCACCACAGACAGACAGACAAGTGTTTCCAGTACCCCGAAGACCTCTCCGGGTAAACAACCTCTGATACACACTCTGGTGTACCGCCCAAAATACCGAGCCCTTCGGTACAACTCAGTCATCGTGTACTGTCGGACCCCTCCGACAGGCACACTCCGCTGCAACAGCTGCAACAAACAGACCCACCGAACCCTTCGGTGAAACAACCTCTGAACCCCTTCGGAGGGACCCCTTCGAATCAGAGGGTAAAATCTGTCAATCACTCATCACAGATTCCGAAACCAACCCTTGGTTTCTCAATCTCCCCTTGATGAGTGCATTGACAACCAAATTCATGTTTAAGAAAATTTGAAAATTTCAGCACACAAGTGACCATAAAAACTTCAGAAACGAGCCAAATCATGTCACTTGATAAAAGAATTTTCCTCCCTCTTTTTCAAAGAGTAAAAGCCCCTTCGGCAAATCTTCCCTTTGCAAGATAAAAACTCCCTTTGAGTTAATTTTCCCCCTTTGCTGCAGAGAACTCTACAATTTCTCCCCCTTTGGCAATGCAAGCATCAAGGAGCATTTTTTAAAAGATGCAAAGCTTCGAAATGGGAAGAATTGCAAAGACATATAAAGCAAAAATATGCCAATATTAATACCAATTATCATGTGCTCAGCTCAATTTAACATTCTCTAAAAACATGATGACAGCATGTGATTTTATCATTTTGAAATAAAGCATCACCACTCAATCAAGGTAACTAGACAAGTAAAAGTAGGGACTGCGCAAAGCTAGTCAATTTCTACTCTAGACAAACAAGTCCAGTTCAAATGGAGCATTGAAAGCAAACTTGATGATCAATGAATTTTGTTGTTCTTTTCTTAATGCCAGGGTTATTTGTTTGTCCACCTTATACTTTCCAATCAGGCCAAGCCTAGGCATGAAAGCCATCAGAAGCTTAAGGCAGTGATTTTGGCATACACTACACTATCCCAGTTCAGACCAATGTGCACTGGTAAGCAGTCTAGAAAAGAGTAGTGCGACAAACAAACCCACCTGGATCTTTTCACTTGTAGCATGCAAATCATGGAGTTTTGGATTTGAATTAAGTGAACAATTTGTTTAGCATTTGATGAATATGCATGAGTAAGTAGAACAATTTTTCAAGTTGCAATGTTTAGCATCCAGAGAAAAAGGAGTCTTGTTATCAAGCAGATAAAAGATAGCTAAAGCAGTCCTGCCTAATCATGCTAGATTCAAGACTAAGCAGTGAGCATGATTTGATTTTGAAAAGAAAAATCACGCACAAGATGTTTCAGTCGTATTAAATAGAGCTGAGCTGTCATGATTACATGAATTAAAATCAGGCATATAAGTGCAAGAGATGTAAATGCAATTTCACACACAATGAGCATATGCAAGACAGTCAAAATCTGCTCCCCCTCACAAAATGCCGTAAGGGTGACAAATACCAAGTTCCCCACGCAAGTAGGCAAATCGAGAAGCATCGAGGGGTTTTGTGAAAATATCGGCTAGCTGGTGTTGGGTATCAACATATTGAAGTTCAATATCACCCTTCTCATTATGATCTCTGAGAAAATAATATCGCACATCAATGTGTTTGGTTCTGGAGTGCTGAACTGGGTTGTTTGCCATACAAATAGCACTAGTGTTATCACAGAAAAGTGGAACACTCTTATAATCTAACCCGAAATCCCGCAAAGTGGAAACCATCCACAAAATCTGAGAGCAACAGCTAGCTGCAGCAACATATTCAGCCTCAGCCGTTGATTGTGCAACACTAGACTGTTTGCGGGAAGACCAGCAAACCAGAGAAGTACCCAGAAAATGACAAGTACCAAAGATACTTTTCCTATCAATCCTACACCCAGCAAAATCCGCATCGGAATAACCTCGAAGACACAAAGAGGAAGGCGTCGAATACCAAATGCCAAATTCAAGGGTATGTTTGAGATACCTAAGAATGCGCTTTACGGCTTGGCGGTGCGAAGCTCATGGTGAAGCCTGAAAACGAGCACACAGACACAATACGAAGTGTATGTCCGGCCTCGTAGAAGTCAAGTAGAGGAGGGAGCCGATCATGCTTCAGAACTCCTTCTGATCTACGGCTTCTCCATCTTCGTCAGGATCCAATGCTACAGATGTAGCCATTGGAGTGGCGAGTGGCTTCGCATCAACCATGTTGAACTTCTTGAGCAGATCCTTGGTGTACTTCGTCTGGTGGATGAAAGTACCTTGTTTGCTTTGCTTGATTTGCAAACCAAGGAAAAAAGTGAGTTCACCCATCATGGACATCTCGAACTCCCTGCTCATGGCATCTGCAAACTCGGCAACCAAAGCATGAGAAGAGCCACCAAAGATGATATCATCCACATAAATCTGAACTAGGAGGAAATCTTTGCCATGCTTGAGAGTGAACAGGGTTTTATCAACAGATCCCATCAAATACCCCCGCTCAAGCAGAAAAGACTTAAGTCTGTCATACCATGCCCGAGGGGCCGACTTGAGTCCATAAAGAGCCTTATGAAGTTTAAGGACTTTATGTAGGTATTTGGGGTTTTCAAAACGAGGGGGTTGTTTTACGTAAACATCTTCGCCTATGAAACCATTAAGAAAAGCACTTTTGACATCCATTTGATAGAGTTTGAATCCCTGGGATGTCGCAAAGGCAAGCAAAATCCTAATGGCCTCAAGACGAGCAACAGGTGCAAAAGTTTCAGTAAAATAAATCCCTTCTAATTGAGAATAACCCTGAGCTACAAGTCTAGCCTTGTTTCTAACTATAGTCCCATCCTCCCCTTATTTGTTTTTGAAAATCTATTTTGTTCCAATGAAATGAACATTTGGTGGAGGATCAACTAAATTCCAGACTTGGTTTCTTTCAAAATTTTCAAGTTCTTCATGCATGGCATTGATCCAACTAGAATCAGAAAGTGCATGACTAACATCTAAGGGCTTGAAAGAAGCAACAAAAGCGGAATCAATGAAATGAGCATGAGAACATGTTACCCTTTGATCAAGCTCACCAATGATCTGCTCGGGAGGATGCATACTTTGAACATGGTGTGGAGCCTCACGGCGAGATGCAGTCTCCCCCTCAACTTGTGCGTCCAAGATGACCGATGTCGAGGTAGTTGCTTCGGGACCTTGTGCTGAAGTAGTCGAAGCGGGGTCAGCTTCGGGGGTTAATGTCGAGGGTAGTAGGGGTTCATCCTCAAAATCTTCGGGATTTTCTTCTTCGAAGATGGTCTGTTCCATGTCGTGTTCATTTGCCTGTTCAAAAGTGGAACTAACAGAGGGGGTTGATTCATCAAAAGTCACATCACATGAGTCGATGACAGTGTTAGTCTCCAAATTATAAACACGATAAGAATGACCATGTGTAGTATAACCCAAAAAGATCCCGTCAGAAGAATGCGACTCAAATTTGTCTAAATTTCCACGTTTTAGGATAAAGCAACGACAGCCAAAAACTCGAAGATGAGTAACCTTGGGTTGTCTCCCAAAACGTAGCTCATAAGATGTCAAATTCAAAATTGAGCGCAAGAAGATTCGGTTTGAGATGTAACAGGCAGTGTTCATGGCCTCAGCCCAGAATTTTCTAGGAGTCCTATGCTCATCGAGCATCGTCCTAGCCATCTCAACCAAAGTGCGGTTCTTCCTCTCAACAACACCGTTCTGTTCAGGAACCCGCAGAGCAGAGAATTGATGTTCTATGCCATGCTCCATGCAAAAGTCAACAAAGAGACTGTTTTTGAACTCAGTGCCATTATCACTTCGAATGAATTTCAATGCACCAGGGAGTTCAGTGAAAAGTCTCAAAGCCAAGCTCCGAAAGTGTGAAAACACTTCATCCTTGCTGGCAAGAAAGAAGACCCAAGAGTAGCGAGAGAAATCGCCGACAATGACTAACACATACCACTTGTCGCCTAAAGAACTAACCCGAGAAGGACCTACAGTGTCCATGTGGAGAAGTTCTCCGGGTTGTTCAGTCATCACTGTGGTGACTGGCGAGTGCGAAGCAGCAATCATTTTTCCATGTCGACAAGGAGCGCAAACTAAATTCTTCTCAAACTTGAGCTTGGGCAATCCTCGGATCAGACCTAGGGCACTCAGACGAGCGAGCAACTCAAAGCTCATATGCCCTAGTCTCCTATGCCACTTCCAAAGCTCAGAAGTAGAATGTGCAACAAGACAATGAGAAGAACCAGATGACTCAGAAAAATCAGCTCCAAAAACTCTCCTAACTCTAAAGATCTTACAAACCACAACGCCATCAGAATTGAGTACTTGCGAAGTATCGCGATGGAATCGCACTTCGAAGCCCTCATCAAGCAATTGAGATACAGAAAGCAAATTGTATCCCAAATTCTCAACCAAAGCAACATCTTTGAGAGTGAAATTCGAGTTAATTCTTACCACACCTTTACCTTTCACTCTACTCCTTCGATTGTTCCCGAAGGTGATATGTTCCCTTTGCTTAGTTGTGGTGAGGCTGGAGAACCATGCTGCATCTTCGGTCATATGGCGCGAACAACTGGAGTCCATGATCCATGTGCCCTCCAAGCCTCGATCTACCGTCTACACATGATAAGAAAATCTCGATCGCTCAGTGTTGGGGTGAGTGAAGATATGACGAGGCATCCAGCACTGAGTGATACGAGTAGTAGGCACAGTAAAAGTAGACTGTCTACGCACATGATAATCAGAATGATGCAAAGTGCGAGGTCTACCTACATGCTGTGATCTAAAAGCATGACGAGGTCTCCTACTCTGACGAGGTACAAAGCTACTCGTCCGGGGTCTACCACCATATGGAACATGGTGAACATCTCGAGGAGCAAAACCTCTCCGAGAAGCACGAGGAGCCTCGAAAATAGGACGAGAGTAAAACTCAGACTCATGCATACCTAAAGATGGTTAGTGCATGTTTTGGAACCTCATCGCCTGAGAGCGTCGCTCATCCTTGATGCGACGAAAACAGAACCCAACTAGATGACCCGCCCTCTGATAGTAGGAACAATGAAAACTCTCCTAGGAGCACTCTCATGGGTCATAGGAGCAATCCTCACAGGCTCCTTGGGCTTCTGCTGAGTGGTTTTCTTGGGAGGGATTTTCTTGGCAGGAGGAGTGGTTTTCTTTGGATTCCGGGTAGGCTTTTTGGCTGATGGAGTGTCTAACAGGGTTCTTTCTTTCTCCAAGGTAGTGGGAGAGGTAAAAACAGTTTTGTTCTCATTGTCTGAGGAAATCCTCTCAAAACCCAAACCCAGAGCTAACCCTGCCCTATCAGCACACATCTTGGTCTTGGCCAAGAGCAAGTCCATCCTACCCTTTCCCTCAGTGCATTTGTTAACCACAGAAAGAAGGTATTCATTTTCAGTCATTAGGTTCTCAGCTCGCTCTCTAACAGTGCCTAGCTGGTCCTTAAGGGTTATGCATGTGTCACACACAGGTTGCACATCCTTACAACTACCGGCCCTCTCCAATCTAGCCTCTAAATCCTGAACATGCTTATCACGTAAATCAATGCTCTCACGTAATAAGGGGCAGTTCATGCATTCAATTATATCATGAGGACTAGAATCCACCATCAAAAGCTGCTTCTATGCAGTCTCAAGCTCGGATAGAGTTTGAGCATGTACAGAACGCAACTGAGCAAGCTCACCCATGACAACAGTACAAGATTCACATTCAGCATCATTAACTCTATACTTAAGCATGACATAATCAGTAGAAACAGATTCTAGCCTAAGTCTAAGGTCTTTTCTATCTCTAGCGGCTTGCACAAGTAATCTATCCTGACCAAGAACTACTTCATTCAGTTCATCTAATTTAATTGCAAGCTGGTCATAGGATAGAGGTACCTCAGATGAGTCAAGCTCATCACCGCTGTGATCGCTGTCGGCCATGAAACAAAGGCCGGTGAAATCTCGTCCCTTCTTGTCCTTCTTCTACTCTTTCCTTGGAGACTCCTCCTCCTCAGAGCTCGACTCCTCAGTTGAGGAAGTGTCGATGTCGCTGAGAGTAGCAACAAATGCTCTGGAAGCGGCTTTGGCTACTCTCTTAGCCACCTTGCCGCGCTTGCCCTTCACAGAGGGTTTCCTCTCCTTTTTGTGGTATTTGGGGCGCTCACTCTCTTCTCTCTTCTTGAGTTTTGGGCAATTGGCCTTGATGTGAGAAGTGTGGCCACACTCAAAACAACCACTAAACCACTTCTCCTTTGATCCCGTCTCTTATGGTGAAAACGGGTGAACCTTCTGGCAATGAGAGCAAGCTCATCATCATCTAGAGTATCCACCTGCTCCTTAGTGACGGAGACCAGGGAGGACAAAGCAAAACCATCTGCAAGAACCCAAGTGCCAGATGTGCTTGGTTCTGCAGTGGTGCCACGGCTAGTGCTAGAAACCAATGCCAATGGTTGTGGCAAAGAGTTTCTGTGCACTGCAAGAGATGCCTTGGCAATCTCTGTGGACTTCAGCTTGCTGAAGAGCTCATCACAGGTCAATGTGTCATAACCTGCGGACTCCTCAATGCTGGATATCTTCACTTCCCATATGCTACGATCAAGAGCATATAGAATCTTGATAGCCCTATCATGATCATTGTAAGCAAGCATCCCGTTGGACCGCAAGTTACTAACTATCGCATCAAAGCGAGAAAACATGGCATCTATAGATTCACCAGGTGTCTGCACAAACAGTTGATACTGTTGATTGTATGTGCTTTGGCGCCTGACCTTAATCTGTGTAGAGCCCTCATGAAAGATAGTGAGTGTAGTCCAAATCTCCCTAGCTGTCCTAAGGTGCTGAACCCTATCAAACTCACTTCTACTCAAACCAATGAACAGTATATTTCTTGCCTTGGAGTTGGCATTATACTGATCCTTCTCTGTTTGAGAGGTGCGAGTTTCAGGGATGGAGTATTGTGAGTCCACAATATCCCAAATTGCATTTCCTTGGCTTAGCAAGTAAGCCTCCATGCGCACCTTCCAGTATGCAAAATCAGTCCCATCGAACAGAGGAATTTTACTAACTCTGTCCATGTCACCAACAGATCACAAAACCGGTTAAGGTCAACTGGTAATTTTAACCCGCTCTGACACCAATTGTTGGACCGGAAACGACGACCAGAGGGGGGTGAATGGGAGCTTTTAAAATTTCAGACTAAAAATAGCCTTCTGTTTAATTCTGTCTTCTGCGGAACAGGCTTCGAACACACCCTTCGAAGTTCTGGTTCGGAGGTATTTTACAGCTTCGAATACAGGCTTCGCAAGGAACAAAAGTTCGAAGCCAAGAAGACTTCGCTCCACCCACAACCCCGAAAAATTAGCTCTGCTAAGTCAGTGCAGGCTCCGCACATAGGGTGCTCCGAGCAGGCTTCGCACTTCACCCTTCGCAAGAGCGGACTTCCCTCTGAAGGCTTCGATCAACTCTGCTAAGGCAGTGCAGGCTCCGCACACAAGGTGCCTTCGAGCAGGCTTCGCACTACACCCTTCGCAAGAGCAAACTTCCCTCTGTGGGCTTCGATCAACTCTGCTAAGGCAGTGCAGGCTCCGCACAAAAGGTGCCTTCGAGCAGGCTTCGCACTACACTCTTCGCTAGAGCAGACTTCCCCCTGCGGACTTCTACCAAATACTCAGTGACAACAACTGGTGCTAGGCTTCGTACTTCGAAGGTCTACACGCACACTGAATAGACTTCGCCAAGGACTTCGACACGGGAAGAAAACGGGCTTCGATCAGTGCTTCGCTAGTAATCAGAGAGGTCTAGCCTCTAGTTTACACAGAGCGAACAGACACTGAAAAACACACTTCACTCGAACACACTTCGTTGAAACACACTTCGCTCAAACAGGCTTCTCATACACTTCTCCAGAAAGGATTCAGTGCACAAACTCGACTCAAAAGAAGTGAGACAAAGAAATCGAAGCATGCAGAGAAGTACGCATACAAGCTCAAGCAGTAAATGAACACAGAATCAAAGCTTCGATGCTTGAACAGGGAACACAAAAATTGAACTCACAAGATGAATACAAGGTATGTGGTGGCTAGCACAGGAGCTCAAAAATGACTGCTCAAAGTGTTGATGTGACCTAGCCAGCCTCCACTATTTATAGGCACTATTCAACCTTGTGAATAGACTACTTTACCCCTATGGTTTACACTGTTTTTGTCTCATCAGAATAGGGGGTACAACTGGTAGTCTACTTTATTTGGAGGCTTCTTTTGTCAGCTTCACAGAGGGGACAACACCAGCTTTTGCAGAGCAGATGCTGTCAGCCTTTGCAGTTTTGGACCCTTTTGAAGCCCCCCTTCGCACGCGAGGGGTGTGGTAGCTTCGGTGAGAAGCCTTGAGCCTGACGGCCTTCGTTTCACCGAAGTCAGCCTTCGATACAGTGACGGTTTTGAGCCGAAGCCGTCAAAGCCCTTGGGCCTTCGCACCAACACCTTCGGAGTGGACCACAACGGCTTTGCAGATTCTCCTAGGTCGAACTCCGTTAGTCCATGTACCGAAGTCATGCAAGGCCGAAGTACCTCAAGTCAACCTCACTCCGGAGCTAGCCTCACTCCAGAGCCAGCTTCGCTCCGGAGCCAGCTTCGCTCCGAAGCAGCCAGCTTCGCTCCGAAGCCTGCTTCACTCCGGAGAAGCCTGCTTCACTCTGGAGAAGCCTGCTTCACTTTGAAGCCCCACCTTCGGAGTACCACCCTTCGAAGTCCCTCCTTCGTCCAACGCTTTTGCATGAAGCATTCCATGAGCACTTCGTCGTAGTGTCTCTCCCCGAGCACACTCCTCGATGATCTTCACCCGGACCATGCCTTCGATGTACCTCGACTTCTGAGACCTTCGTCAGGTATACCTTCGAGTGTCTCCCTCCGGAGCACACTTCGAACTCCTTGCCTCATTGCTGAGGACTTGATCCACCATACTCCGAAGTTACTCTATTCGGAGTACCCTTCAAAGTGCCTCGCCTCCGAGGACTTTGTCTTGGGGTACCTTCACCCGGAGCCAGGCTCCGCACTTACTGCCTTCTCCTGGCGCACCTCGACCCGAGGTCCGACCTCGACCCCTTCGCAGCCTTCGTGACGGAGCTCCCTGCTCCCCTGGCATCAAGCCTCCCGCTTGACCCAGGTTCACTTGCTACGAACCGTCCTGTCGCCTACGAAGTCACTTGCGCACCACAGATAGACAGACAAGTGTTTCCAGTACCCTGGAGACCTCTCCGGGTAAACAACCTCTGATACACACTCGGTGTACCGCCCTAAAATACCGAGCCCTTCGGGACAACTCAGTCATCGTGTACTGTCGGACCCCTCCGATAGGCACACTCCGCTTCAACAGCTGCAGCAAACAGACCCACTGAACCCTTCGGTGAAACAACCTCTGAACCCTCTTCAGAGGGACCCCTTCGAATCAGAGGGTAAAATCTGTCAATCACTCATCACAGATTCCGAAACCAACCCTTGGTTTCTCACAGATATCCTCTGTTGCTCAGCTGATGGCTTATTTTGAAGAATATGCTAGGTCAGAAGAAGGGTGGCTTCGGAGAACTGCTTCAACTCCGTCAATCCTGCAAGAAGTCAAGTTCGAAGTGAAGACTTCAACACCTTCGTAGGGGCCTAACATTGAAGTTAGCATGACAGACGTCGGGGGAAAAAGCATCCTCATTCAGAAGTCTTAAACATTGCTCTGCAACAGAAATTTGCCCCTAAGACTTCACAAGCCTCGGGAAGCAAGACCAGCGGCTGGAGGCCGCCAGGGATGCCGGCTGGCAAAGCCCATGCCTTCTTCTGTTGCGTCCATGGTGAGAATCGAAGTCACTGCTACTGATGCGTGCAAGTCTATACTCGCTTTAAGAGGCGAGTACCTTGAAAGAACCTCAGGTCGAGGCAAGTACTGACCGAGTTCCTTCCGAGGTGCGTCCGAGCCTGTCCAGGCTGTGGCACATATAAACAAGTTCGACCCTGCAAGGCAACCTCCGGTGGTCAATATTATGCCACCTCCGAAGCAGGAAGATGGTCAAGATCGAGGTAAAAGAGTAGTCCTCCCCATTCTAGAGGAGGGATCCTCGGCAGTATGTCGAAGAGATAACGGAGAGATATGTCCGAGAAGTGGTTCA
>JAAALK010000080.1:33518683-33560542 GCA_019279435.1 Zizania palustris
TACACCGAAGTGTAACGAGATGACCCATCACACTGGAACTCGTGCCAAAACTTTCTATATAGTCCTCCCCGACCCAATAGCACCCTCTTATGGGTTTCATATGGTGTCCCGACGCATCGGAGCCCCACCATACCCCCCCTTGAGCCTCGTCGGTACAAGTCGCCCGCAGGCTAGCCCCTTGCCCCCTCCTCTATGGTGCATCGAGCCGGAGTATTCCATACTTCCAGTTAGGACTTACCCATTAGACTTGTGGTTGGTACGGAAGTGCTTTGCAACAGATCCCGCAGACCGGTCCTTATAGTGCCCCGGGTGCGACAAACCAGTGCCCGAGCTTGCACCCGGAACCCACCATACTTATAACCTAGCCAACTCCAACAGAGTCCAAAGACAAGAATAATGGGGAAATTCATATACAGAATCCAGCTATCTATGACTCATTCTTTTTATCCTATAGCAGTTGTGCCGGTACATTGGGCACTAGCTAATATTTTAATAGTAGAGTGACAAGGAGTTAAGACTCAATAAGCATGGCTTGGGTTTGCACACAAGGACGGGGATCTAATAAATATAAGTGTAAGGCTTGAATATTTGACTAATGCAATATTAACCTATGGGTTATAGCGATAATTTATTGAAACATGGGCTCAATTATGATCAACTGTTTCCACAGAGATGGTCGATGACTTTCCTTGATCAGCAAAGGGGGATGGAGGAACCTCGGGGTAGAACTCCTGCTCCTCGACGAACTCGTAGTCTTCTCGATACAGAAAAATAAATAATACATTCAATAAACAGATAAAATCCACCAAATAAAGGAACATACATAGTTGTGGGTGTTTTTATGTGAAGTAATATTTTAATATTCTGAGTTTTGCATAAAACAGTAAAGTTTAGCTTTTTAGGATTTTTCCTAATTTATCTTTAGTATTATTAATTTTAATCCTAAGGGGTTTTTATTCATTTATTTATTAAGAACATTTTGGGTAACAGTAACATACTGTTTTTATGGCATTAATGTGTAGAGAATAATTTACTGAATTTAACAAAATTTGAATGGTGAAATTTGGAGTTAAATTGAGCAAGATATGATTTTTTGAAGTTTAAACTATTTTCTGAATTTTATTTAAAACCAGAAAACAGTCTCTGGTCCACGGTGAACCAGGTTCACCGTGAACCCGTGACTGTGCGCGTGGACCCGAGTGACCTGGACCGTTGGATCTGGATCCAGCGGCCAGATGCGAGGCGGGATCCTTTAAATGAAAATGGATGGTCCTGATTAAATCCTAGCGAACGGGTATGACGTGGACGCACGGGATTAAGTCAACGTTTTTAAGTTGGAACCGACGGCCGAGATCGCGTGGTACCGCTTTGACCAGATACGAGGGCCTGGATTAGATCCTGAAGGGATTTAATCTTAGCCCTCCGATCTTGATCGGACGACCAGGAACTCGTCCGGCATGACACGACGCAAGGGGGCGTGTACCCCCTTCGTCTCCGGCGACGGCGGCCTCGGGTGCGGCCACGGCGGCGACGGCGAGGGCCTAGGGGCCTCGCTCAGGGCGAAAATGGAAAGAGGAGAGGATGGCGATCACGATGATACCTCCGGTGGCGACTGAGGGCGACGGACGGCGGCCGGCGGCGAGGGTAGACGAAGTGGGGCGTTCGGGTGGTCGACGGCGACGGCGATCCGGCGGTGTCCACGGCCAATGGAGTGGATGCCGAGGTAGGGAGGGGTCTGGTGATCACGATGGTGGCGGCGGCTAGGGTGGCGGGGGTCCGAGGCGGCGGCGATCGCTCGCCGGAGGCGAAACCGAACCGAAGCTCGAAAGAAGGGCGACGACGCTCTGCTTTCGCTCGAGGTTTGCTCTGCTGGCGTGGGGTGAGTGCGGTGAGGGGAGGGGCTTTTATAGGGCTCGCCGGCGGTGGATATGGTAGGGTTATTGGAGGAAACCGAGAGGGATCCTTTCCTTCTCCGGCGAGGTTTCCAAACCTTCGGATCTACTGCCATTTTCACGAATCCGCGTGGGCTAAGGATGGAATGGAGGCGGTGGCGATCGGGGAAGGTGATCCGGGGCGATTGGATGAGATCAGGCGGCCGGCGGTGAGGGAAACCGAAAGGGATCGCCGGGAAGAAGGAAGGGGGGCGATCGCCTTCCATGGAGAAGACGGATCTGACAGGTGGGCTCCACCTGTCAGAGGGCGAGCGGGAAAATGAGCGCCGACAGGCGGGGCCGAGCGGTCAGTGGGCAAAGGCGAGCGCAAAGAGGCTGACACGTGGGGCCAGGCGGGGCGCGGGCGGGAGGAGAGAGGGGACGCGAGCACGACAGGTCGGTCCCACTTGTCAGTGGCTCAAGGCTTGGGCTGGGCTGGGCTCGGTCACTTT
This sequence comes from Zizania palustris, assembly GCA_019279435.1. Taxonomy (NCBI): domain Eukaryota; kingdom Viridiplantae; phylum Streptophyta; class Magnoliopsida; order Poales; family Poaceae; genus Zizania; species Zizania palustris. The sequence goes on from JAAALK010000080.1 coordinate 33,521,067, forward strand.
GAAGGTTGCGGCCCGTTTAGGAATTAAAATTGTTTTCTGATTTAAAATAATTCCAGTAATTCATTTATTTGATTAAGGGTTGAATCACTGTTGGTAAAAATTTGTAAAAATTCTTAAAATTATATCTTGGCCTTTAGTTCATCTCATAAAATTTTCAAGTCCAGATTTTGAGTATTTCTCCCTGTTTGGCTTTATTTGGGTTCTTTTATGAATTTTCCTTTAATAATAAATCCAGAAATGATTTAAATAATATTTTTCTTTTCTTTTAATCCTTTTTAATTCACCGTGGACCAGAGACTGTTTTCTGGTTTTAAATAAAATTCAGAAAATAGTTTAAACTTCAAAAATTCATATCTTGCTCAATTTAACTCCAAATTTCACCATTCAAATTTTGTTAAATTCAGTAAATTATTATCTACACATTAATTCCATAAAAACAGTATGTTACTGTCACCCAAAATGTTCTTAATAAATAAATGAATAAAAACCCCTTAGGATTAAAATTAATAATACTGAAGATAAATTAGGAAAAATCCTAAAAAGCTAAACTTTACTGTTTTATGCAAAACTCATAATATTAAAATATTACTTCACATAAAAACACCCACAACTATGTATGTTCCTTTATTTGGTGGATTTTATCTGTTTATTGAATGTATTATTTATTTTTCCGTATCGAGAAGACTACGAGTTCGTCGAGGAGCAGGAGTTCTACCCCGAGGTTCCTCCATCCCCCTTTGCTGATCAAGGCAAGTCATCGACCATCTCTGTGGAAACAGTTGATCATAATTGAGCCCATGTTTCAATAAATTATCGCTATAACCCATAGGTTAATATTGCATTAGTCAAATATTCAAGCCTTACACTTATATTTATTAGATCCCCGTCCTTGTGTGCAAACCCAAGCCATGCTTATTGAGCCTTGACTCCTTGTCACTCTACTATTAAAATATTAGCTAGTGCCCAATGTACCGGCACAACTGCTATAGGATAAAAAGAATGAGTCATAGATAGCTGGATTCTGTATATGAATTTCCCCGTTATTCTTGTCTCTGGACTCTGTTGGAGTTGGCTAGGTTATAAGTATGGTGGGTTCCGGGTGCAAGCTCGGGCACTGGTTTGTCGCACCCGGGGCACTATAAGGACCGGTCTGCGGGATCTGTTGCAAAGCACTTCCGTACCAACCACAAGTCTAATGGGTAAGTCCTAACTGGAAGTATGGAATACTCCGGCTCGATGCACCATAGAGGAGGGGGCAAGGGGCTAGCCTACGGGCGACTTGTACCGACGAGGCTCAAGGGGGGGTATGGTGGGGCTCCGATGCGTCGGGACACCATATGAAACCCATAAGAGGGTGCTATTGGGTCGGGGAGGACTATATGGAAAGTTTTGGCACGAGTTCCAGTGTGATGGGTCATATCGTTACACTTCGGTGTAGGTGATGAGTGCGTGCCTTGTGGGTACAGTGGTACATCTCTGATCAGAGTAATTTAATCTTTTCGAAAAGCCGAGCCCACGGTCAAGGGCGGGTTGTGTGACTACTCGCAGTTAGTTTACAATTGTTTGAATGGTCGAGTTATTCATGGCACGTAAGGACTGTTGAGCGAGGTGTGGCTGACTGTACCCCTCGAGTTAGAAGATGATGATGCACACACACATGTTTACTTTTCCGTACTAATAAATTGCTCACATTTAAAGCTTTACAATTATGCTGCTTCCGCAAAACTAGCCACTATCTCCCTTGTTATTACCTTGCATTATATTTGCATTCGGTGGCTTGCTGAGTACCTCTGTACTCACCCCGTTGACTTACAACATCAGAGCCCGTCTACTACGAGGAGGATGAAGGTCTGGAGTAGCGACCCAGTCAAGGCGAGACTGGAAGGAGGCGTTCATCTAGGACCCTTATTTTATTAGTTTCTCTTCACCTTTATTCACTTTTGTATTAATGCGGTCTACGAACCGTGAATGATTGCCCGTATTTTACGTGGTCGCATGATGAACGTCTTGTTTTATTGATTTTCTATGGAATTTCAATAAAGTCCTGATTTATTAAATCGAGGCGCGACAGATGTCCTCATCATTATCTTTTGAGGAGCGTTGGGTATCAATGGTAGGCCATCGATTCGAAAGAATTTGTTGAGGCGCCCATTCACCCCCCTATGATCGCTACTCTCGGTCCTAAAACTAGTATCAGAGCAAGGTTAGAGTTTTTCCATACCTTTGGCTCTAACCCAAGGTAACGATCATGACTTCTGATATAAAGGTTCCATCTCTTGAGGTATTTGGCTATAACTATTGGAAGACTTGTATGTGAACCTATCTATTGAGCCAGAGCTTAGGGATATGAGATATGTGTGTTCATGCTTCTTTCACTATGTGTCTGTCTACTGAGCGTACTACCCCTGAGTTAGTCACCGAGCATGACTTGAATAACAAAGCAGTGAACATTTTGTTTTCTAGTTTAGGTTCTAGTGAGTTTGAGCTTGTTAGCCATCTCGACATTTCTCGAGAGATCTGGGCTACCCTCTAGGCACACCATGAGGGGACAACTTAGGTCAAAGCTATTCTCTATCAGACCTACCGATGAGAATATGAAAATTTCTCAGAAAAGCCAGGTGAGACTGTTGAGGCTTTGTTTGGTCACTTTCAGTCGATCATTAACAAGCTTTGTGCCAACAAGGCCGACATAGATCAGTTGATCTCAGACCATGAATAGGCACTCAAGGTTCTTCATACCTTGGACCCTAAGGTCTAGGAGATCAAGGTATCCTCCATTGTTGAGAGTGCTTCTTACGGTACCTTGACTGTCATAGAGCTTTTTAGTAAGCTCAAGGCCTCAGAGGTTGATATCCAGTTAATATAAAATCTCACTGGTTCTGGTTCCAAAACCCTGGCACTTGCAACACCTTCTACCGATGCTTCTTTGAGTTGTGTTTTGTCCTCCTTGATGTCTATCACTAAGGATCAGTTGGATCTTTTAGGAGATGATGATTTATGCTTGTTCAACAACTTGGTTCACCATGTTTATGATAGTCGCATGCTTAAATGACATGGCACAAACCTAGTTGCTTTGATTGTGGTGATCCAGATCATTTCATCACCGACTGCCCCAAGTGGAACACTCACAAGAAGGGCATCGACGGTGGCTCCTACGACTCCAACAAGCACAACAGCTTTGACAAGTACACCTTCACCAAGGGCAAGCCCAAGACGAAGTTTTTCCGAAAGGCCCTGAAGGACAACTGGCATGAGAACAAGAAGCGGGACAAGGCCTTCTTCGCCGAGATGGAGAGGAGCTACTCCAAGCGATCATCCTCTTCTCCCTCTTCATCGAGCTCAAGCAATGAGGAGATCATGATCAAGAAGGGGAAGGAGAAGGACATGGATGATCCGACTGACCTCTGATTCATGGCTTTTGGGGACAAGACGAAGACTCGCCTACATCGCAGCAAGGGCATTTGCTCAATTGCTCTTGGGATAAAGAAGACAAGGGCTCCTCCAACAACTCTGACGATGACGATGAGAAGGTATCCTCTTATGAGCGAGAAGTTGTTGAATTACTTGAAGAGAATCATCAAGAGTTGAAGTATCGAGAGAAATTGCTTAGGAGGGTTAAGAAGAGGGTAGATGAGCTAGAGAGTGAGCTTGCTATGGCTAATAGCAAGATTGAGAGTATATATTCTTTCCCTTGCTTGGGTGAGAGTAGTGAGTGCCCCAACTATGAGGTGTTGCTAAGTGACCTGACTTCTCTAAAGTCCAGGTACACCGAGAGGGTGGATGAGAGAGACACTTTGGCCACTGAGCTTGAAAGCGCTCAACTGGAGTTGAAAGATTCTCATGCCTTAGTTGTCGTGCCTTGTAGATAATGTCCATCCCATTTAGTTGACCTAGCTGAGCTGAGAGCGAAGGGTGATGAGTAGTCTGGCGAGCTTGAGCGTCTTATACATGAGTTAGATCAGACCAAGCTTGAGCTTGAGACCTTGTCAGTTCCACCCACTATTTGTGAGAACTGCTTGTCTCCTAGGATGTAGCTGATCAAGATGAAAGCTAAGGTCCAAAATCTTGAGAAGTTTGTTCAGATTGATGGAGAGTGTGAGATATGCTTCTCTCAGGTGGAGGTGCTAGATTCCTTGAGAGAGGAGTTAGCTGATGCTCAGAATGAGAACTCTTACCTCAATCAGATCTTGAGTTGGGTGAGTGCTAGAGAGCGTCAACTCGGCATGATGATCTAGTAGTTCAAGAGGCATGATGGGTTTGAAGTAGGTTACTGTTGGGGGAATAGTTTTCCCTTGAACAGGGGCCAAATGACGTCAGCCTCCGACAGCCTTCGGCCCGGAGCCCAACACCATCGAAGCCTGTTCCTCTCTGAAGAAGCTGTTTCCAAGTCCCAGGGTGCACTTCGGAGCCCGCTGGAGCGAAGCCCCCGAACCCCTTCGGAGCCCTCCACGGCGAAGCCCTCTAGAGCGAAGCCCTCAAGATCCCTTAAAGATTGCCAGAAGCTAAGTATCAGGCTAACTTCGAAGTTGGCCTCCGGGTCTTGTTCGGAGTTAGCCTTCGAGCCTCCTTCGGAGTTAACCTTCGAGCCTTGTTCGGAGTTAACCTTCGGGCTCTGTTCGAAGTTAACCTTCGGGCTACCTTCGGAACTCCTCAAAGCCAAGTCTCCGAGACCCCAGTTCGGAGCTTGGTTCGGAGTATACTTCGAAGCCCACTTCGGAGTGTACTTCGAAGCCTTCCTCACAGCCTCCGCCTGAAGAGCTCCGGTCCCTACTCCGAACCCAAGAAAATATCCGTACTTCGCTACAGTGTAGAAGCCATACCGGGGGCCCTGTCGCCCCTAGTATGTCATTTAGCTGGTCAAGAGGTGACGTTGTCTGACACGTCTGTAAAGCTGTAAAGCACTTTTGTACAGTAGCTAGCTTCTCTTCCCCTCTTTTCCCCTATAAGCCTAGGGCTTATAGAGGGCATTTTGGTCTTTTCCTTAAGGCCTGTGTGCCTATAAAAGCAGGGCCAAGCCCTTGTAACGAGGGACCTTCTCCAGGGCCATGAACCCTGGGGTTAACTACTCCATACCGAGGCATACCATGCCAAATCCACCACAAACTGGACGTAGGACTATTATCCCCTAGGGGAGGTCCGAACCAGTATAAATCCTTTCTCCCTCTGAGAGAACCCTTCGAGGTTCATTTTACACACCATATACACACATACAAAACCTGTGTTGTAGCTAACACAATTGCTACAACAGTTGGCGCCGTCTGTGGGGAACCTTAGTTCTAAAAGCTAAGTTCTTTGCCACTGTCTGCAACTCGAAGTGCGCTTGAGGGGAGCTTCGAAGCTTTTTTGCTTCGCGCACCCTTCGGCAAGGGGCTTCGGGTGCAGCTCGAAGGTCATCTTCGCCTTCCTCCATCCTTCACGTGTCGGAGCTCACCCTCCAGCAAGGGGCTCCGCTTCGTGTGTCGAAGGCCGTCATAGCCCCAGGGGCTACGAGGCAAGCCTTCACCCACTTTACGAGGTAAGTACAATATCCGAAGTACCAATCTGCAATTACATTGATATAAATTCGAAGCCTGCTTCGCCTTAAAGCCGAAGTCCTGCTTCGCATTAAAGCCGAAGCCCTTCTTCGCCTTTAAATGCAAACTTTTGCTCCATTTTATTCAAAACCCGAAGCTTTGCTTCGCCTTATTTAAAATTCGAAGCCTTGCTTCGCTTTACAAAATCCGGAGCATCCTTCCGAAGGCTACACAGCACCTCCGAGCCCATAGCAGTGGGCTTTGAGACTTCCGGGCGACGGCTCGGCAAGTCCGGGATTCCAGGCTCCGGCCTGATGCATCCCCAGGTCGAAGGTGGCCTAGGGTCGTAGGTGACGCAGAGTTGAAGGTGGCTCAACTATCACAGGTTCGGTGAATCCACACCAAATATCCTTTTCACTACAGGACCAAGCTCAAGAAGCCTTGCTTCGCTATCTGAACACGCACTGAGGCCTCGCTTCGTGTGATGTGATCTAATATAAAAATTAAGCATCTCGCAGTCGTACTTCGATTAAAATCTAAGTGTGTTTCAGAGCCTTGCTCACGCACAACATCACAATCCTAGCATGCCGAAGCATGCTTCGCTTAATTTGACTACGATGAAGCCTTGCTTCGCTCCAAATTAACGCGTTCGAAGCCCAAAAGAGGCCTTCACTCAATGTTTTCCAAGCATCCAAAGCCGCAAAAAGGAGCACCCCTTCGCATTTTTATTTTCCTGCACCAGCAATGGCTAAGTCCCTAGCTGCCACGAGCAAGGGGGGAAGCATGAATGCGAAGTGTGCGAATATAATACGCAGTACGAGCGTGACAAGCTAAAATTTAAGTCGTCAAAATATGCGAAGCATGCAGACGAAGTATGCAAATATAATAAACTCTATTCATTGAATGATAATTGAGAAGTATGTTACAAATATACTTCGAAAACAAAACTACGAGTAGTCTGTATCTAAGTGTTGGACCGGAAACGGCGACCAGAGGGGGGGTGAATGGGAGCTTTTAAAATTTCGGGCTAAAACTTAGCCTTCGGTTCTGTTCTGTCTTCTGCGGAACAGGCTTCGAACACAACCTTCGAAGGTCTGGTTCGGAGGTACTTCGACAGCTCCGAACACAGGCTTCGCAGGAGCAAAAGTTCGAAGCCAAGAAGACTTCGCTCCACTAACAACCCTCGAAAATCTACTCTGCTAAGTCAGTGCAGGCTCCGCACACGAGGTGCTTCGAGCAGGCTTCGCACTTCACCCTTCGCAAGAGTGGACAGCCCTCTGAGGACTTCGACCAAGTACTTGGCGACAGCAACGGGTGCTGGGCTTCGTACCCGAAGGTCTACACGCACACGCAAATGGACTACGCTAAGGGCTTCGACACAAGAAGCACTACGGGAACAGAACAGGGCTTCGCTAGTAAGCAGCGAGGTCTTGCCTCGTGTTACACAGAGCGACAGCACACTGTAAAGCACACTTCGCGATAAAAACACCCTTCGCCAAGACAGGCTCCGGTGAACTAAAAACTAGCAAGGTATGCAATACGAGCTCAAGCAAAAGCACAAAGAAGCAGGGCTTCGCTGCTTGAACAAGGAACACAAAATATATTGAACTCAGAATGAAAACAGCGAGGTCTGTCTACAGGAGCTCAACAGTAAATGCTCAAAGTGTTAAATGTTACCTACCGAGCCCCCATATTTATAGCCCACGGCTTCATCCTAAGGAAGTGACTACTTTACCCCTAGGGTTTACAACAGATTTGTCTCTACAGAACTAAGGGGTACAAAAGGTAGTCCACCTTTATTTTGGAGGCTTCTCTGTCAGCTGCAGAGGGGACAGTGTCAGCCTTTTTCAGAACAGACAGTGTCAGCCTTTACAGAGTTGACTTCTGGAACCTCCCTTCGCACGCGAGGGGTGCGGAAGCTTCGGTGAGAAGCCTGCAGCCTGTTGGCCTTCGCTCCGCCGAAGAAGACCTTCGATACAGTGACGGTTTTGAGCCGAAGCCGTCAAAGCCCTTGGGCCTTCGCACCACCACCTCCGGAGTGGATCACCACGGCTTCGCAGCTACTCCGAGCTCGAACACCGTCCGTCCGTGTACCGAAGCCATGCATGGCCGAAGCACCTCAAGTCATCCTCACTCCGGAGCTAGCCTCGCTCCGAAGTCCTTCACACTCCGAAGCCCCACCTTCGGAGTACCACCCTTCGAAGTCCCTCCTTCGTCCAAGGCCTCCGCATGAAGCATTCCATGAGCACTTCGTCGCAGTGTCTCACTCCGAGCACACTCCTCGACGAGCCTCACCCGGACCATGCCTTCGATGCGCCTCGACTTCTGAGAACTTCGTCGGGCACCCTTCGAGTGTCTCCCTCCGGAGCACACATCGAACACCTTGCCTCCGCAGAGGACTTGTTCCACCAACTCCGAAGTTACTCCATTCGGAGTACCTTCGAAGTGCCTCACCTCCGAGGACTTTGTCTCGGAGTACCTTCAGCCGAAGCCACGCTCCGCACTCTCTGCCTTCACCTGGCACGCCTCGACCCGAGGACCGACCCGGACCACCTTCGCAGCCACCGTGACGGAGCTCCCCGCTCCCTTGGCATCAAACCACCCGCTTGACCCAAGTTCACCTGGCTCGAACCCTGTCCGTCGCCTCCGAAGTCCCTGCGCACCACAGACAAACAGACAAGTGTATCCAGTACTCCGGAGACCTCTCCGGGTTAGCAACCTCCGGCACACACTCCGGTGTACCGCCCAAAGTACCGAAGCCATCGGTACGAACCCAGTCATCGCGTACTGTCGGACCCCTCCGACAGGTACACTCCGCTGCACAGCTGCAGCAAGCAAACACCGAACACACTCCGGTGACACACCTCCGAACACCCTTCGGAGGTACCACCTCCGAAGCCCCTCCGGAGGTACCCTTCGAACAGAGGGTAAATAATCCTGTCAATCACTCATCACATACACCGAAACCACCCTTGGTTTCTCAATCTCCCCCTTGATGAGTGCATTGACAACCAAATTGAAGTTCAAGAAAATGTAAAAATTTTCAGCACACAAGTGACCATAAAAACTCAAAAAGAGCCAAAGCATGTCACTTGATAAAAGAAATTTTTCTCCCCCTTTCTCAAAAGAGTAAAAGCCCTTTTTGGCAAATCTCCCCTTGATAAGAACTCCCCCTGAGTTAAGCAAATTTTTCTTCCCCTTTATGTCAAAAATTCCCCCTTTCGAAATTATGCCTTCTGGCGGTAGAGAACACAGCAAGTCTCTCCCCCTTTGGCAATGCAAGCATCAAGGAGCAGTCAAAAGATGCAAAGCTTCGAAATGAATAGAATTGCAAGGACATATAATGCAAAAATATGCCAACATTAAAACGAATGATCATGTGCTCAGCTCAATTTAACAATCTGTGAAACAAGATGATGGCATGAGATTTTGTTATTTTGAAGTAAAAGCATCACCACTTAATCACAGCAGCTAGACATGTGAAGGCAAGGACTGCGCAAAACTAACAAATTCTACCCTAGACAGACAAGTCTTGTTCAAAAGGAGCTGTTGAAAGCAAACTTGATGAGCAATTAAATTTGTTGTTCTTTTCTTAATGCCAGGGGTTATTTGTTTGTCCACCTTATACTTTCCAATCAAGCCAAGCCTAGGCATGAAAGCCATCTGAAGCTTAAGGCGGTGATTTTGGCATACACTACACTATCCCAGTTCAGACCAATGTGCAATGGTAAGCAGTCCAGAATAGAGTAGTGCGACAAACAAACCCTCCTGGATCTTTTCATTTAAACCAGGCAAATCATGGATTTTGATTTTGATTCAGATGAATGAAATATTGTGATGAATATCCATGAATAATGAACACATTTTTCAAGTTGCAAATTTTCGCATCCAAAGAACAGTGTCTTGCTGTCAAGTAGATAAAAGATAGCTAAAAGCAGTCCAGCCTAAACAAGCTAGATACAAGATTGTGCGGTGAGCAAGTTTTGATTTTAGAAAATAAAACTTCATGCACAATCAATGTTCCAGACATATTTCATAGAGCTGAGCTGTCATGATTTCTTTGAGTTAAAAGCAGGCATATAATAGCAAAAGATGTAAGTGCAATTCCACACATAATGAGCATATGCAAGACAATTAAAATCAGCTCCCCCTCACAAAATGCCGTAAGGGTGACAAATGCCAAGTTCCCCACGCAAGTAAGCAAATCTAGAAGCATCGAGGGGTTTTGTAAAAATGTCGGCAAGCTGGTGTTGGGTATCAACATATTGAAGTTCAATATCACCCTTCTCATTGTGATCTCTGAGAAAATGATACCGTACATCAATGTGTTTGGTTCTGGAGTGCTGAACCGGGTTGTTTGCAATACAAATAGCACTAGTGTTATCACAGAAAAGTGGAACACTCTTATAATCTAACCCGAAATCCCGCAAAGTGGAAACCATCCACAAAATCTGAGAGCAACAGCTAGCTGCAGCAACATATTCGGCTTCCGCCGTCGATTGTGCAACACTAGACTGTTTGCGGGAAGACCAGCAAACCAGAGACGTACCCAGAAAATGACAAGTACCAGAGGTACTCTTCCTATCAATTCTACACCCAGCAAAATCCGCATCTGAATAACCTATAAGACATAAAGATGAAGACGATGAATACCATATGCCAAATTCAAGGGTGTGCTTGAGATACCTTAGAATGCGCTTAACCGCTTGGCGGTGCGAAGCTCGTGGTGAAGCCTGAAAACGAGCGCACAGACATACTGCGAAGTGTATGTCCGGCCTCGTGGCAGTCAAGTAGAGGAGGGAGCCGATCATGCTCCGAAACTCCTTCTGATCTACGGCTTCTCCATCTTCGTCAGGGTCCAATGCTACAGATGTAGCCATTGGAGTGGCGAGGGGCTTCGCATCGGACATGTCGAATTTCTTGAGCAGGTCCTTGGTGTACTTTGTCTGGTGGACAAAAGTACCTTGTTTGCTTTGCTTGATTTGCAAACCAAGGAAAAAGGTGAGTTCACCCATCATCGACATTTCAAACTCCCTGCTCATGGTATCTGCAAACTCGGCAACCAAAGCATGAGAAGAGCCACCAAAGATGATATCATCCACATAAATCTGAACTAGGAGGAAATCTTTGCCATGCTTGAGAGTAAACAGTGTTTTATCAACAGAGCCCATCAAATACCCTCGCTCAAGCAGAAAAGACTTAAGTCTATCATACCAAGCCCGAGGGGCCTGCTTGAGTCCATAAAGAGCCTTATGAAGTTTAAGGACTTTATGTGGGTACTTGGGGTTTTCAAAACCAGGGGGTTGTTTTACATAAACATCTTCACCTATGAAGCCATTAAGAAAAGCACTTTTGACATCCATTTGATAGAGTTTGAATCCCCGGGATGTCGCAAAGGCAAGCAAAATCCTAATGGCCTCAAGGCGAGCAACAGGTGCAAAAGTTTCAGTAAAATCAATCCCTTCTAGTTGAGAAAAGCCCTGAGCTACAAGTCTAGCCTTATTTCTAACAATTGTCCCATCCTCCCCTTGTTTATTTTTAAAAATCCATTTTGTTCCAATGAAATGAACATTTGGTGGAGGATCAACTAAAGTCCAGACTTGGTTTCTTTCAAAATTCTCAAGCTCTTCATGCATGGCATTGATCCAACTAGAATCAGAAAGTGCATGACTAACATCTAAGGGCTCGAAAGAAGCAACAAAAGCAGCATTAGTGAAATGAGCGTGAGAACGTGTTACCCTTTGATCAAGCTCACCAATGATCTGCTCGGGAGGGTGCATCCTTTGGACATGATGTGGAGCCTCGCGGCGGGATGCAGTCTCCCCCTCAACTTGTGCGTTGGATTGGTCCAAGATGACCGATGTTGAGGTAGTTGCTTCGGGACCTCGTGCCGAAGTAGTTGAAGCGGGGTCAGCTTCGGGGGTTGATGTCGAGGGTAGTAGGGGATCATCCTCGAATTCTCCGAGATCTTCTTCTTCGAATAAGGTCTGTTCCATGTCGTGTTCATTTGCCTGTTCAAGAGCAGAACTAACAGAGGGGGTTGATTCATCAAAAGTCACATCACATGACTCGATGAAAGTGTTAGTTTCCAAGTTATAAACACGATAAGAATGACCATGAGTAGTATAACCCAAAAAGATCCCGTCAGAAGATCGCGACTCAAATTTATCCAAGTTACCACGTTTTAGGATGAAGCAGCGACAGCCAAAAACTCGAAGATGAGTAACCTTGGGCTGTCTCCCAAAACGTAGCTCATAAGATGTCAAATTTAAAATTGAGCGCAAGAAAATTCGGTTTGAGATGTAACATGCTGTGTTCATGGCCTCAGCCCAGAATTTTCTAGGAGTCCTATGCTCATCAAGCATCGTCCTAGCCATCTCAACCAAAGTGCGGTTTTTCCTCTCAACAACACCGTTCTGTTGAGGAACCCGCGGAGCAGAGAATTGATGTTCTATGCCATGCTCCATGCAAAAGTCAACAAAGAGACTATTTTTGAACTCGGTGCCATTATCGCTTCGAATGAATTTTAATGCACCAGGGAGTTCAGTGAAAAGTCTCAAAGCCAAGCTCCGAAAGTGTGAAAACACTTCATCCTTGCTGGCAAGAAAGAAGACCCAAGAGTAGCGAGAGAAATCGTCGACAATAACAAGTACATACCACTTGCCGCCTAAAGAACTAACCCGAGAAGGACCTACAGTGTCCATATGGAGAAGTTCTCTGGGCTGTTCAGTCATCACTGTGGTGACTGGCGAATGCGAAGCGGCAATCATTTTTCCATGTCGACATGGAGCGCAAACTAAATTCTTCTCAAACTTGAGCTTGGGCAATCCTCGGATCAAACCTAGGGCGCTCAGACGAGCGAGCAATTCAAAGCTCATATGCCCTAGTCTCCTATGCCACTTCCAAAGCTCAGAAGTCGAATGTGCAACAAGACAATGAGAAGAACCAGACGATTCTGAAAAATCAGCTCCAAAAACTCTCCCAACCCTAAAGATCTTACACACCACAACGCCATCTGAATTGAGCACTTGCGAAGTATCGCGATGAAATCGCACTTCGAAGCCCTCATCAAGCAACTGAGATACAGACAGCAAATTGTATCCCAGGTTTTCAACCAAAGCAACATCTTTGAGAGTGAAGTTCGAGTTAATTCTTACCACACCTTTACCTTTCACTCTACTCCTTCGATTGTTTCCGAAGGTGATATGTTCCCTTTGCTTGGTTGTGGTGAGGCTGGAGAACCAGTTTGCATCTCCGGTCATGTGGCGCGAACAACCGGAGTCCATGATCCAAGTGCCCTCCAAGCCTCGACCTGTCGCCTACACATGATAAGAATGCCTCGATCGCTCAGTGCTGGGGTGAGTAAAATAATGACGAGGCATCCAGCACTGAGTGACACGAGTAGTAGGCACAGTAAAAGTAGACGGTCTACGCACATAAAAATCAGAATGATGCAAAGTGCGAGGTCTACCTACATGCAAAGAACGCAAAGCATGTCGAGGTCTCCTACTCTGACGAGGTACAAAGCTACTCGCCCGAGGTCTACCACCATATGGAACATGGTGAACACCTCGAGGAGCAAAACCTCTCCGAGAAGCACGAGGAGCCTCGAAAACAGGACGAGAGTAATACTCAGACTCATGCATACCTAAAGATGGGTAATGCATGTCCTGATAGCTCATCGCCTGTGCACGTCGCTCATCCTTGATGCGACGAAAACAGAAACCAATCAAATGACCCGCCCGCTGACAATAAGAACAGTGAAACACTCTCCTGGGGGCACTCTCATGGGTCACAGGAGCAATTCTCACAGGCTCCTTGGGTTTCTTCTGTGTGGTTTTCTTGGGAGGATTTTTCTTGGTAGGAGGTGTGGTTTTCTTTGGTGGATGGGTAGGCTTTTTGGCTGGAGGGATGTCCAACAGAGCTCTCTCTTTCTCTAGGGTGGTGGGAGAGGTGAAAACAGTTTTGGAATTACTATCTGAAGCTATCCTCTCAAAACCCAAACCTAGAGCTACCCCGGCTCTGTCAGCACACAACTTGGTCTTGGCTAAGAGCAAATCCATCCTACCCTTTCCTTCAGTGCATTTATTCACCACAGAAAGAAGGTATTCATTTTCAGACATGAGGTTTTCAGCTCGCTCTCTAACAGTGCCTAGCTGGTCCTTAAGGGTAATGCATGTGTCACACACAGGCTGCACATCCTTAGAACTACCGGCCCTTTCCAATCTAGCCTCCAACTCATGAACATGCTTATCACGTAAATTAATGCTATCGCGTAATAAAGAGCAGTTCATGCAATCAATAACATCATGAGGTCTAGAATCCACCTCCAAAAGCTGCTTCTGTGCAGTCTCAAGCTCAGAAAGAGTTTGAGCATGAACAGAACGCAACTGAGCAAGCTCACTCATGACAACAGAACAGGACTCACATTCAGCATCATCAAACTTAGACTTAAGCATGGCATATTCAGTAGAAACATTTTCTAGCCTAAGTCTAAGGTCTTTTCTTTCTCTAGCGGCTTGCACAAGTAATCTATCCTGACCAAGTACTACTTCATTCAGCTCATCTAATTTAATTAGAAGCTGGTCAGATGATAGGTTTACCTCTGATGAGTCAAGCTCATCGCCGCTGTGATCGCTGTCGGCCATGAAGCAAAGGCCGGTGAAGTCACGTCCCTTCTTGTCCTTCTTGTCCTCCTTTCTTGGGGACTCCTCCTCCTCAGAGCTCGACTCCTCAGTTGAGGAAGTGTCGATGTCGCTGAGAGCAGCAACAAAGGCTCTGGAAGCGGCCTTGGCTACTTTCTTAGCCATCTTGCCGCGCTTGCCCTTCACAAAGGGCTTCCTCTCCTTTTTGTGGTATTTGGGGCGGTCACTCTCATCTCTCTTTTGATCTTGGGGCAATTAGCCTTGATGTGAGAAGTGTCGCCACATTCATAGCAACCACTAAAACCACTTCTCCTCTGATCCCGTCTCTCATGATGAAAGCGGGTGAACCTCCGGGCAATGAGAGCAAGCTCATCATCAGCTAGAGTGTCCACCTGCTCCTTTGTGACGGAGACCAGGGAGGACAAAGCAAAACCATCTGCAAGAACACAAGTGCCTGATGTGCTTGGTTCTGCAGTGGTGCCACGGCTAGTGCTAGAAACCAATGCCAATGGCTGTGGCAAAGAGCTTCTGTGCACTGCAAGAGATGCCTTGGCAATCTCTGTGGACTTCAGCTTGCTAAAGAGTTCATCACAGGTTAGAGTGTCATAGCCTGTGGACTCCTCAATGCTGGATATCTTCACCTCCCATATGCTACGGTCAAGAGCATAGAGAAGCTTGATAGCCCTATCGTGATCACTGTAAGCAAGCGTCCCGTTGGATCGCAAGTTACTCACTATAGCATCAAAGCGCGAAAACATGGCATCTATAGATTCACCAGGTGCCTGCACAAACAGCTGATACTGTTGGTTGTAGGTGCTTTGGCGCCTGGCCTTAATCTGAGCAGAGCCCTCATGAAAGACAGTGAGTGTAGTCCAAATCTCCCTAGCAGTCCTAAGGTGCTGCACCCTATCAAACTCACTCCGACTCAAACCAATGAACAGTATGTTCCTTGCCTTCGAGTTGGCAATATACTGATCTTTTTCAGTTTGAGTGGTGCGGGTATCAGGGATGGAGTATTGTGAGTCCACAATCTCCCAAATTGCATTTCCTTGGCTTAACAAGTAAGCCTCCATGCGCACCTTCCAGTATGCAAAATCTGTCCCATCGAACAGAGGAATTTTACTGCCTCTATCCATGTCGCCAACAGATCACAAAACCGGTTAAGGTCAACTGGTGATCTTAACCTGCTCTGATACCAATTGTTGGACCGGAAACGGCGACCAGAGGGGGGGTGAATGGGAGCTTTTAAAATTTCGGGCTAAAACTTAGCCTTCGGTTCTGTTCTGTCTTCTGCGGAACAGGCTTCGAACACAACCTTCGAAGGTCTGGTTCGGAGGTACTTCGACAGCTCCGAACACAGGCTTCGCAGGAGCAAAAGTTCGAAGCCAAGAAGACTTCGCTCCACTAACAACCCTCGAAAATCTACTCTGCTAAGTCAGTGCAGGCTCCGCACACGAGGTGCTTCGAGCAGGCTTCGCACTTCACCCTTCGCAAGAGTGGACAGCCCTCTGAGGACTTCGACCAAGTACTTGGCGACAGCAACGGGTGCTGGGCTTCGTACCCGAAGGTCTACACGCACACGCAAATGGACTACGCTAAGGGCTTCGACACAAGAAGCACTACGGGAACAGAACAGGGCTTCGCTAGTAAGCAGCGAGGTCTTGCCTCGTGTTACACAGAGCGACAGCACACTGTAAAGCACACTTCGCGATAAAAACACCCTTCGCCAAGACAGGCTCCGGTGAACTAAAAACTAGCAAGGTATGCAATACGAGCTCAAGCAAAAGCACAAAGAAGCAGGGCTTCGCTGCTTGAACAAGGAACACAAAATATATTGAACTCAGAATGAAAACAGCGAGGTCTGTCTACAGGAGCTCAACAGTAAATGCTCAAAGTGTTAAATGTTACCTACCGAGCCCCCATATTTATAGCCCACGGCTTCATCCTAAGGAAGTGACTACTTTACCCCTAGGGTTTACAACAGATTTGTCTCTACAGAACTAAGGGGTACAAAAGGTAGTCCACCTTTATTTTGGAGGCTTCTCTGTCAGCTGCAGAGGGGACAGTGTCAGCCTTTTTCAGAACAGACAGTGTCAGCCTTTACAGAGTTGACTTCTGGAACCTCCCTTCGCACGCGAGGGGTGCGGAAGCTTCGGTGAGAAGCCTGCAGCCTGTTGGCCTTCGCTCCGCCGAAGAAGACCTTCGATACAGTGACGGTTTTGAGCCGAAGCCGTCAAAGCCCTTGGGCCTTCGCACCACCACCTCCGGAGTGGATCACCACGGCTTCGCAGCTACTCCGAGCTCGAACACCGTCCGTCCGTGTACCGAAGCCATGCATGGCCGAAGCACCTCAAGTCATCCTCACTCCGGAGCTAGCCTCGCTCCGAAGTCCTTCACACTCCGAAGCCCCACCTTCGGAGTACCACCCTTCGAAGTCCCTCCTTCGTCCAAGGCCTCCGCATGAAGCATTCCATGAGCACTTCGTCGCAGTGTCTCACTCCGAGCACACTCCTCGACGAGCCTCACCCGGACCATGCCTTCGATGCGCCTCGACTTCTGAGAACTTCGTCGGGCACCCTTCGAGTGTCTCCCTCCGGAGCACACATCGAACACCTTGCCTCCGCAGAGGACTTGTTCCACCAACTCCGAAGTTACTCCATTCGGAGTACCTTCGAAGTGCCTCACCTCCGAGGACTTTGTCTCGGAGTACCTTCAGCCGAAGCCACGCTCCGCACTCTCTGCCTTCACCTGGCACGCCTCGACCCGAGGACCGACCCGGACCACCTTCGCAGCCACCGTGACGGAGCTCCCCGCTCCCTTGGCATCAAACCACCCGCTTGACCCAAGTTCACCTGGCTCGAACCCTGTCCGTCGCCTCCGAAGTCCCTGCGCACCACAGACAAACAGACAAGTGTATCCAGTACTCCGGAGACCTCTCCGGGTTAGCAACCTCCGGCACACACTCCGGTGTACCGCCCAAAGTACCGAAGCCATCGGTACGAACCCAGTCATCGCGTACTGTCGGACCCCTCCGACAGGTACACTCCGCTGCACAGCTGCAGCAAGCAAACACCGAACACACTCCGGTGACACACCTCCGAACACCCTTCGGAGGTACCACCTCCGAAGCCCCTCCGGAGGTACCCTTCGAACAGAGGGTAAATAATCCTGTCAATCACTCATCACATACACCGAAACCACCCTTGGTTTCTCACTAAGCCTAAGAAAAAGCGAGTGCGAGGCCCCAACCCTCGCTTGCCTTTCTTTCAGCCAGGGCCCCCTCGGCTGGACGAAGCCTCATCGGAGCCCGCTCTCCCACGTCCGGTTCGTCCAGGCTCCGAAGCCCGCAGACCTCGTCTTCCACTTTGCAGGTCGCTCCAAGTCTGCGAGACAGGCAGTGCCGTGTCGAAGGCAGAGAAGTCTAAAGCTTCGTCGCCTGCTAAGACCGTTTGTGAAGGAAAAGATGAAGAACTCTGAAGGGATGCTGTCTTCACAATGGCTAGCAGATCTTGAGCTACTTCGGGGATGGCTTCGCCGTTAGGCCCCCTCGGAAGTTTAAATCGAGGGGGGCCTTTGGACCTAGCTACCCCGAGGACCACCCATAACTGACGAAGTTCTTCAAAGTCCTCGAGTACTTCGAAGTCAACATTCGGAGATTGAGCCTAAGCAGGTATAAATCACCCCCATATTCATATTAATAAACTAATAAGTTTTTACAAAGCCTACAGCTAAGAATTACAAGGAGCCTAAGGAGATCTACACCTTCAGCGGCAGAGGTGTCGACGTATGATTTGGCGAAGCAAGCGCTTTGGCTCGGCGAAGGCAGAGGGCCTTCTGAAGCTCGAGGACTACTTCGCAGCCTTGGTCCTTCCAAGGCTCCTCAAGTCGCCGCCAAGCTCCGCGAACGCCAGCCGGAGGCATCACCAAGTGCTGGCCTCCGAAGGCCACTGGAGTCACGGAGGTTGCTGCTTCGAGGTGGTTGCACCCCGCGTCGTGAAGCATTTGCAACACTCCTTGACCCGCCACTCGGCCGGCCATCAAAGCGAAGCCCTTCAGAGACTGCTCCACCATCGAAGCCACCACCTTCAAGAATGTGGCGCGGTCCTCGATCGGATCCTGGCTGCCGAAGTCCGGAGCTCGACATTCGGTCCCTATCTGTTGAAGGACCTCGGTCAGGCTCTGAGTGGCTTCGCCGATGTTGTCAACGACAAAGTTCTCAAGGCGCTGAGCTCTTTGGCGAAGCTCAGAGTTCTCCCTCGCCAGCTGGGCTTCGGCGTCCTTCGCAGCTTTGAGCTCCGCGCGGAGCCTGTCAGTCTCCGAGGCCAAAGCTTCCCTAGCCTCGCTGGCCTCGGCCCTCGCCGCCTCGGCTGAAGCTTCAGCCTGCCTTCGCTTCTCGGCTTCCACCGAGACTTCGCGTCGGAGGGCCTCCTTCTCCTCCGCCAAGCGCGTCATCCGCCTGTCTGCAGAAGTCGAAGCTGCTGCATTCAGTGCGAAGGCCTGGAAGAATTCAAGAAAATCATAAGTGTTGATCGAAGGCCAAAGTATAACTCGAAGGCTGTGTAGAACTTTGCTCACCTGGATGAGGGCTTCGTTCGCGTTGATGAAGAGGTCCATGGGGTTCAAGTGGCTAAGTTGGGCCACCAAGCCTCCTGCCTCCGGAGCTGCGCAGCCTTCGCGGAAGTTGTTGATGGCTGCCTCCATCACGGTTCCCTTCGGCTGCAGAGGCCGGACGATTTCCTCCGCCACCACCACTTGCACAGGCTTCGGCAGGGCTGGAGTTTGGTCCACCACCTGGATTTCCTCGTCGCTTGGAGGGTCCCCTTCATCACGGCCGCCGCCTTCGCCTCCGTCTTCTTCAGACAAGGAGGTGTCGGACTCCAAGCTGTTGCTGCTACTGTCACTGCTGCTGCTGCTGGAGACCTCCGTAGGCTTCTGAACGGTGGGCCTCGCACCAACATCATCTTCTGCAAAAAAGTTCAAGTCAAAATATGCATATAAAAGAGAAGTATGTTTGAAGTGTTCACCTTCGTCGGAGATCTCTTCGAAGGTTGAGGGGTCAATGTGTGCCCCCCAATCCTTTTGCTGCGAAGCTGCCGTGTCGACCTCCGCACCCGAAGCCGTCGCCGTCGAATTCTTCGCTACCACTATGGTAGCCCTTGCCAGAGCGTTTGCTGGCTCCGCTTCTGTTTGAGGGTCCGCTGCCGCTACCTCCTCCGGAGTAGGGGCTTCGGTCGCGGGGACCTCCGGCCGAGCCCTTCAAGTTTCGGGCTCGTCGTCATCCCCTCTCTTCCTCTTGGCGCCGGTTGTCGAAGCTGCGAGATGAGAGAAGTCCAGCAGAGCTGGGACCTCTTCGTAGCCGAGCAGGGTCCACACTCTGTTCTAGTGCTCCCAAGACCCCACCGAAGCAAGCCGCTGGGCTTGCTCCTCTGGTGTCGGAGCCCCAACAACACGCTCTGCCGCCGCGATGGCCTCCTCCGGAGTCCTCACTTCAAGATGGCCTTCATAAAGATCTAAGTAAGAATAAAGTTCTCAGTGAAGTATGAAAGTGGAAATGCTTTGAAGTCTTACCGAGGCGTTCAAAGGCCACTTCGTTCAGGCCCCCTCGGCCCGAAGGTTGGAAGAGACCCTCCGGCCAAGAGCGCGCAAGGAGGCTGAGTCAGAGGGTGATGAACTCCTCCGCGAGGTCCCTCATGCTCATCATCGTGGCAACCCTCCGAAAGAGCGAATCCTCGAGCGAAGGGTGTCCGGGATGGTCTTCACCACCCCTTCGCGTCTGTATGAGATAAGTGCATTGGTACTCCGAAGGGGAGAGTTCGCGCCGACGGAGGCGTAGAACCACTCTTGATCCCACTTCAAGTACCACTTGCTGTTGGCAGCCCTGCCGGGAAGGCATCTTGGTACTCCCTCCGAAGCTGGAAATTGGCGCTTCCAAAGGCCAGAGCCCTCTTGACGCGGTCTGTACCCTCCCTCGGCTTCGGCTGGTAGTTGGCGTCGTGGAGGGTGACGAAGACGTCTGCCCGGCCCTCGCAACCTTCGGCCCTCATGGCCCATTCAAAGACAGCTAGCCTCACCACGCCGTTGGGCGAAAGTTGAGGAAGTTTGAGGTTGTAAGCCCTCAGGACTTTGCTCAACATCCCCACCGCTGGCAGCCCGAGGCCGGCTTCGAAGAAGGCTTCAAACAGCACCACTTCGTCAGCTCGAGGTCTTGGTATGGCCTCCGACTTCTCCGGAAGCCGAAGCTGGATCTTCGCCGCAATCCTCCCTTCGCAGGCCCTTCGGACAGACTCCTCTGTGGAGATTGAGGCCCTCATCTCTAGCGTTTGCTCAAACTTGTCGGATGGCGTCCGAAGGTCCCTCGGCCCCAACCGCCTCGGTGCAGGCTTCGCTGCCGCTACCTGCAGTTGGGCGGAGCTCGAGCTCGAGCCCAAGGCCAAAGCCTTCGAAGCAGCCTTCTTTGGCATTTTTTGTGGAGCTTTGGCGCGAGGGGCTAAAGCTAGCGAGGTGTGCTTAGCGCGAAGCCAAGAAGGAGAAGAGAGCGAAGGATGTAAGGCGCTAAGAAGAAAGCAAATGAGAGCGTCCCGAACTGTGTGTGGTAAACCCCTATTTATAGGCGGTAAAAATCCCGACGGTTCGTGGGCCGAACCCACTGCCAAGTGGGCCTCCAGCGAAGGCGAAGCGGCCCGGCGCGCAGTAACGGTCATTTTTATAACCGTTGCGGAGTCAGAGTTGATCTCCCCGAGGTCATTCTGACAGCTGACGCAGGCAGTTATCACCTGCGCTTTTCGAAGCTGCCTTCGGTCCAAGCTCCGAAGGCCCGTTTTTCCCTGAAGTTGTAATTCTTTGTCATTTGTCCCAAGGGAGCACACACCCCTTCGTCCCGAAGGCCTGCACGCGAGGGGCTACTGTTGGGGGAATAGTTTTCCCTTGAACAGGGGTCAAATGACGTCAGCCTCCGACGGCCTTCTACCCGGAGCCCAACACCGTTGAAGCCTGTTCCTCTCTGAAGAAGCTGTTTCCAAGTCCCAGGGTGCACTTCGGAGCCCTCCACGGCGAAGCCCTCTGGAGCGAAGCCCTCAAGATCCCTTAAAGATTGCCAGAAGCTAAGTCTTAGGCTAACTTTGAAGTTGGCCTCCGGGCCTTGTTCGGAGTTAGCCTTCGAGCCTCCTTCGGAGTTAACCTTCGAGCCTCCTTCAGAGTTAACCTTCGGGCTCTGTTCGAAGTTAACCTTCGGTCTACCTTCGGAACTCCTCAAAGCCAAGTCTCCGAGACCCCAGTTCGGGACCCTAGTTCGGAACTTGGTTCGGAGTATACTTCGAAGCCCACTTCGGAGTGTACTTCGAAGCCTTCCTTGCAGCCTCTGCCTGAAGAGCTCCGGCCCCTACTCTGAACCCGAGAAAATATCTGTACTTTGCTAAAGTGTAGAAGCCATACTGGGGGCCCCGCCGCCCCTAGTATGTCGTTTAGTTGGTCAAGAGGTGACGTTATCTGACACATCTGTAAAGTTGTAAAGCACTTTTGTACAGTAGCTAGCTTCTCTTCCCCTCTTTTCCCCTATAAGCCTAGGGCTTATAGAGGGCATTTTGGTCTTTTCCTTAAGGCCTGCGTGCCTATAAAAGCAGGGCCAAGCCCTTGTAACGAGGGACCTTCTCTAGGGCCAAGAAACCCTGGGGTTAACTACTCCATACCGAGGCATACCATGCCAAATCCACCACAAACTGGACGTAGAACTATTATCCCCTAGGGGAGGTCCGAACCAGTATAAATCCTTTCTCCCTCTGAGAGAACCCTTCGAGGTTCATTTTACACACCATATACACACATACAAAACCTGTGCTGTAGCTAACACAATTGCTACAACAGTTACACCTACACGAAGGCATACTTTGAGAGTGCCCTAAGCCGTGCAGTGGCGTGGAGTAAGATGACTCCTGAGCAGAGATATCCCAAGACTCACTCCACTGAGTCTTTTCAAGACAATCATCCTAAGGATGGAGTGTTCCAAGAACAACCTAAAACTCCACCCAAAAAGCCTGTATGGATCCCCAAGCCCAGGAGCCTTCTCACTTCTGTTGACTCTCTACTTGGACCCTCTCACACCAAAGAGCCAACACCCAACACCACTAAACCCAAGAAACCCAAGACTCAACTACATCCCAAGAAGCATACCTATCACTATGAGTTCTTTTAGAGAGCTAGGTATTTTGTGGAGTTTTGCTTTAGCGGGAAGCGGGTTGAGAGAGATGAGAGGGATCAAGGTCGGCAGGAGGTGTTCTACCAGTAGGGTGGTAGATAGAGAGTCTCTCGATGTGGTGAGAGGCTAGATGCTAGGACGCACCGTGTAGGTGGTGGTAGAGGAGATGACTTTCGTTCCCATGCTCCGAAGGGTGGTTTTTGCTCTGGTAGAGTTCTAGGTCATTTTTGATACGACTTTGGACCTTATGGCCGTGACTTTAGGCAGAACAGATGACCGCGCTTTGAGCCGCATTTTGGTCCAAACTTTTACACTCCTTTTTTCTTTCCTTCGTTTGAGTAGATGGCTCACCACTAGTTTAACTCTTTGCTAAACCTAGTGTCGGACGGTTTGTTCCCCTTATGACCATTGATTTTGTAGGATCGAGGCTTGTAGGACATATGAATCACAAATTCGGGGTGTTCTCGCCACATGACAGGACATCACAGATGGTTCTCTAGCCTTACTTCCCCAAGATCCAAGGAATACATCACCTTCGTGAATAATGGTCAAGGTAAGGTACATGGTTTTGGTTCAATTCGGATTTTTGAGTATTTCTCTTTGAAGAATGTTGCTTTAGTTGGAAATTTGGGCTTTAATTTGGTTTATGTTTCGTAACTTCTTGAGGAGGGCATAGAAGTTCGTTTTAAGAAGGGCATGTCTTCTGTTGTTGATTCTAGAGGATCTTTGGTTTACTAGATCTTACCCTTCGGTAAGGTTTTTCGGATTGATTTTTCTAGTTCATTTGGCCCTTCTCGCTATTTGATTGCTGGATCCTCCTCTGAGGTCTAGATGTGGTATACGAGGTTAGGTCATTTAAGCTTTGATCTGCTAGTTAGATTGAGTTCTATAGACCTCATTCGAGGATTGCCCAAACTTAAGATGGAGAATTATCTAGTTTACCATCCATGTCGTCATGGGAAGATGGTTGCCGCTTCTCACGCACTTGTGAATCAGGTGATGACTTTGTACCTGGGAGAGCTGTTACAAATGGATATTGTTGGTCTAGCTCAGGTATGTTCAATCGGTGGGAAGTGGTACGCGCTTGTGATTGTTGATGACTTTTCTCGATTTTCATGGGTTTTCTTTTTGGAGTCTAAGGATGAGGATTTTCATTTTGTTCATGGCCTGATTCTGAAGCTGAAGAATGAGAATAGTGGTCGGTTTCAAGCAATTCACTCTGACAATGGTTTTGAGTTCAAGAATTCTCAGTTCATTTGCTTTTGTAGTGATCAAGGTCTTAAGCACCAGTTTTCTGCCCCTTACACTCCCTCACAGAACGGCGTTGTGGAATGAAAGAACCACACGCTGGTCGAGATGGCTAGGACAATGCTCAATGAGCATAGGACTCCTAGGCATTTTTGGGTTGAATCTATGAACACAACTTGCTATCTAGCCGACCACATTTTTCTTAGAGTTACCTAGGTAAGACTTCTTACGAGTTGCGGTATGGAAGACAACCCAAGGTGAGCCACTTACGAGTGTTTGGCTGTAAGTGCTTTGTGCTCAAGAAGGGAGGGCATTTAGACAAGTTTGAGTCTCATTGCTGGGATGGAGTTTTTCTTGGTTGTGCTTTGCATTCTCGAGTCTTCGAAGTTTGAAACCTCGACTCCTAGTATCTTTTCGAGACATGTGAGGTTTATTTTGATGAGTCTATGCCTTCGCTTACTCCTTCTTTGATCTTTCTAGTGATGATGAGCTTGGAGAGCCCATCTTCGAGGAAGATGAGAACAATCCGGCTGTTGATGAGGGTGGGCCTTCTGCATAGCCTACAAACCCCTCACCTTCTGAGACTTTGACTAAGGATGAGGGCGAACCTCTGATCACTTCTTCCACTTTGATTGAGCCCCCTCAGTCGAGTCTAGAGGTGCCAACTGTTGACTCCGGTGAGGTGACGAATGATCGTCAAGGTTCTCAAGCAATTCAGCGTGATCACCCCTCAAAGCTCATCATCGGTGATCTCACTTTGAGATCTTTGCATTCTCAAGCTGGTTATCTTGCTGTGTTTGCTAAGTCTGCTTTTGTCACCACCTTTGAGCCTATTTATGTTGCTCATGCTTTATCTGATGTAAATAGGATAAATGCCATGCAAGAAGAGTTTGTACACTAGTTGAGCTGTCACTAGGTTGCAACCCCATAGGCACCAAGTGGGTGTTTAAGAACAAGCAAGGTGAAGATGGGGTTGTGGTGCACAACAAAGCTCGATTAGTTGCCCAAGGTTTTTGCCAGAAGGAGGGTATTGATTTTGAGGAGACTTTCGCCCCTATTGCCCGTCTTGAGTCCATTCGCATACTTTTAGCATTCGCTGCTTCTAAAGGTTTTGAAGATTTTTCAAATGGATGTCAAGAGTGCTTTCCTGAACGGGTACATAGAGAAGGTTTATGTTAGGCAGCCCCCGGTTTTGAAAACCCTAAGTTTCCTTGACATGTTTTTAAGTTGCAGAAAGCTTTATATGGTCTGAAGTTAGCCCCAGGGCTTGGTATGATCATTTAAAGTAGTTTTTGTTGGGGAATGGATTTGTGATAGGTTATGTGGACAAAACTCTTTTCTTTCTCAGAAATGGCTCTGATTTCTTGATCGCTCGGATTTACGTAGAAAACATTATTTTTGGTGGTTCTACTAATGAGCTCATGTCCAAGTTTTCTAAGTAGATGCACATCGAGTTTGATATGAGCCTCATGGGTGAGCTCAAGTACTTCTTAGGGCTCCAGATCAAACAGACAAAGGACAACATCTTCATCACTAGAGCAAGTACACGCAAGACATGTTGAAGAAGTTTGACTTCGGTGGAGAGCTAAAGCCTCAGATGACCCCCGTGGGCACATCTGGAGTCCTGGACAAGGACAAAAGCAGCGCCAAGGTCAACAAGAGAGAGTATCGAGGGATGATTGGATCACTTCTGTACCTGATGGTGACGAGACCGGACATTTATTTTGCTATGGGATTGTGCGCCCAGTTCTAGTCTTCACTATGTGCCCTATCTCGGTATTTACTGTTTTGTATCATCATCTCTTGAGTTATCTGGCTTTTCCGATGTTGACTTTGGTGGGTGCCAGCTGGATCGCAAGTCAACTTGCGGTACTTGCCAGTTCCTTAGTTCTTCACTTGTTTCTTAGTCTTCTTGAAAACAATCCGAAGTTGTGCCACTACTAGAAAACCCTCCCTGTAGATACGCTGTAGTAGTAACGCCATTAAAAGCATCTCTACGTCGACAATCCTAAAGTACAACTAAATTACTCCTAAACTATTGTTAATCACTCTTAAATTACCGATAGTTCACTATTAAACTACAACAAAATTAGTCCTAAATTACTCCTAAACTACTCCTAAATTACTGCTAAACTACTCCTAAACTACTTCTAAACTACACTACAAAAGGTAAAACTAGAGGGAAAGAGCACATTCCTCTCAAGGGGAGATGCTGCAGCCAAGGGTGGGGTGGTAGACTCTTCGTGGGCCAACTGGTGCCACGTGGCGGCCAGTTAGCGGTTGAACGACCGACTGGCGCTAACGTGGCACTAGTCGGCTCAAAATAGCCGTTGCGCCAGGGAACCTACCAGCGTGGCGACCAGTCGACCCTTGGACGTGGCAGCAGTCGGCCCATGAAGAGTCTATTGCTACCTATTTTTGATTTTTTTTAAACGCCTATACAAATTTGAAATTTTATTTTTTAAAAATATTATTTAAAAAAATTCGACCAAGAGACCTCTATTGGTGTGTTACTAACACCATTAATGATACGTGCATTATGTTCTTTTAACACGATCCAAGAAATAAGAATGAAGATTCCATCGTAAGCTTGACGAGTTGATTTTGGCATTCTCTTATGATAGTCATACCAACAATTTGCTAGATTCATTGAATTCCTTGGCTTAATCACCATGTGTAGGCGCTGAGAAACCATATCCCAAACTTGACAGGTGAACGAGCAAGAAAGGAATAGATGATGGCAAGTCTCTAGTAATAATATGCAGAGGGGACACATTGTATTATTAGACCATCCCCTTTTCATTAGGTTGTCGGCTGTAAGGTCGCTTCCATGAAGGGCCAAAAACATGAAGAACTTTCATTTACCCGGAACTCTAGATTTCAATAAAATTTTGGCACATAGAGAATGTATGCAGCCTAAAAAGAACATTGAACATGCCGAAGCGGATGAGTAAGTACCTTTTGAGCGGATGAGTAAGTACCTTTTGAATTGAACTTCCAAGAGATTGAATTAGAAATGCCTTGCTGCAATTGAACATGAGTCATCAAATCCGATAATTGTAGATATTATCGAAGGGCTTGCATGAATAGTCCTCCACGAATGTCTTGTAGCCATTGATTACTTTGTAGAGCACTAGAGACTGATCGGTGGGGCTTTCTCACGAGAGAAAAAAGAGAAGGCATAGTACAAGAAATTGATCCACCCCGTGGCAACCAAGGATCTGTACAAAAGGATGCCCTGCAGCCATCTCCTATAGAAATACAAGTTGCAGCATTGAAACAAGCTAAGAGAGTTGGTTCTTTAGCTAAGGGCAATGTTGTCCAAGGTCATTCCGGTTGTGTCCATCGTAACCAAGACCACCTTAGTCATAGAGTTAAACCCATCAAATTTAGGTTCTTGATGCCTAAACTGCCAACCTTATAAGACATGCAGATCTTATCCCAAGCAACTAAATAATGTCCACCATTTACCTCTACCTCCTTTCCATAGGAAAGCTCGACACTTAAATTCGAACATTTTGATAGCCCACTTTGGAAGCTCCATCAAAGTTAGTAGGTATAAGGGGAAGGCCATGAGAACTGCCTTGATTAGCACCAATCGCCCAACAAGTGAAATAAGCTTCCATTTCTATCCTACAAGCTTTTTGAAAAACGATCCACAAGGGGTTGAAGTAGGGGCTTTGTCAAACGCAACAAACAAAGAGGCAAACCTGAGTAAGATATTGGTAGGTTCTTTATGGAACACTAAAGCTACTCAGCAAACTATTCTGCTAGATCCTTGTTGTAGGCAATTGGGGAAATTGAACTCTTTTGTAAGTTGTTCCGTAGACCAAAAGCCATTTTGAACAACTCAAGCACTTTTTTGATTGTGAGGCATCCCTCAAAGTTGGATGAGTTAAAATAATCACATCTACATAAAGCGAGGCTTGAAGTGATATTCAGTAGTCATTGAATGGAGTTAAGAAACCTTCATTCATTGAAAAGGAGATAACCTTGCTCTCAACACCTCCATAACTAAAATAAAGAGCAGCGGTGACAAAGGGTCGCCTTGGCGTAGTCCCTTGACAAGCTGAATTGTCTTGTCATTCTTCCATTTAGACAGATTTTAATAGTGGAAGTCCTAAGAATTACTGAAATCCAATTCCTCTATCTTTGTCCAAAGCCTAAGTGCTAAAGCAACTGAAGGAGAAAGGTCCAAGAGACAATATCAAAATCCTTGGCAATGTTTAATTTTAGCAATAGAGTCGGACACTTAAGACAATGAAGGAGCTTTGCAATTCCTTGAATATAAGCAAAGTTCTCATGGATGCAACACCGTCGTATGAAAGTTGTTTGAGATCAAGAAATGATGATGCTAATCCTTGAAGCCAACCTTCCGGCAAGCAACTTTATCACAATTTTGGCAAAACTATGCACAAGACTAATGGGCCGGCCTGTAAGTAATTAAGAGGGATGCATATTCCTTTTTTTGGTATGAGCACAATCAGGGCTGAGTTGACCAAGTGAATATGTTGGGAATTGCAATTAGCGAAAGCATGAATTGCTGCAAGAAGGTCTTCACAGATGACTTTCCAGCAATGCTTATAAAAGAGTCCTGTGAAACCATGAAGGCCTGGTGCTTTTTCTGATGGCATTGTTGAAATGACTTCAAGATTGTTGAGAAAATGTGACCCTAACCCAATGGCCGATTGGTCAACATGGTTTTCCATAAATATATACCATTGTGGAGTATGTGTATAGACAAACATTCAAAATTTTGACAACAGTTTGACTGCTACGCTACACTGAACACATGGAAGTGACATTGGTAGGTCAATTGCCAAAATACTACCATAACATAATCATTTTACATGATTTTGATAATTTATTAATGAAATAATTACAACATAGGGACTGAACATGAAACATCACAAAACTATAAGATGTATAAAACAATACAAGTCTACTTTGCCTTTTTTTTTCTCAACTAAAAAAAAGAGAGTTCAAGGTAGCTGTTACTTCCATGAATTGTTCACTTAAACAGATGTATCTTAAGTTTCACAACTTCAACTCTTTCAAACTACAAAAGTTCATTTAGAGTCAAACATAGTATCTCGTGACTTATGTCATTTTAGCGATGTGCTGTTTCTCAATATATGAAAGCAGGAGTAAGTGGGCCAACCCGCAAACCTACTCATATGTCAATTAAGTGGGCCAACCTGTGGATTACACACTTAAATGGCCTATAAGTCATTGGCGGGTTGATCCACTTGCAACCCTATACAAAAATCATCTGCATGCTTTATCCCCAATGTAATTGTCAGACACATATGCTGATATGCATGTGCTTCAAAAGTATGGTCATCTCAAGTAAACCAACATAATGATAAGATGGGTAATTTGGCTAACAGACAACGGAGTGAACCCATATGAACCATCAGTAATTGTAAGGATTCATTCAAGTGATGACATTAAGAAGACAAGAACGCATCTATTAGCAGAAATGAGATCCTCTGCAGTTGGCTTCATTGACTGCGTAACCCGTCCGCATCGTTGGATTTCGATCTGATGGGTGCTAGAGGGGGGCTTCAAAGTGGGTTCTGTATGGGGGTGGGGCCCACCTCCAAAACATTGGGAGGCCTTCGCACCATCGGATTCACGCCGAATGGTATAGATCACGACTGCAGAAGGCAGTTGGAGCCTCCCAACGTCAAGGGAGTCGATTCCCTGTTTGCAGGCCTATATGGCATATAAGTTACCTTCAATGGGGCAATCAGACAGAGGCAATGTTGATATGCATTTTCTTTCGGATGGTGAAGTAACAAACAAGTGGGAAGGTAATTGAATTGACCCTCCGTTTAAATGCAGCCCAAACATTTAGTTATTATCAACCAATTTAAATTTATCTGTATAAAGTATAAACATAATTTTCTATACAAAAAGTTCTAACAGAACCCACGTGAGAAAATGTAATCAATCGCTACCACACATCTGGTTGTATTCTGTTTACATATCCAAAAACATCTAGACAATAAGCTTGACTGTTTAACTCATATAATTGAATGTGGAAAACTGAAAATAGAATTAGATTATTGCCATTCACTGAAGGGAAGAAAAGGATAAGTCTAGCCAGAATGGTGCAAACAAGCTAATTATTGCTGTTCCCAGCAAAAAGTAACAGATTAGAACAGGTTGGCAAGCAAGATAAACAATTTGCTAAGATTTTTTTCTAGAAGAAACAAAACTGTAATACAAAAATAGAGACATACAAAGAAATGGTATAGTAAGGAAGGTGAATTATTACATGCCACATAGGAAAAAGAACAGAGGTTCAAGGTCTCAAGGACAAAACAGTTGAAGGGCAATTTGCACCCAACTGTTAAATAGGGGAGATAACATAGGATGAACTAGTTATTAAGTTTTTTAATTAAGAAGGGATTAGACACATTGGCACACAAATTTGAGTTAAAGAGGACCCCTCCCACCAACTGAGCTTGTCCAAGTTCCCATTTGCAATAAACTATTGGAAACCAATATCCATGTCAATTTTTTGGAAGACTGGAAGAGTATAGAACCACTCTTAAATATGATGAGATACCACTGAAAGTTAATTGTATGTTCTACAGATAACATGCAAGCATAAAACCAACAAATCTAAAGAAATGATTCCCGTGAATACGGTACAATTCTAATAGGCTTCATATACTTGAATGATATAGTAAAGGAAAATACAAATCATACCTTTCGTAATTGACTCATGTAGTCTTGACACAAGAGTACAAGACATATGTGGGAGATAGTTTACATTTTTCATATGAAATATGCTATAAAAACGGTGTGATGATCTATCTGAAAACGCTTCCGGTCTTTGTCATTCACAAAGAAAATTCTCATATCCCCCTCACCTATTCAAGATTTATTCCAACTTGCTGAAGAAACTCATTGGTTTGAAATATATAATCTGCCATAATTTCAAGATCCATGATTTGGTAGAAACAGTTGAAAGTATTTCCCTTCAACATGGTGGCAAGGAATGGATTTGCCTCAAGATTAGATGCTTTAGCCTTTAGAAACAATAATGAAAAAATGCAGAATAAGTTTTTATTTTGGAAGCCACAGACCTGACTGCCTGCAATGCTATTACACACAAAATGTCTGCTTCCTCTGGAACTCCATCTAGATTACAGAGTAGTGACTGGCCAACTGCTTGTATAACTCACTTGTTCCATTAGCAAGTAGAATTTCAGCAAGTTTTTGCTGCTTCTACCACTATCTTTCGCTTAGCGGCAAGGGACGTCAGAGGAGTGCTCGAAATCATCATCAATCTGGCTACATCTGTACTTCCCATATCACCTAATGAGGCTCATTAGGAAGAGTTTCTCCCTGCTCAACATATATTCACAATAAAGTTACATAAAATCAACAATGCTAGAATGCAAGTAATAGAGAAAAGCTTGAATAGTAACGTATAACCAAATCTTATTCCAATTTATTGGGTTAATTACTTCCATTCCACTATTATTTCGCAATTCGCACTACAACAAAACAGGCAACTTCCGTCGGCCAAAGCCGACGGAAGTTAGCCCTTTCCCGACGGAAGAAGTCAACTTCCGTCCGCAAAACGCTAACTTCCGTCGGCCTTTGGCCGACGGAAGCGAGGCGACGGAAGTTAGCTAACTTCCGTCGGCTTGACGTGGCCGACGGAAGTTAGCGCCGAACACTGCCACGTCAGCAGGGGGCTCTAACTTCCGTCGGCCAGCCTGGCCGATGGAAGTTAGGGGCAGCTAACTTCCGTCGGCTAGGGCCAAAGCCGACGGAAGTTAGCCTTTCTGCCCACGTGGCCGAAACCAGCTAACTTCCGTCGGCTATGGTCAAAGCCGACGGAAGTTACCTGGTATTTTTTTTTTATTTTTTCCTGGTTCCCCTACTCACACTCACATCCAACCACAATTTCAATCACATTCACAATACACATCCAAATTCACATTTCACATCCAAAATCACATTCAAACTTCACATATATCATCCAAAATCACATCTCACATCCAAAACTTCACACATCACATCCAAAATCACATAACACAACTTAATTCACATTCAAAGTCACAATACACATCCGCATTCACATGTACCATCCAAATTCACATACAAAGTCACATAACATATCGAGATTCAATTCAGGTTCATTATACACATCCATACTCACTGATCGCCCACATTTGGGTCGTGGGCGCCGCCGCTGCCTCCCGCTTCGTTCACATTTGCCCCGGAGGCTCCATCCTGACCAGGCGTACGAAAACACTGAAGAAATAGACAAAATTAGAAACGAACTCAACTACCCTTCTAAACGCTAACTTAAGTATTTAGGAGGTACCTCAGGTGATGTAGGAGATAGTGGTGGTGGCGGGGGAGGTAGTGGTTGGAACATGGACATGTCAAATCCACTGTTTTGCTGGGCTAGTTGCTACACATGTTGTAATGTAATCAGTTAGTTCTAAACCTATTTCTGAATACTTTTGAACTGCAACACTCTAAACTAAACTTACTTGGATCATCGCATGTTGTTGTGCTAAGCAGGCGGTATAGTACTCTTGTTGTTTCCTGTTGTGCTCGTTTACCCGCCTCAATTCCTCCCTCATCCGAACCATCTCCGGGGTTTCTTCTGAGCGACGACGGCTGGAGCCAACTCCGACGGAGCTCTGCGACGACTGAGCTGACTTCTGAGCTCTCACCTCTCTCGAGTCAATAACTCCATTGAACATGGAGTACCTGCAACATTAACATGGGTTAGTTACCATCACAATACCATACACAAAACATTAATAAAAACACTGTCTCACCGTCCATGGCTTTTGCCACCTCCGCTGGAGTACACGGCCATTTGGTCGACAGGTTCTCTCCGCCAATCATAGTCCTCTCCATGGAGTCGAACCATGTGTTCACCATACTGCGCCTGCAAAAAAACATGTCCGATTAGCTAGACGCAGAAAAATGAAATTACGTAAACTCTTAATAACATCTCACCAAATGGTCCGTGGCTGTCTGGCTACACAAGACATCTGGCTGTGTCGGATCGCTTCCTTTGTGACCAGAGGTATACACCTCTATGTCACTTGGCACGTTGCCAGATTTAGCTTCCTGTACATTAGAAATGAGTTAGTCGCATTACAATGTATCTATAGCTAGAGAGTGACAGAAGGAGGTCTTACCAAGCGTTTAGCGTGGCGAATATGTCCGTCGGCACCATATCTGTGCTTCGGATCTGTCCCGCGGCATTGTCTTTTCTGCTCGGAAGTCTTCTTAAATGCGGCTGAAGACCAAATCTTGCAGAATTCGAAATAGGCGTCCTCACGGTTTGCAAACCACGGAATCCTCACCTGAACAGAGATGCTATTTGTATTATATGACAACAAATCTCAACAATCGAAGAGGTAAAAAGTTAGAATTGTTTACCGAACGGTATTCTTCTTTAGTCAAATAGATTGACGATGAGCTCATCGCCTTGCTCATTCGTTGCCCTAGCTTCTCCTTGTAGTAAGCATTGTTCGCTTGAATGCGGGCATACGAAATGGCGTCCTTCACCACCTTATGTGCATTGTTGTTGAAGACTTGAAGGGCATGGTTATGGTGATTGCCGACTTCTGGCAAGCAAAAGCGTAACTGCAAAAGTAATGATTAGTACAGTGTTGTAACTCGAAAGCCTAAAAGAAGATTGAAAAAACACTTGCATACCCAGAAGTCATGAGACACCGCCCCCTGAGCAGTTCCGTGGCGCCCGTCAGGAGCGAACCGGTACTGGTCCCATGTCTGGCATAGAACCCGCTCACCGGTCGGCATTGTCAGCACCCCTGGGTAGTGCAGACGGCACAGGTTACCCAATATCTGGTTAACCTGCCTGACCCTCGAAGTGCCGTCGAACCAAGAGTCAATCCAAGATCTAGAAATACATAATAAATAAAGTTAATTAGTTTAGTGAAAGAAATTTTTTGAAAAAAAAGCAAAACAACAGAAGAGTATTACACTTACCCGTCACCAACAGGCGTAATCTCGATCTTGGCTCCACCGGAAGAGACTACTGGTGGAGCGACCAGGTGGCTCGTCCTGAAAGATACTGAGGACCCGCCGGCAGCCTCAGCACCTTCCTCCTGACCCGCACCCTCTGGGAGATCCCCCTGCCCCGCACCCTCCGGGTCATCCCCCTGCCCCACACCCTCTGGGTCATCCCTCTGTGCCGCACACTCTGGGACATCCCCTCCTGCCCCTCACCCACCGGATGATCCTCGTGACCTTCACTCTCCAAGTGTTCTTCCTCCTACAAAACAGTATTGAAACAATTAGGAATAGTTTATAACTGGCATAAAAACAAGCTGAAAGTTACCTCATCTTCTAGTTGAAATGCAATAGGCCGACCAATTAATGTCGGATCTATGCATCTCAGGAGCTGCTCTTGACGACGTCTGTTTGACGAAGAGGAACTACCTTGGAATAGGCTGTCCTCCTGACTCGTCGGTGTACTCGCCGGAGTACTCGCCGATGAACTCCCCAAGCGGAAGAGCTTCCTCGTGACACTCTTCATCTTTTTCGACATCCTATTCAAAACAAGCACAAACGAGCATTTATTAGTAAAGAAGGTTTGAACATATAAAAAAACATGTAATATGAAGTATATTGCATATCCATGTATGAAAACAATTACTAAACCCACCCATGGTCTATAGGAAAAGATAGGTCCTAAACCCACCAAGAGTGACCGACAAAACGTGGTATTTATGACGAGCCATGAGTCCGAACGAAATTTCAGCAGCATAACCCCGTTGTTCTCCAATTGCACGTCTGATAGTGGTGCAATGGAGAACAACAAGGTTATGTTACTGAAATCTCATTCGGACTCATGACTCATCATAAAACCACGCTATGTCGCCCACTCTGAGGTTGTCCAAAAAGGGACAATTCCGGACCTGCACATCTCACACGCATGACACGTGTGAGACATGTTGGTTCGAAACGGGTGACGCATAGGTTTCGTTACACTATCTACGTTGTTGTCAAATAAAAAATTGCATACGAAAAGAAGTATATATAATAAAGTATATATATAATATACTAATCACCGTAATGAAATCATCAACAAATCAGAAATTAACACAAGAATATAATTAATAGCGTATATAATAGAACATCGCAAACGAAACACTTGTAATAGCATAAATAGTCAACGTAATGAATCAATTCCACTTGACATGCATGCACTAGCAAATGAATCAATTATTCATTTTATTTATCACATACTACGACAAAATTTAAGTGTGTCGATCTATCATACTATCAATCTCGATCAAAATTTAAGTGTCACTACAACAAAATTGTATTCCGATATAGGTACTACGACAAAATTGTATTTCGATATAGGTACTAGCAAAAATACTATCAATTCACACCAAATATTCACAATTCACAATACAATTCAATTCACACCAAATATTCACAATTCACAAATACAATTCACAAAGTAAATAAACTATTCAATGACAATGCAAGTGAGGGGTAAAAATTACTCGGTGGACGGCGATGCTCGGCGGCGACGGTCAGCGGGCGATGATGGATGGGCAATGACGACGACGATGGGCCAGCCGGAGGGGGTGCAGTGGCGGCGTGCTGTCGACCGATGGCAGAGGATGGCGTGGGCGGCGGCGGGCGATGGCGGTAGGACCGGCGAGGACGGCGGCGGGGGCGGGCGGGGGCCGATGGCAACGGGGAGGCGGCGCGGGCGGGATGCGGCCAGGAGGCGGCGGCGGCACCTGGAGGAGGCGGCCGCGGGAGGCGGCGGGCGGGCGGGCGGCGGCGGGCGGGGCGGCCGGCGACGGGCGGGGCGGCCGGCGGCGGCGGGCAGCCGGTGGCGGCGGCGCAGGCTGGGCGCGGGAGGAGGCGGCGGTGGGTGTACTGTGCGCGCGTACAAGGAGTTAGGTCTCCCTGTACGCGCGCGCGGTTGGGGAAAAACCCCCTAACTTCTTCCGTCGGCGTTAATGCTGGCCGACGGAAGTTAGGGGGATCCGAGCGGCCGCGGAAAAATCCCCGCTAACTTCCGTCGGCCACTGTCAGAAGCCGACGGAAGTTAAGTTAACTTCCGTCGGCCTCCACGAGCCGACGGAAGTCAATTAACTTCCGTCGGCTTTCCCAAAAGCCGACGGAAGTTAATTTGGCCGACGGAAGTTTATCGTTTTCCTGTAGTGTCGATAGAAACACCGTTACTATTTCAGTTTCTATCTATACAATTATTATTCTCATTTTCATTCCCGCATACCATTTTCTATGCTCGAGGCGCCTACAGGCCCATCTGCAGCCTGTGGACATTTTGTATAACCCACACTACACCTTCCCCTATACTGTTCATCTTCTCTCGTCGGGGCCTCATCTCACCGCTCTCGCTGGCCATCTCTCCTGCCGGCGCCAAGCCGCAGGGCATAGCTCTCGCCAGCCATCTCTCCTGTCGAGGCTGAACAGCAGACGTGGGGCGCAGCTCTCACCGGCAATCTCTCCTGCCGTGACCAAAGCAAGCAAAACAAAACAAGCTTTCTCCAGAAGGTCCATGCATATATTGCTGATACTTCGAAGGGTCGCTTCAAATCATGGAAGGCTTGTCGTGGCTTCATCAATATTGTCTTCGGTACACGGACGGACGACAGTCGAGTTGGAGGAGCTGCAAAGATATGGTGGTCCACTACGAAGACGTGGTGCAAAGGTGATAACTGACAGGGGCTTCGACGGTTTCGGCTCAAAACCGTCACAATTGAAGACAATGCTTTATAGTGGAGATGCAGTGGCGGAGCTAGACCAAAAATGTAGACGGGCTAAGTTCAAAGGATCAAGAGTTCAATACACTTTATTTAGTAAAATTAATTATTTTTGTTCAATATTTGTTCTTTGATTCATGAAGTTCTCATAATTTATTCTTGTATTATTGTGAGAACTAGCTCCATTCGTGTTTATATTGTTTGAACTTGAATGATAAACGAACGGTGTTCTTTTATTTATATTGTTCACATAAGATTCTAAGAAATAAGATTCTAAGAAGTAATAAGCAATAAAACATGCAATAAGTATTATGCACGGTGCAGAGGGGCACTGACCACAGTAGTGCAGGACGGTAGGACATGGTCGATGTCTGCTGTAGGTGGTGTGGCCACGTGGGGGCCTAGTCAGAATAGGCGGGGTGGCTTGCTGAGATTTTAATTGAGATAAAATTAAAATAAAATTATAAATACATGAATGGCTGGTTATTATAGATCACTTGATGATTCTGTCCACGTGTATATGCTATTATAGGAGGAAATTATGTATATATACAGGCAATGCAGTTTAGGAGAAAGTTAAAAAGTATACATGAAAAATAGATAAAATCATGTAGGTAAATAAAAAGACAAGGAAATTGAAGAAAAAGAAGACAACATACGTGAGATTTTACCACATTCAACATAAAAAAGAGGAATAGGGGGAGCTGGATGGCAGTAGTAGGGGCGCGCGCGCCCCCTAGCCCCCCTATATTTCCGCCACTGTGGAGATGTATCTAGAGATGCATACTACCGAAGTAAATTAGGCACTTCATCAAGTGCTGCGAGGCTCCATTGAATCGAATGCGTAAAGTTGATACAGTGTGGATCTTCGAATAAAGTGTAAAGTAGGACTACCTATAATACTCCTGGACTATGTGAGTCCGAAAATCTGTAAACCCTAGGGGTAAGATAGTCACTTCGCATGTCCGAAAATATGTAAAAAGAAGGGTAGGCTGAGGTTTAGGGTAATACTTTTTTCACACTTGTGCCTAGGTTTAGAACCTTCTACTTTATCATTCATCCTAGAGCCAACCGCCACTCTTTATTCTTAGAAGCTTTTTGTGTTTCCTATTCTTGCAATGAAATCATTGTTTGATCTTTGCTCTTTGATTCATATATTGCATGAACTTGTATCTGGTATTCTTATTTCACGCGTGTGTATTTTGAGTACTGTTGAGTTTTTATATTGATTTCTTGTATAGGAAGAAATGTTTCTCTAATGTGTTTGTAATTTGTTCTCCGTGGAGTTCTTATCGTCACCCTATGTGAACCTCCGAAAATTCATGAACAAGTTTACACCGATGTTTTTCTCTCTGTGATTTTCAAGTTTGACACCACACTTTGCTCTGTTGTGTAACGGAGGCAATCTCTCAAGAATACACTAGCAATTTGGTGTTCGACATAGTCTGTGTGCAAAGCTTGTTTTCTCAGTTCACCACGAGGCCATCTTGCGGAGTCCCCTTCAAAGCTTTTTTGTGAATCTCTTCAAAGTACAGTCTCCTGTACGAAGCCTAGTGCTTGTCATTAGTGCGAACCCTTTTACGGAGTACTACTCGGGAAGTTTTCATTTTATAAGGTTGTGCGGAGTTCATATTTACGAAGCATAGTTTGAATTTGTTTGTGTCCACTATTATGAGTGAAGTCGTATGAACTCTGGTGAACAACCAATACAAAGTTTCAATTCAGAGTGTCGTCTATACCTTCAAACTAGACCCAGCAAAGGCTGTCTTCGAAGTCAATTTTTTAGTGAAGAAAATTTTAAGCTCACATTCACCTCCCTCTGATCGCTTTTTCCAGTGCAACAATTGGTATCAGAGCTGGTTAGATCACTAGTTAACCTTAACCGGTTTTGTGATCAGTTAGCGACATGGAGAGACATGAGAAAATTCCTTGTTTGATGAGAATGATTTTTCTTACTAGAAGGTGCGTATGGATGCTTATATTCTAAGCCAAGGAAGTGCCATCTAGGATATTGTGGATGGGTATGTGATTCCTGACACTCGAACTATTCAAACATAGATTGAACAGTATGATTGCAATAACAAGGCAAGAAATATATTGTTCACAAGTTTGCATAGTAATGTGTTTGACAGGGTTCAACACATCCGAATTGCTAGAGAAATCTAGACTACTTGGTTGTTTTTCATGAGGGCTCTACCCAGATTAAGGCTAGATGTCAAAGCACGTACAACCAAGAATATCAAATATTCATGCAAGGCCCTAGTGTATCTGTAGACGCCATGTTTGCATGGTTTGATGGAATTTTAAGCAATCTTTATTGCATTAGAATTTGGCTTACTCAGATCATGATAAGGTGATTAAACTTCTCTATGCTCCTGATCGTAGCATATGGAAAGTAAAGATCTCTAGCATTGAGGAGTCGTCAGGTTATGACACGTTAACATGCGATGAGCTCTTTAGTAATCTTAAGTCCACTGAGATAGTCAAGGCATTTTGTCTAGGAAATGGAAACTCTTTGTCACAAAATATGGCACTAGTTTCATGTCCTAGTAGTGGTACTCTAGTTGGAACCAGTACATCTAATACTTGTGCTTTTGTGAGTGGTTTTTCCTTGTTCTCTTTGGTCTCTGTCACAAAAGAACAAGTGGACACCTTAGATGATGAAGAGCTTGCTCTTAATGTTAAAAAGTTTACTCGGTTCTACAGTGATAGAAGAGATCAAAGGAGAGGAGATTCCCGTGGATGTTTTGAATATGGTGAATCTTCCCATTTTAAGGCTGAGTGTTCTAAACTCAAGAAGAGAGAAGAGAGTGACATAACCAACCACCAACAGAAAAACAAAAAGCCATTTTACAAAAAGAACTGTGTCAAAATAGCTCAGAGAGCAGCCAAAGCGGCTTCTAGAGCTTTCATGGCGGTTCTCAGTGACATTGACACTGCGTCGATTGAGCCGAGCTCTGATGAGGATGAACCGCAAGAGAAGAAAGGAAAATACTTCACTTGCCTTTACTTCATGGCAAACATCAACTCTGATAGCAACAACAAGCCTGGATCATTGTTGACACGAAAATGTGCCCCCGCACTTTGTGTCAGTTCGATGATCCAAAAG